>CM031244.1:98021802-98621802 GCA_018340775.1 Taxus wallichiana var. yunnanensis | reverse complement strand
TAATTTATTTTGCTTGACTTGTGACAAAGTGCTACAAGAGGAGACTTAAAACATGATGGATGATGCTCAACTCTTAAAAAATGTGTTAAAGGAAGAGACTTAGGAAAAATGATGATTTTCTCGAATTTTAACAAGATGGATGTTAAAAAGGAGACTGAAGAAAATGATGAAGGATGTCAACCCTTAACAAAAAGTTTATTAAAAGATAAGATACGAAAAAGAAGTGGGAGTATGAAAAGCACAAAAAAGTAAAGGTTGTCACAAGAAGTGAATGAATGATGATGAGAAGGTCCAAATCTCACAACAATGGAGATAAAAGACAAGAGGAAAGTGATGGGATAAGTGATCTCAAATTAAAGAAAAGTGAATGCGTTAAAGAGAGAAGTGATGAAGTGATGAAGATGTCATCAATGCAACAAATTGATCACAAAGGGTGAAAACATAAGAGTGATGGAAGATGTCGTCAATTCAAAAAGTGGATGTGAAATGTGATGACATAAGAGTGATAAAATAATGATAGTGAAAATGTCGACAAGTCCACAAAGTGAATGTGAAATACGACGATGTAAGAAAAATTATGATGAGAAAAAGAAGTAAATGTCAAGTCAAAATAAGGATAAATTTGGAGACATCAAACACAATAGAAGATGAACCCAAATAAGGAGTATTTGGGATTGTGAAAAGGAAGTGAAAAATAATCCAAGTAAAGTGTACTTGGAAAGATGAAACGAGGATGAAAGTAGAATCCAAACAAGGAGTGTTTGGAAAATGACGAAAAGATACGAACGTGAAATATGGATCCCAAACAAGGATTGTTTGGGAAAAAGTGATTGTGGAACACTACTACAAAGAGAAAGAAAAAAATAAGAAAATAGAAAAAGAATTTTTGTTTAACTATTTTTGTGGCCTCTACCTTAAATTTTCTTGGAAAATGTTTGGCTTCCTAGGTGGCTCTCTCAACTATGTGTCATTAGTTTATCCGAGCGAGCATAATGTTATTTCTATCTAATGAATTTAATTTACCCCCTTTTAAACCTTAAGAAAATATCTTGCTCGAATAAATCACACTAGGGTCAACACTAAGGATATATTTGACTCTAACTCACAAGGATTTACTAGTCAAGTAGGATAAAAAGGTTCCCATTTTGTCCACCAGTTCCCTCAAGCTATGGACTACTTTGGGGTTCCTAGAACCACCCATTTTGTTATATCTTAAGGCTTATGCCAAAGGGTTTATGTTCAAATTAAGCATTAAGTCATAGCTCTTAATTGAACATGAAAATACAAAGTGTTTTGAATGTGGTGTATTTTTATCTTTTGATCTTAATGTAGTTGAATGTGGTGTATTTTTTATCTTTTGATCTTAATGTGGTTTGGTTGTACACCATTTGGAAACCTACAGTTAGTAGTTTTTGAGTGTTTTATCCACCTTTTTGAGAGTGGGTCCTGCAAGCAAAGACTAGATTTTTTTGGAATGAGGTAAATGATAAGATAATAGAAGTAAGTTCACATTTCTGATTTCCCAGATCGCTTAGAAAGTGCAAGGAAAGAACATACATGCGAACAAGCTTTGATTAAGTGAAACATTAATTCCCCACAAAAACAAAAAGAATTGACCACATTTCTGATTCCCAAGATCACTTAGAAAGAGTGAGGGAAGAGCATATGTGTGGCAGTGTGTCGTGACTAGTCTCACAAAATCAAAATAAAACGAAAAACAAGAAGGATAAAAAATAACACATTAAAAAATGTTAATCTAGTTTGCAAAATGATAAAATGCATGCAAAAGTGGCTAAAAGGCAACAAAAATTGGGTGAAACATCCAAGAAATCTAGATTTGCAAGTTTCATTGTTAGTCTACTAGAGTAAAGGTAACAAGAAGAACAATGAAAAGGAGCTGAAATGGTGAAAAAGTGAGAACAAGTCATGAAATAATGAAATGGTCTCTACCCACGCCCTTTCTGCTCTGAAATCCACAAGCCCTAACAGACCCTCCACGAACCCTAAATGGGGTATGGAATCTACTTTCCATGGCGGCGGAAAACTCCAGACACCTTCCAGTGAAAATGCCTTAGATTCATGCAGGTCTGCGAGCCCTGGAACAGAACCACGCAAGGATCGGCCAGTAGAAGGGGATGGAGGAGGCACGATTGTTGTCAGGATTCACCCTGTTCATGGATCGATCTTGCCTTCACTAATGCAGGGAGCTCCGTGGATGGCTGCACAAACCCTTGCCATTTTCAAACTCTAGCTAGGATGCTCCTGTGAATATGCCACTAATGACTCTCTTAAACCCTTGCTAGAAGGCTCTTCTCATGGTGGGCTGGAACAGGGTGCTTTACCTATTATTCCACCATTGGATAGAGAGAATAAATGTGGATCCTCCTTTAACTATGTTAGTTGTCCAATTTATCAACCATGACCATAATAGCATCTTGGTGATATCTCGACATTGGTTGTCCAATAATGAAATCTATGGAAATGGTGTCCCACTTCTATTTCAAAGTATAGCATGAGGATAAATAAGGCCTTTGGATGTTGATGTTCGTCCTTCACTCACTAGCACTCCAAACATTGTGACACAAACTAGGAAACGTCTCTACAAATTCCTCTACAACGGTATAGCTATCGCAAGGTGGCGTGCATCTTCTTCACCTCGAGATGGGTTGAATAGGGTGCACGATGTGCCTCTACCAAGATGTCCTGCGTTAAGCCTCCATCTCACGGGAACATATATCTAGCCTCTATACTTGAGAAGTCTATCTGTCTCTAAGGAAAAACCATCAAACTTCCCCTCAAGTTGTCTCGTGACTCGATCTCGCTTGTATTATAATGTAGAAGTTATCAAGAGGAAGCTACCGAAGAATCCTACTCTGTAAATATGTGCTCACCGAAGTGGCCATATCCACATGTCTCCATCTACTAAGAGTTTCTTCTACCACATTCTCCTTCCCCTTCACATGCTCTATCTCCATGTCATACTCAAAAATCAAATCCATCAAACACCACCGACGAGCATTGATATTGGGCTACACGAAGAGGTGGCAAAGACTCAAATAATCTATCCTGAGTGTAAACCTCCGCCAAGAAGAAAGTTCCTCCATCAAACCAAGGTGTGCATGACTACCGCAAGCTCAAGATCATAGGTCGGATAATTAATCTCATGATCCTTGAGTTTGTAAGACTCAAAGGCCACTACTCTACCCTCCCGCATCAACATACCTCCAAGCCTTGCTAAAGAAGCATCTGTCAAACTTTGAACTCACCCTATGGATCCGGCACTATAAGAATAGGTGTTGTAGTGAGGCACTCCTTCGATTTCCTAAAGGCCTCGCCCACATACATCCCGACCAAACAAACTTCTTCCCTTTCCTCCGAAAGGAAGTGATAGGGTTTGAAATCCGAGAGAAGTCATGAACAAATCTACGATAGTATCCTACTAAGCCCATAAAGTTACGCACCTCAATCACTATAGTGGGTGTTGGCCAATCCATAATGGCTCTAATCTTAGAAGAATCAATGGCGATACCTTCCCGAAATGATAAGACCCAAATACTATACCTATATCGAAAGAAAGCACACTTCTCCAAGTTCCCGTAAAAGTCGCTGCTCCCGAAGACATTGAAGAACCCGACAAAGGTTCCCCTCGTGCTTTTCACACGTACGTGAGTATATCAATATATCATCTAGGAAGATGAGCACAAAGATATCTAAGAAGGTCATAAATACCCCATTCATCAAACTCATGAACACTATGGGGCATTAATTAAACCAAAAGGCACCACTTTGTGAACTCCTAGTGCCCATATGTCATGTGGAAGTTGGTATTATGAATTTCTACCTCCTAAATCCTCAGCTAATGGTACCCTGACTTAAGATCAATCTTAGAGAAAATTGTGGCTCCCTTCATCTGATCAAACAAGTCATTAATATGAGGAAGGGGATAACGATTCTTGATCATTACCTTATTTAGCTGGCGGTAATCAATACACAACCACAAGGATCCATCCTTATTCTTCACAAAGATCACCGGTGCACCCCAAGGGGATACACTAGGATGAATAAGGCCTTTCTCCAAAAGGCCCTCAAGCTATAACTTGAGCTCACAGAGCTCTAGGGTGGTCATCCGATAAGGTTCTTGTGAGATAGGATCTACTCCAGGAACTAGATCTATATGAAAATCAATCTCACGTGGGGGTGGTAACCCCGATAGCTCCCTTAGAAAGACATCTATAAACTCTCTCAAAATGGGATGATCATCTAGTGATGGTCCACTAGACCCATCCTCTGATCTGTCATTGATTGTAACAACATACATCTAACAACCCCATCGCACACACCGCTTAAGCTACATAGCGGAGATGGTGTGAATAGAAATGGGTCTCCTGACCCCGAAATCACCGACTCAACTCCCAAATCATCTACACAAGATATAGTCTTGTGGTAACAATCCATCCTGGCCCTATGTGCAGATAACCAATCCATACCAAAAATGACTCCATACGAACCCAAAGGAAGGATACAGAGATCTATGGTAGTGGTGAAAGGTCTCAAATCAACTACACACTCCTTAGCTAAGGAATCTATAGAGATATTATCTCCAAAATCCATCTTGGCATCCCAACTAAGACCCTACCTAACTACCATTAGCCTCCATCACTCCACTTTGAAAATGGTGCAATGAAAGAATCAAAAGAACCGAGAATCAAACAATATAGAGATATGAATACCACCAATGCTACATGTTGTCTCAATGACCTGTGATCTCGATGCTATACCTGGTGTTCTTGACTACTACATAAATCCTGTGGCTACGTCCCATGTCACCAACCATAGGCTCAAAGATATGTCTTACCCTTATTGTTAGGGTTCTGTGGGCAATCTCTCAAAAAGTGTCCAGTAACTCCACAACCAAAACATCCTCCCGATCCTCCCCAATGAGTAACACCTCCAATAGGTGCCCTAGAAGTCTATGGTGTGGATCTTGATGATCTGGATATGGTTTGCCTGAGGTCTCCACTAGAAAGCTCCCTACCGGTGAGCTCTAGGTCCACCTTGTGTCCTAATGGGACCCTTAGGAGGAGGCCCCATACTCCGACCTCTCTGTGCATCAGCTCTCTTTGGAGGTCTATGAGGTGGGAGGGACTACCGCTACTATTGGTATGGATTAAAGGATGAATGTGTTGAAACTTGACCACCACAAGGGAGAGGCACCGACCCCCTCGATCTCACCGTCTTGCATCTACTATATGCAGCTCCAGACTCAATCTCTAGCCCACCGGGTCTTCCCCTGAGTCTCCTCTTTTGTATAGGCCTTCTCGATGGCCTCGGCTAATGTCTATGGGTAGTGGATCCACATTGTACCTCCAATATCTAAATTTAGGCCCTAGATGAACCGTGAATCTACACCGATCATCCCTGCATATACTCAATGTACCGGAGTAGATCCGAAACTTACTCTCATACTCTGCTACTAAAAGAGATGCCTATCGGAGGTCATGGAACTCATCGATCCTCTATTGTATGAACCTCCATGACAAATACCTACTCCTGAATCTCTCCTCAAATAGCTCCTAGGTCATTGTCTCAAAATCTACATGGAGCTTCTACTCCTCTATCCTTTATCATACTCTTGCTCCATCCCTCAGTAGATGGATTGCAACATGAGCTTCATGTTGCTAGAACAAGGACAAAGCTTAAAGTAACCACTCAAGCTCACTATCCAGAATCTTCCGAAATCCACCTATGTAACCTAAGTAATGTGATAGCCAAAGCTTTAGGATCTCCTTGATGTGATTTGCGGTTGCTATGGTCCGACGGCCTCTAGGTCTCTCGGTGTGCTCATCCCTAAGCCTAGGACTTTGAGGCCTCTCTCATGATCTAGAACTTTATCACCTTTTCCCTCGGTGGTGACTCTTCTCTAGATGAATTTGCATGGGAATTCTCTCCTCTATGCTCCTTACTAGGTTGAGGAGATACCGACCCTCAATGGTAGGGGCTCTATCATGACTAGCTACATGTCCTCCTCCTAATCATCCAAGTAGGGTGGCATTGACATCTTGAAGGGTCTACAAAATCTGGGGTAGGATGACTCGTACACCCTAATTTGGTGGTGGTGGTGGTGGTAAGTCTGTGTCTATGTGAAAATTCCCTCGCCCCATATGCGCTTCCTACACAGACCAAAGTGAGAGTTAGTTCATTATTCTAGGTCTTACATTTTCTAGATTAAAAGTGTGCTAGGTTTAAGTTTCATGTCTCAAGTTCTCTAGTGTTCCCATGGTTCAAGATTTTGAACCGAGTGCTCTTATACCAAGTGTGATGCCCGTTAAAACAACCCACTTGAGACCCAAGAAACAACCTAGGGTTAGTTAGGAAAATTATGGAATAATTTTTTTATTAGAAGTGTCTACAACCGGGTTCAGAAAACAACATCCGACACTATAAGGTTCTAGAACAAGCTTAATCTACTAGAACATAGTTTACTTTTTATTAACAATTATGAGAGGTCACACGGTCCAAATTTTAGGGTTAGAAGTTTGATTAGGTTCGGGGATAAAATATCACCATACCCACTCTCTAATAGGCTCGAGTTTCAACTTCATTTTTCTCATGCTTAGTGCATTCAAAACTTTCTTAAATTATTCCCATTAGATAGAATTTTTTTCACCTTTCCAATGATATAAAGAAGACCTCCTAACTCCTTGTAGAACTCTAGATATGGATCAGCGTACCTTAGGGGTCAAATTTTCCCCAAAGGGGACACATGTTGAGCGAGGAAGAAGAGACCCTTTATCGGGTTGGTGGGTCGCGGGCGGTGTTTGGAATTTTTTCTCGCATGGGTGCAAATTTCCCAATTCTCCCATACCTCCGTGGATCCTTTGAGGACACGTGTCAGGATCTAAACCAAGGTGGGAGAGGATGAGGGAAGGGCGAGGTGGTGGGGGTGTTTAGGAAAATTCGCCAAAGAGAGGAGAAAGTCCATTTAGCACCCGCTGGGTCCGCCAGGGACACATGGCGCTCAATGAGCTAATGCAAGGAGAAGGGATAGGGATAGGAAGAGTGGTGGGGTTGGTTGGCGAGATTTTCCAAAGGAAAGAAAAAAAGGATAAATGGTGAGCATGGGTCCACGCGTCGAGAGGGATAACACCGAGGTGAGGGTGGGAGTGTGGGGCCACGGGAAAATATGTAAAATTTTCCCAAACAAAAATTTTCAAAGGAGAGAGTTGCAAGGGTTTACCCACCCTACTTTCACTCCATGCTACCATGTGGTAGCCTCTAGTTGGCTAGGGGCCGGCGGGAGAAATTTCAGAAATTCTCCCCAAAAATTTTCAAAATTTTCTAAAGATTTTTCAACTGGAAATTTTTGGGCCATGGACCCGCCAAGGAAAATTTTTCCAAATTTTCCCGCCAAGGCAGGAAAACTTCAGAGGGCCATAAATTTTTCTAGATAGCTCAATTTTGAGAAAATAGAGACTTTATGGAAAGCTCTCGATGCCCTTTTACACAGGAAATATAAAATTTACATTTTCATAAAGTTTAAGGGGTCAATTTTATGAAAAATATATCGTAGGATTTTAAAAAGCCAACTGGTAATTTTTAACTTATAAATTTGATTCAATTTGATCTCCTCCTTCACTCAACATTCCAAATAGACATGGAGGATTATTCTAGGAATGATTTAGAATGGTTTAGGAAGGTAAATTTTCTCAATTGATTCCAATTTGAATTTTTCCAATAATTGAGAAAATGGCTACAAAATGACGGTGAAAGGTTTAGGCCCAATTTTACAATGTTTTAAATTGCTTTATTAAGTGTTCTTTGTCAATTTGATTTCCTTGATAATACAACATGCTAAATTTTAACATTTCCAAGTTGATGATAATATACAGCCCGAAATGCGCATTTAATTAAATTTATTTTCTAGTTTTAAAAATTTACAAGGCATCAAATTAAAAGAGGTCCATCTAAATTTTCATCATGCAAGTATGGCATTTCATTTCCAAACTAATCTAATACATTCAGTTGTTTTAAACAAAACATTCTAAATCAAAATGCAAATATTGAATTCCATTTTACACATTTCCAAAGATACAAAATACAACATTATTTCCACGTACATTTCTTCTTTTTCTATCTTTCTAAATAGGGATTTCAATCACAAATTGATATTCCAATTCAACACAACAATTCCAATGAGGTAAAGTATCACAATTCTTTATTGATTTGAAATAATTACATCTTTACATTCTTCCACTCCTTGAATGAAATTAACGAATTCTATTTCTTTCCAGTAATAGAACAAAATATAAATGTCTTTCACAATTTTAATATACAACTTCCATAATCAATTACAACATGTTTTCTTCACAAATGTATTACAATTTCATCCACTTCAAAGTGGGAAAGGTTACAAAAAAATTTATTTCACAAGGGGCTGGAAAAATTGTCTTCTTCTGCTCCAGAACAACAACATAAAAGTTTCCTTCCATTTTCAATTTGATCACAACAAAAGTGGGGAAAGCCAATACTATCCACCCAACCAAGAAATACAATAAAAGGAGAATCCATCCTTAATCATTGGCCCCTGAACCCCAACCATAATACAATAAGAGGTGTGATTCAACCCATGGCAACAAAAGGATTCCACAAAACACATAACATTCTTCCAACATGCATATTTCAATATAAAACACAGTCTAAACAAAAACAACAGTTTACAACTAAATTTGCAAACATTCAAACAAAACTCAGGCTTGATCATGCAAGCCAAAGGATAAAGGACTATGGGGGAAGCTACTTATGCCTCCCAATGGGAATTGGGCATCCACCAAAACCGCCAATAAATTTCACCACACATATCCTTATGCCCCCCACAACCCCTCCTTATGCCCCCTGAAGATTTATGTATGCCCCTCACAAAGTAAGAAATGCAAGCTATTTCTTTTCCATGGTGGATCCCAAACTCAAATTCCCTCCACATAGCCTTCTTCTACACCATTCCTATGGCAGTCTACCCAACCAGCCAACAAATAAATCAAAACATGTACCATTCATTCATACACAAAAGAAATAACAATCACAAAAGAAGAGTTAAGCTCCTACCTTTCTATGGTAGCTTTTGTTTCCAAGTAAATCTTTTATTACCAAAAACATAGTCCCAAAATAGCAATGCCAAGTATGAAATTATCTCCAATCTCCTCCACAATCCACAAGAGCTCCAAATAGCAAAAATGTGCCCCAAAAAAACATGCAAAATGATTCAACAAACAAAAACAAGAAAAGAGTTTGAATTTTGTAGAAGAGGGAAGAGAAGAGGATGATGTGGATCCATGTATGATGCCACATTGCACATCCTCAACTCCAAACACAAAATACAAAATTTCATTCTCCCAAGCACAATAAAGAGGTGGGTGAAAATATGACAATATACTTGCACACTCCAAAAGCCCACACCCCAAAGGACTGCAAAATAAATAAAATGTAAGAGAGTGTAATCAAATCTTGCAACATGAATTATAAAATACATTAAAAGGGTCTACAATCAGCCTTCCAACCATAGGTATGGTTGGTAAATTAAATTTATAGGTATGGGACAAGTTTTACTTGTCCCACAAGCCTCCAAAAACAGCCTCCAAGGAAAAATTCGAATTTCCAAGGAGGTGGAGTGTTTCATACTCCAAAATCTGACTTACACAACTCTTACACAACTTACACATCCTAACATATTTAATACAAAGAGCCAACAACTTCCATTATTACTTTCCCATATCCCAATTTGATTTATTTAAATTTTAACCATATGATTTCTCACATTAATTTACCACAATTTAATTAAATAAAAGAAAGGGACACATTACTAATAAAATACATACAACAATAATAAAAATTAACCACATTAATAAAATACACAAAACCCATGGTCACATATAAAGGTGATCCCCCCATGGGAATCCCTAACAACAACAAACACAACACAATAAAACAAGTTACCATGGTGACCTTGTCGAATTCACCTAGAATTCCATTGTGGTTGGTCTCCAATCCCTCGATGTTTGTTGTGATATTAACCTGCAAAACACAAATACCTCCTTTGGCCTCGTGGCCATATCAGAACATCCAAAATGAATATAAATGAAATTCCAAAATCATCTAAATATGTGAATCACAACAACATCAAAGAAATTTAACATTATCACATACAATTTATATCATTATCATATAATATCCATTTTCTAGGTCTACTCACAATATCCAAAATCACATGTCCAAACAACATTCATAAAACATCCATGTCAAATAGTATATCATCATCCACATATGAGTGTCTTTAATAATCATCGTGCATCATAACCAAATCAAGATCAACAATAATCCATGATCAAATATCTAACATCATACTAAATCAAAGCATAATAATGTCCATAACGTAAACAACAATATCAAAATAAGCATCCAAAGCTATCGGAGGGAAGTGGGCAATATAGAGGGTGCTTTATGTAATCAATTAGGATTAATCAATAGGCTAGAATAGGATTTTTAGGCTATTTGGAGGTGATTTAGGGGAATTTGAAATGATTTGAAGCATTTGAAAGTAGGATTTAGCCAATAAAAGGGTTTATTGATTAAATTCATTATTAAAAGGGCTTAATTAACTAATAATGGTTAATTAATTGATTCAAAGAGGTTTATAATTAATGAAGTTTCATTAATTGGCATATAGAATTTGATAAAATCTAGTTAATTAACAAAGTGTCGTTAATTGATCAAAATAGAGGGAAATGTTAGATAATTAGAGGAAATCAGTATTATAATGGAAATGATGAGATAGAGGATAATTATTACCCTTTTAGCATTAAAATTACGTAAGTAGATTTTAGGTGTCTACACGGTGACCTCTTTTCAAGTTGTTTTTAGGATGTTTCTTGTAGATGGCATAATGGTTGACTTTGAAGAGCATTGAAGGTTGGATAGATGACAAACAAGACAAGTTTTCACAGAGATATAACATTGGATTTGATTTAAATATGCGTAAGTGGGTAGAATATCATCTTTATCATTAGATCTATGAGAATTTATTTTGCATCTTTCCAAAGAGAGTTATACGAGTGGTTGTTAGCATATGTGATAGGAAGTGCTGGAGTTATACGCCAAAAATTTGGACTCATAAATATTACCAAACTCTAATTGATGTTGATGTGGAGTGGACTAGAATTGTAGATTGTTTGTGGGTTGGAGTATTACATAGTTATATTTTAGAGTACACTATTTCTATGTAGTTTTGTCCTGAAGACACCGAGTTCTAGTTCTTACATGATCCCATAGGATATTACTTGTACACTATACCCTTATTGGTCAATGTTTTAATGATATAACTTGATTTAGAATTCCTACCTATGGCTAGCTAAACCTCCACCATGCACATGGGGATAATAGCTGGTATGTAGAAGGATTGTGAACCTAGTGGTAACAATGGAGAGAGAGGAAAGATGGCTCATATATAATGTAGCATGTAAAATGGAGATAGCTAGAGAAGTTACAGAGTTGGTGGAGTTGAGGGAAGAGATGGATCACTAAGGATTTGGAGCTCTCATGGAAGACAAGGAGAGAAAACATCTAGTTCCCCAATATTAGGTAAGCATAGCAAAGAATCCCATTTGGCTTTAGATGAGAGTGTGTTAGAGGAAATTATGAGAACTACAGGCACAAATCTTATCCCACCTAGCCACCTAGCCCTTGTGCTTGGTGTTTTAGATCTAGTAGTCATTGAGAAGAAACATAGTGTAAGTAAGTAAGCCAAGACAAGTAGATATCATCTTATGTTGAATTTAAGAGATAGAGTTACAAGTGTGCCCATGACAACATAGTCAACATCATTTTTGGAGGTCTGATTGGAGGAAAACAATTTTATGTGTCATCGTGGATAGAGTGTAGGCATGAAAAATGTTGGGAATACATATGGAAGCACTAAAACTTAGCAAGTTGTAGGAGTTCAGCTTTATTCTAGAGTTGGAACACAAATAAGTGCATCTACGAGTATGGTACCCTCTACAGGATGATCCGGTGGATCAGGAGGATTAGGATCAAGTAGATCAAGAGGTTATGGAGGTGGAGGAAATAGTGGTAGAGGTTTTAGTTCGGATCTTGAGGACAAGGCCCACATCCCCAACAATCCCTACAAGAAAATAAGAAGGTTTACTATAAAATTTCACTCTACCTACGAGAATATAAAGGTATGATGATGCAAAGAGAATTTTCACAAGTGTGATATACTATGGTGCACTAAAGGAATCATAATCTCAAATAGAAAAGAAATTCAGTTTACTACTACTCTTCAAGGGTGCGCATATAGTTGGTACATGAAGTATGATCCACATCAGATAATGGTGGATTATAATTCTTTGTACACTACATTTTTAGCATAGATTCACACTCTAGAATTTGAACAATAGAGCTTCAGCAAGTTTAAGGACATCAAGAAAGGTTTAGCTTAAAGTGTGAGAGAATATGATGTGCGTTTCAAGACTATGTTGTCCAAATTATCTTATGACATTCATCCTAATCACCATGTACAATGGTTTTTGGAGGATTGTTGACTCCATTCTATAGAGAAGTTTCTCATAAGAATTATGTGGACTTTCATGAGGCTCTAGAAGAATCCTTGGATGCTTGAGGCCATTAGGGTGTCAATCTTGAAGTAAGCCCATTTTTAGAAGCATAGACTACATTTATGGCAATGTAAGCGGAGAAGCTTTCGAGATAATTTAGCTCATGAGACATGTAGTGGAATATGGTGTAAAGATATGCGGTGGGGAAATACGAAAGATGATTTTCCATTTAGGTGAGTGTGCGCATTACTTTTAGAATGTGAAGTTTGTCAACTAAATCATGATGTTTGATATTTCCCATTTTTTCAATGTGTGCTTACAAATAAGGTGTCCATGTACTTCAAGATTTGCAATTCCCACACATATGACACCATTGATTACAATTTTATTGACCACATCCACAAGGATATTGAGAGGGGCATGCATTAGACTAATTTGGCTAGTGGATCTAAGGAGCATGAAGGCTATAACCATGAAGGGCACAAAATGGACATAACAAAGATGGTATCTTCAAAGTAATATATAGAGGTAAAGATCATGGTGGTTGTAGAGGTAGATTTCGTGAGGAACTTGTTATACTTGTGGAAAATAACACAAGTTAGAGGATTTTCCAAAGATGTATGAGCATATGTGCAAGACTCAAAAGAATGAAAAGGGTGCGGGGATGATTAAAGTGCAGTGTGCTTCCGATTAATGGATGCCAAAAAGACACTTGATCCCGAGTTACGAGATAGTATTGGTTACTACACGCACTAAGGCTACACATGAATGAAAACCTCTAAAGGATAAGCCACTCATTACAAGGGAGGAAGTAGTATATGCTAAGTACCCATACGTTACACACTAGAAGGAAGTCCGACATGAGACTATGGGTATCATTAGAGAATTACATAGTGAGATATAGTTCTTAAAAGAGCAAGTGTGTGAGAGAGTGTGAAAAAACCATTGAGCTCCCCATAAGGATGTAGATGATTTGAAGGAGGTCTGAAATATTATTTGATAAGAGAATATAATTTCATTATTAGGGAATGGTTTCAAGAAAATCTACCATGCCTTGGGTCGACCGTGAAAGATAAAAACTTCATTCAAATCTTCCACCTCGGGATCATGACTTTGAAAAATATATCACACTCGATGCAATCATTGATGGTTGGTTATTGCACAACATAATGTTTGATAGTGGCACGGAAGTGAATGTCCCGACTCTAAATTATTGGAATCAGATGGTTAGACCATAATTACAACCATCCAAGAATGTATTGTATATGGCGAATAAGAATAGGGCCATGCCTATTAAGTTACTTGAAGGGTGCATCTATTATTTTCAAGGGGCTAATTTCACCTGGATACTTTGAGGTGTTAGAACTCACTCGAAGTAGAAAAATTTCCAACATTACTTGGGTGACCTTAGTGCTATGCAAATAAAGTAGATTTACACTTTATTAAATGGTATATTGGTTTTGAAAATGACGAGGAGTGTGTGATCATACCTCTTTTTGAAAATAAGGTTGATCCCTATATTGAGCCACCGAGCTTGGAAGATCTTAACAAAATATATGCACACTAATTACATGATCTAGAGAATTTAAAACCATCCAAGGATGGCCTACTTCATTGGGAAGATGCGCAATATACCAATGACACTACTAGTATTGCTTTTAATAAGTGGTCTCATGGAGTATATGAAATGATTTGGGCATGAAGTCAAAGGAAGAGTCACCAGAATGATTAGGTTATGCATGGTAAGGTGGTTAGGGTGTAGCTGTGTACCGCGGTATACTTGGTGAAGGAAACCTTGATGTATTTTTGTGTGTCATGGAGGCCCAAAGTGGATGGATGCAAGAGATAGGAGAAATATGTTACTCTATAATTTGTGTGGTACAATAACACGTTGGTCGGATACACAGAGAGGTAAGTTACGGGAATGTTGGGAAGTGAGAATTAGTTTTTCTACTAGGTTCGTAAGGAGTAATGTACCTTCTCAAATATGTGAATTTCATGGGAATACCCCTCCCTCACATCAAATTTAGAATTATAAGAGACTTTGATGGATGGATAGGTGGACTTTCCACCATCACTTTGGGTACATAAGTTCTAATCCACCTTAAGAAGTTGTACACATGCATGGTATGTCCATGCAGAGCTAACAAGAGAAATAACTAATTGGTAAGAGATGACCTCAAGTATGATTCATACTTTTGATTATGTTTCTACTAAGCCTTTGGTCAATAAAGAAATTCATATTATGAAGCACCTCACTTTGGGGATAGTGCAAAATCTGGAGAACTTATGATAAAGATGTTTGGAGAATTGGATTTAGAGGTGCACCTTGATTTGGAAAAGATAGAAGAAGAAGAATAGGTCCATGCTTGGGAAGAAAAAGAAAAGGGTAAACTTGTGTATATGATTGTTGATGATGATGATGATGATGAGGGTAATAACCTTATATGTCAACCACATGGAAGGTGTGTAGGAGGTAATTGATATTGCAGATGAAAAGGCACGCATGTATCATACCCATATGAAGACAAAGAAGGTTAACATTGGTATAGATGCATATCCCAAAGAGGCCATTATTCATGATTACTAGTTTGAGTAGGAAGTATCTAATATTATTGAGCTCTTGCACGACTTTTAGGACTTATTTCTTGCTCGGCTATTATAAGTTAAAGGGATTGCATCCTTCTCTAGGTGAGATGAAAATCAAGCTAAAATAAGGTGTGCAAACCAGTTAGAAGAGACCTTATAGGGTGAAACCTAATCTACGTGTGAAAGTAAAGGAAGAAATTGATAAAATTCTCTCAAGTATGGTATAATTGAGCCTATTGAATAATCTAAGTGGTTTATCCCCATGGTCATCATTATTAAGAAGGATGGGAGGATAAGGATCTGTGTGGACTACAAAGATTTAAATAATTCATGTGTTATTGATCCTTTTCCCACCCCCTTCACAGAGGATATCCTTGAGGGAGTTGAAGGGTTCAAGGTATACTCCTTTACCGATGGTTTCTCAAGTTACCATTAGGTGCACATCATGAAGGAAGGTCAAGAGAAATAAAACTTTCACCACCGAGTGGGGAATTTTTGCATACATAGTGACACCTTTTGGACTGAACAATGTGTCACCATGTTTGTGTGCATTGTGGTGTAGGATTTTCCAAATTTCATTCATAAATTCTTACATGTGTATCTGGATGATTGGAAAGTTTATGGATTAGTCAGGGATCATTGTGATAATCTAACACTCATGTTTGAGAGGTGAAAGTAGTTGAGAATATCCCTTAATATCAATAAGTACATCTTTGCAACACTTTTTGGCACTTTACTTGGACATATAATTTTCAAGAAAGGATTGTTGGTTGATCTAGCCAAGGTAGTTGTGATCTTGGGATTGGAAGAACCTAACAATTAGAGTGAAGTGCATAGATTCTTGGGATATACAGGTTATTAGATAAATTTCATCAAGGGATATGTAAAGATTATCACACCCTTGGAAGAATTGTTGAAAAATAAAGGGAAATTCTATTGGGGTGATGCATAGCAACAAGATTTTGAGACATTGAAAGGAACGAATGACTACTACACCTATTTTCCTCTTTCCATCGTGGGAAAAACCCTTTCATGTTCATGTTAATGATTCTAGTATGGAAATTGGTGTAGTGTTAGCGCAACTATGTGAAGGAATTATGGATCATTCTATGTTTTTGCAAGCAGTAAGTTGACACCAGTGAAGCGAGCAATTATAAAACCACTAAGCATGAGGCCTTTTACACAATTTACATGTTGCACAATTTCAAACAATACTTATTGGAAAAACCATTTATCTTCTTTAAAGATCATATGGCACTTAATTATTTGGTCAAAAATCCTATTTTGCAAGGGCACATATGCAGATGGATACTTTTTTTCGAAGAATTCAATTTCACACTTGTTGTGAAGCCAAGTAAGAGAAATTGTGGGCACGATCATTTGTCAAGAATTGGTTTTGGTGAGGATGTGTAGAGAATTAAGGATATAATGTTGGATGCATAGTTGTTTAGACTAAACCATGCACCCCAAATATTAGAGGACATTGGATTATTAGTACTTACTAGATATGCACTGAATGAATGAAGACATTTGAGAAAAATCATCTTGCAATTCACGTGATGCTCACCAATTAATTGGAGAAGATTTATACAAACTAAGACATGATGAAATTTTCAATGTCGGTGTGTTCTAGATCATGAGCATAAGGCTATTATGGAAGAGGCTCATGGTGGAATTTCAAGAGGACATTATGTGGGGAATATCACCGCGTGTAATATTTTGATGGTTGTACTTTAGTGGGAGACATTTTATAAGGATGTAAAGGAATATGTGAAACTATGTGACCATTTTTAATGCCTTAGGAATCTTGGACACATAAATGAGATGTATTTGAGGCCTATTGGAAATATTGAACCTTTTCGAGAAATGGCTAATTGACTTTGTAGGTCTTATTTCACCACCCATGTGTAGGACTGGCATATGTTGTATTATAACCTATACATATTATCTAATAAGGTGGGAAGAAGCAATGCCTACAAAGGATTTCACAACAGCTACAATAGTAATATTTTTTTGGGAAAACATCATTAGTAGGTATGGTTTTCCATTTATCTTTACAAGTGACAAGGGAACTCATTTTCTTAATGAAACAATAAGAATTATATTGGCAGAGTTTATGGTAGCATACCATAAGACTACCCCTTATCACCCTCAAGCCAACAAGATTACTACAGAAGATTTCAACAAGATTTTGGGATAGACATTGACAAAAATTTGTGATGTTGGAAGGAAATATTGGGATGATAAAGTATCATCCATACTTTTCTTTGGCGTATAGGACAACATATAAGTGATTGAATATGGAAACAACCTTTCATTTGGTATCGGCACATAGGTTGTATTTCTTGTTGAATTTATGTTACCATCCCTACATATTATGCATGTAGGATGATTAGCTAATGAGCAAGTTGTGGAAGAGCACATTGAAAAACTGATGTAGTTAGATGAGTGGTGCACCATCACACATTGGAGTCGAGAAGATTGAAAAGGCAGGACAAAAAGCATGATATGATAGGCACATTGGGACCAAGACATTTGAGGTTAGGAAGATGGTCCTTATTTAAGATTCAATGTTTGCGAACCACCTAGGTAAACTGAAAGTGCATTGGTTGGGACCTTTTGTAGTAACAAAGATACTTGTATAAGGCATTTTTCAATTATAGTAACTAGAAGTAAATTTGTTTCTGGTTACTTCAATGGGAGTAGGTTGAAGCCCTATTATAAATAATGCTTCTTGGTGTTTGTAATAAGGCAGTATTTCCACTTAGATTAGATTTCCCTTTTATGTGTTTCCTTTTATCATTGCTATGATTTGTCAATTTAGTTCTATGTTTTGTTGTAATAAGCATGTTTGAGTGCAGGAATATCATTACTATCTATTGAGTTCATGCGTAGAGGACCACAAATACTTTTAGTGTGGGGTGGATTACAAGTACACACGAGAAGAGTACATTTTTGGTGTTGAAGTTTGACTATAAACTAAAGGAGTGTGTTTGATGATGATAGTTTGGGCTACTAGAGTGAAATGTTCTACAAATAATGAGAAGTATGGTGATAATAAGGATTTGACAAATGAAAAAAATTCTCGATTGAAGACCATGCGTAAGATAAAGGATCGCATGAGTGTAATGCAAGGTAGGTAACAACATGGGAAACTACTTAGCATGTGGTAGAGAGGGTTATGTACTTGACACATGGAAGCATACTAAATGAGGTCTATGGTCGAGAAGTAGTGGGAGCAGTAGAAGATTATGACCGGGGCATGGAAAAAGTAGCTTAAAGCATGGAAAAATTAGAAAAATGTAATTAAAGTTGGATATGGTGGTAGGTGAGGAGCAATTGATGTGGAAAAATTTGAAAAATATATAAAAGGGGTGCTTTTGATTTCATTCTTACCCAGCATGTTTAATTTTTCAAGTTGTGAAATGTGATTTGAAGTGTGACAAAGTGCAAAGTGTAAGAGTGATTATATAAAGAAGTGAACTAGTTTATATTTGGACACACCCATAACATATCTCCATTGCAAGGTTTTTGACCTAATAGAAGGCATGTAGAAGGAAAGTTTACAGAGCTAGGGTTTTAAGAGAATATAATTGTAAGTAGAGAACATTAGGGCACACATATTGTGAGTTACAGAGGTCAAAATAGTGCAAGGAAGCATTTTACAGATCGTAATGGCACCCAAGAGAGCACTTGAGGTGAAAACACGAGGAAAGAAGAAGGATGAACTAAAGGTAGAAGTTGAAGATGCACCTGAAAGTTGATTTTATGAAATGAAATACCATGAAGGCATGATTATGGGGTTGGATTGGGAGTCTCATATAAGATGAAGAAAGGTGAGTGATTACAATCATCACACCAAGGATAATAAGGATGAAATTGAAATGGAACTGTACAAAGGACATATTTGAGGACTATAGATGACAAACACATCTATGATGAAGAAGGTAAAAATATGTTACATAAACTTGGGGTCAGTAGGTTTACGACTTTCCATACTTTGGAAATCCAAAGAAAATTTAATAATGGCTAATGTTTAGAGTTCATGAGGAGTTATTTTATTTTATAGGAACATGGGTGCACCTCACCACACCCTTGATAAAAAAAAAAATTGTGAGGATTTAGGAGTTCATGGGCTGAGATTGCTAGCAAATTGGATGATGATGTGGGTGTGGAAGAAACCTCTGTTGAGTTGGCATACGCAAAGGGAAAGTGTGAAATGGACATTTAAAAATTGGATTATCATCCCATGAAAAATGTTTATGCATACCTCCTAAAATTTTTAATAACCCGGGAGCATTGGGATAAGGTGAATAAAAAGTGGCTCCACATTGTGAAGAAAATGACTAAGGGAACTATTTATAACTTTTATGCATTCATAATGTAAAACTGTCATTAAAGAGGCATACAAGTGAGAAAAGATAAGTTGGGGCATTACTCTATTATCCATTCTATTTGTAGATATTGGGGTCCCACATGTCCCTAAGAACAAGATATGGGAGTTCCGGAGGAGAATAAGTCACTTGCAGAGAGGTTTACAAAATATAATTGTGAAGGCACTATGAGTGTCCCGTAAAAAAAAAAGGTAAGAGATTTGTTATAGGCACATGCACTAGGAATTTTAACATGAGTGGAGAATACCCAAGGATTTACTTGTCATGGTGGAAAAGCAGTGATATTTGTAGTCATTTAACACTACCGCATTGGGAGATTCAGAATGAATGATTGTACATGGATCCCTTGGTGTAAGCTTCCTTATAATTTCATTATGTGTTATTTATAGGCCTCTATCAACATGTTTTCAAACATGTGCCAACTCATATTCAATGCAAAAAAAGTTGATTACGAGTATCATACTCTCCAAAATATCTATGTTTATCTAGGTATGTATGCATACATTGAAAGTATGATATCGATGAAATTGCTATTAGTTCCATGACTTTAGAAGAATTGGAGTGGGCGCGGACTAAGGTATACCTTTACCTTAATCCCAAATTGGTTGATGGAAAATATATTTAGAACGAGTTTAAGATTCCCAAGATGCCGAAAGGGAAGAACCTAGTTATAACTATATAGGATGATGAGCCAACTCCCCCTCACATAGAGGAGGAAGAAATTTAGGATGAAGAGGGTAATATGGAAGAAAATGACACACCGCATCATTGAATGTAAAGGAAACCAAGCTGCAGGAGTGAAGAGGCCACCTAAGATTACTCCTCTAAAAAAGGAAGAGGAAGAGGAAGTAAGGATGGATACCGATTTTAATGAGACAGAGAAGGAAGAAGGCAACACGGGCTACCACGGCTTAAGAAGAGTATTGAGGAGAAATAAGACAGAGGAGTTGATGCGGGACCCTCTCGGCTACTAAGAGGTATTCAAGGACATCTCCTATCAAACAAAGCCCGCAGAAAAAGAAAAATAAAAGGCACAAGTATGTTCCTAGGAAAGAGAGTGAAGAAGAAGTTTCGATGAGGTTACACATACCATGGGGATACACTAGTTATTGATGTAGGAGCAGAGGAGCTTAGAGATGAAGAGACTCAACATCATGTAGAGGTGCATGGTGCATGTGAGGAGGAAGACCCCATTGGAGGAGGTGAATAAAGAGATTGAATTTCTTGTGATCCATTAGGTGATCCTTCTAGAGAGTATGGGGGCACAATAGGTAAAGCCATAATTCAAGATACATGGGTACATATCCCTAAGGGAAGGTGGTCTGGAAGGAATAAGGGAAAATAAATTTATAATATACCCGAGTTGGGGTATGCTAATTTAAGAGAACACTCTCCCATAAGAAGTTATATGGATGGGATTTGATGGATCCCTAGGGTGAAAATATGCACACAAGGAAGAATATCTCTTGGAGCATGCAAAAGCATATAAAGAACCAAATCTCTATGTTAAGGAAGATTCATGTGTTAGGAGGAAGATGAAAAAGGGAGCCCAAGCATCACATATGATAGTAAAGCCAACAAAATTAACTAATGAATAGGTAAGTAATTCCTTGAATAAGATGATGGTAGAAGTAGGGCGAAGGAACATAGAAAAAATAGCCACACTTAGGACATTGCTTGAGGAAAATAAAAATATGAAGGAATAAATTAAGCAACTAATCGAGGCATGTAGAAGGAAAAAGAGGAAAAAGAAAGATTTACTTGAATTCATTACAAAGATTTGTGGTGATATTTTAGTGGCGCGTCCTAAATTTGATGCACAAACAAATAAAACATATCCATCCACTTTGCATTTTTTACAATATTGTGTTCATCTTGTGCTAAGAGAGAAACCAATTTTCTAGGGAAAACCGAAGAACAATTGAAATTTGAGAAGGATAGGGAAAAATATATATATAGCAAAGGCCAAATTACAAAGTATGACATCATACTCCAGAAAATAAAGGATGAATTAAAAAAGGATGGTTGAGCGTTGGGAAATTAAGAGGATCCAGAAAAATCATTAAGACAAGGACACTGTAGGAAGAAAATGAATTCCTTATAGCTAAGAAGTACGAGACCACTGGGTCGGGAGGAGAATTTATATGTAGTATAAAATAACCATGATGTGCTCAAGGTAACTAGGGACCCCCATGAAGAAAGGATAAAGGAGTTGGGAAAGTTATTTGCGCAGAACATGGACTTCATGAAGGGCATGATTTGTGGTTGTCTGGAGTAATAAGGGAATTGCATACTAAGGGTGAAGATATGACCTTAGAAGAGATGAATGCAGTACTTGGAGATGTTCCTGATAAAGACAAGAAAGGGATAGGAGAATGGAATGAATTAGAGGCTGATATTAATAAGGATTACCCTAAACTTCTACTACTAGCTAAGGAGTGAAGCAGGCTGGTTACTCTTCTATTCCTTCTATTCTTTTATTCTTTTCTAGTCATTCTTTATTCTTCTATATTTTTGGAGAGATAAGTTGTGCAACCCCATTGCCAAGTACAATAATGTGATTAGTGTGGGGTAATGTTGGGTTTACAAAATCTACTAAGTATTTGATAAGGGCACATGGATAGTTGGGGGCGCAAGTGGGGACAAAAGTGTGTGCAAGGGCAGTTAAAGAGGCACATGCCGAAGAGAAAATCCCAGAACTTAGCTGATTTTGCATGTTGTGGAATAAAAATAGGAAAATCAATTGGAGTGTGGCCTAAAGAAAGATTAAAGAAAAAGGACTTCATGACTAAGCAAGATATATTTTGGGAGTAAAGTTATGATCAAGAGTCATGCATGGATCACGCTAATATGCTTAAAGAAAGGATCATTTATAGGATTAATCTATTATTAGGCTTAGCATGCATGATTTATAATTGCTTTTATATAACCGTATAGTTATTTTTGGAGACATGTCACCTATTTTTGGATGCATGGGTGGTGAAGAACAAGTCCCCACACCCACATATAATAGTTGTACTTCATTTTTTTAGAGATATTCAGATTGTAATAGAGTTGTGATACTCTAATGAAGTAGCACACATGATTTGGTGATTATTACTATATATTCAACTTATGTTATTTGATGAATCCTTACAATGGGTAATTATGGTTAGATTCTAGCAATTGATGTCTTTGATCACGATATTTGTGTGGTGAATTTGATCTTGATTGTTATCTAAACTATTATGTTTCCTTATTACATGTGTTTCCCATTGAATATATGCAATAGTTGATGTGAATGAATGAACACATGGATATATACATTGTTATGAATTTTCATTCTAACATCTTGACAAGAAAAAACATGAAGGAGGGACTTGGTAGGCTTCTCGTTCTTTGGGTGAGCATTTAGATCTATCTAAATTAAGTATCAATGTGTCTAGAAAATTGGGTATAAATTAGTGACTACAATATGGTTCTTTGTGCCTTATTCCACCCCATTATAATGGTTTTTGTGCGTGCTTCAAGAATTGAAATATAGTTTTGTGCTTCTTTCTAAACCTTGGCTTATTTTTAATTGCAATACTACCTTTTTATTACTAATGTAGTGTGTTGTGCATGCCTTTTATCCTTTGCAGGTTTAAGTTTATTGTGCATTATTTGTAAAGGGAATATTAAGTGTTATTTTAGTTTAGGGCATAATAGGTTACCTTTTCCCCTACATTTTATTCATATTTCCCCCTTTTCTTGGTGTTATCACCTTTGTTTAGCTTAGCATTTTAATTTTCATGCACCTCCCTCAATCTATGGTCCCTATGAATGCTTAGATTAGGATTCGATAAATTTATTTCTACTTGTAGGAGTAGTTTAGCATTTTGAATAGGTATATGAACTATATTTCTCTCTAATTTGATCTTACTTTTCAAAACCACATAGCAGAGATCATCCCATACCGCCCATAATTCTAAATCTTTCATGATCATATCCAAGGTGTAATTTTGAGCTCCAACAATTATGACATATATAGTGAGACATTTAATGAGATTTAATTTTTTTTACTAAGATTGGTGTGTGTCTCAAGTAGATTTATTTCCTTTGGATGCATCTTTCAACACATTTAGTGACTCCAAGATCAAATCTACTAATTAAGAAACTCAGTCCCCATTTTCATGAGAAGAGTACATAAAATACTAATTGTAGAAAAAATGAACGTTTTGAATATTTACAGTTATCACCAAGGAGAAGAAGAAGAGGCAAAACAATTTAGAGATCAGCATCTCCTCTAAATAGAACTCTTTCTACTCCTCCGGTAGGAATTTCTTGTTTTCCTCTATTTTTTAAGTCATATTCCATTCATGAAACATCAAATAATTTTTCCCTTTTTCAGCTTCGATGATGGTATTCCTTTGGCCCTTGATGACCAACATGATATACCAATGTCTACCCTTAAAAACATTTCTTTCTTCACTAGTGAAAACCTCACTACCCCAGCTAATCATATTCAAGATATTATTAATGTGTGTTCAATTCATCTAGTTATGGAAGATAATGCTGTAGTTAGGCTTATTGCTTCTTCACTTAAAGATAAAGCACTTCAATGGTACAAAAGTTTGATACCTTCTTCCATTCACAATTGGGATGATCTTGGCACAGGTATATGTCAATAGTTTGATGAGAAAGAAGACAACATATCCCTATTGGAGTAGTTGATAGCTATCAAGAGTGCCCTGAATGAGCTTATGGCTGATTTCAATTTCAGATTTTAGAAGACATGGGACAAAATTCCAATCCTTTTAAGACCAACTCCACAAGGTGATTTCCTTTACTTATTAAGAGCTATGAATTCTTGTATTGCAGTAATGATATAATTTTTGAGTGTTTTCATGTTACTTTTTGTATATTTAATATCCATTAGGTTGAAAATATTTTGATACAAGAAGGAAAAATAGCCCCTAGATTACTTATGCCCTTGTTTCCTGAATTACCTCAAGAAACTCATCTTTTTATTTCTCCCATCCCCGAGAAAAACTCCCAATCTACTACTTCCACATCCTATTCTAAAAAAAACAAAAGGATGTTGATGAAATGAAATCCTTGATTATAAATTTACCCTTTGAAGTTATATCTCTGGAAAAATAACAAGCTCAATCTTATAGAAATTACCTAGGTCCCAACTAAGGACAATATTCACACCAAGGATACAATAAATGTTATCATTCCTAAAGAAGCCAATAACTAAATCAAAGATATGGGAAAATTAGTAGAATGATATTTTTCAAGGTCAAAGTTTGCATTTTCCCCTTCAAACAATTGTTCCTACCCAAAGAACTTCCTACCGCTAGCTTAAGTAAGGAACTTGTTCCAATGTAAAATGATGTGATGTAAGAAACATAATGGTGTTTTCTTTACAATCAGCCACATAATTAGTATAATTGTGATAACATATTACAATTTTAGCATTATATGGTTCAAAATTCTTCCGGTTAGTAGGAACCAATTATAGAAATAGTAAATCCTATTATGGAAGGATCTCAAGAAATCAACCCTAAGACCAATCTCATGTTTTTGGAGATGAGTTTTTTTGTAATGAATCATGATATGGGTAGTTCTAATAGACCTCATACTCATTTTTTTGATAATATAAGGTCTAAAAAGAGAGTGTTGGATATTCATCCTTCATCTTCTTCTAATCGAGATAATCCCCTTCACAAAGAGAATGATGTTGGGGCAGATTTAAGCATGAATAGGTCGCATGGTATTCCTAGTATTCCTATATTGATAAAAGAGGTTGTTCCCAACCAAAGGTATATGTCCAAATATTGGAACAATCAATAAAATATAACATCACACATCTTATGCACAAATCCTATGTCATTCCCTTCAACATTGTTGAGTAGTGAAGAAGACAAACATGAATGTGAATGTAGCACCCACTCCATTTACACATTATTTACAGCTCACTTGATAGCCCTTCATATTATTTTCATTGACTTTTAGTACACTAAATGACTTGGGAGATAGACATTATGAGTTGTTATATGATTTGAGGCATGGATTTCCATATACATTTTATACCAATATGACCTAATTCTTTTGTTTCACTAATCATGCATGGACTAGATGGTGGGTATGACCAAAATTCTACGTGTATGTTACATGTTTGATCATGGATAAACTTATCATGATATCTATAGATGTATGAGTTAAATTTGTTTATGAGATGTAATCAAAATTTTGAAATGTGCTAATTGAATCATATATGTAAAGGTTCACAATGAATTTGAAATACAATTTTAATTGTTGATTTTGATTGTGAATTATATTATGAGTTGTTTGGGTGTCCATGTTGGTATTTAGTTCATTTTATTATGGTTATATATCGACATATATTTTTTTGTGTAGGTGACACTTATTTGAAGTGTGTAGGTGATATAATAGGTAAATTATATATATATATATATATATATATATATATATATATATTAGGAAGGGAGAAGGCCAATAACCCAAGAATGCCACGTGTTAGCTGATGGTCACCTATGAAGCACTTATGTGTATTTCTGTATAAAATTATGTTAAATGGCCTTGTAAAATGTGATTTATTTTGTGTTTTTTTTTTAATGAATGTTGTCACATTTTCCTCATGTGCAACTTTTAAAAAGTGTTTTTTTTTATTTTGGTTAAGTGGGTTTTATTTGGGTTAGTTAATTATGTTTGAGAAAAATTAATTATGTTTTTTCATTTGCTTTTGAGTTGAGTAATTTGCACTCAAATTACAAACTCGAATTTTTCCTTTAGGCCCACTTTTGGAAGAGTGTGGAGAAGGGTTACCTTGCTCCACACTCCTAAAAATGTCCCCAAGCCCATACCCATGGGGTAGGTGGAATTTTTAAAGGACACAAAGGAATTTTTCCTCACTTATGAGGTATTTTTCATGAGCTATTTTTCTCCACTTTTATAGTCTTTGGTTGATTTTATTTGATTTTTACTTATTTTGATTTTGGTGATTACTTTGGGATGAGTATTTTGGAGTGTGGAAGGAAACATCCTTACACCCATGTGTCTTTTGATTTTATCACCCCCATACCTCTCTTACACATTTCTTACACCTTCTTTATTTGATTTTTGACTTGTTTACTCCATTTTGAGAACACATGGGATTTCTTGGTTGGAAATTCCATGTGGATTGCACATAACCATTCCTCTCTTAAATTTCTATAAATATGTTTGAATTTATAGAAAGGGGTCGTATACCCATTGGTTTTCAAAATTTATCTTAAAATTTGTTGGATTGGAGATGCTTTTTAGAGAATAACTTGTGAAATATTTCTTGGATTTAGGATTGCTCAAGTGGACAAGATGGCCCCAAGGTAGGCCTATTTTACCTTAGTTATTTATTTTTCTTGATTGTTGCCTGCATGTGTTTTTCTTTAAATTTCATAAAATTGGGGTTTGGGTAGTGAATTTCCATAGGAATGGTGTGGTATAAAAGTACCAAACTTGGCAAAAAAATATTCCTTTTGGTATAGTGGAGGGATAAGGGGTTTACGTGGTAAATAAAGTAATAATAAAATCTTATTCATAGAGTGGATAGATAATGGTATTGTTTATTTATATATTATAGCAATGATATTTTATTGTGTGGGATTTATGGAGGGACATATTGTATATTTTATTTTGAAATAATTAATGCCTTTTGTTGGAGTGGAGGGAAAAGGGTTGGAGAGAAAAAATTTATTGGAGAGAGTGTGAGATGGAATTCTTACCATCTCACTTAGGAGGCATAAGTATAGTATGGCTAATCCTTTCTCTTTTTGGATTATAGTTAGAATTTTTTTGTTCCCTCCTTAAAATTTATTTATTTCTTTGATTGTTTTCTTGTTGTTGTGCTCATTTGGGATAACATGTGGACATTCCTAACCTTTTTGGGGCTTGGGGTTTAATGGGAGAGTTACTCTCTTTAATTGAGAAGGCTGAGAGGAAAGTGTTTATCCATCATATTTTTGGTTGTTCCATGTTGTCCTTGGTGGAGATAAAGTGAAGTGTACTATGGGGTTTATCCTCCTTGTTAAATATGGTTATTGTTTCTTTGAGCACATTTTGTATTGTTTAAAATAATTGTAAGGTTGAATCAAGATTAAAGAGATTTGTCCTTATATGTATTATATTTGAATTTTTCTTAAAAGCAATCATGTTGTAATTGGAAAGTGAAGGAAATATTTTTACATGTTATTGAAAGAAAGTCTTAGTTTTAGATCAATTTTTTTGAAATATAGAAAAATTAATTTTACAATTCTCATGTATGATATTTCTTGAAAGAATGAAATGATAGTTGTATTTATGAAATTATTTAGTTAAAAGAAAAAATAAAATTCATTATATGATTATAAAATTCTATTAATAAACTCTCTTATCTCAACTCTCTCTCTCTCTCTCCCTCTACTTGAATGAAACAATTGGAAAGGTTATTTGTAGATGATTGTATTAAAAATAGTTGTTGTTAGTATTTATTTTTCCAAAAATTATTTTTATTTCCTTTGTATGAATTAAAATAAGTTTGTGTGTGTGTGTGTGTGTGTGTGTGTAAAATATCACTCATACATGAAATGTATGTTGTGAACACAAAAAGAGATATAGTGAAGAAGTAAAAATGGATGAAGATGAAAAATGGGAAAGGAAGAGGGGTGTAGTAAATTGAATTTGAGGGTGGAGAAGTGCATGTGAAAGGAAAGAGGAATTGAGGAGGCAATGTGAAAATAAACTCTCTACAAAGAGCATGTCATATTTGTGATTTGAAAGAAGGAGAAAACCTATGTTAGGGAATACTTTGATGAAATTGTGGAGGGATATATTTGAAAATTCAAGAAGTGGATACAAATGTTTTTCAAGGGGATTAGTTTTTGAATTTTCACCTCTTGACTTTCTTGGATTGTTAGAAAAAATTAAATGTAAGGGGAATTTGAATGCATGTTTCATGGGGCACTTTAGGGACAAAGTTAACGATTAGGGTAGTGCATTATTCACATGAGTGTAATTTATGTATGATGGGGGAATAAAAAATAGAAAACACAACATGTTCCAATTTTGTAACATGACCTGTAAAGACTACTTGTTACATAGCCTATATATTTAGATGTAAGGTAAAGTAACTGCATGGAGTAGATGCATGACCATGTATCGATAATTGACACTTTCCAAAGTGATTGTTCATAGGATTCAAAGGTACATTAAGGCTTAATATTTCATGCTCTACATGATTTCCATAGATAATATTGTTCTTGCCCAACTAATATTTGTTATCTGTGCTCCACTTAAGAATTTCAATCTCCCAAAGAGGACATGATAAATTTTAGGGAAAATCATAAAGTTTAATTGTTTAAAATCTAGGTTGAAAGGATACATGGTGTAGTAATTTGTATACTCCATTTCAAGTTGTAAGCTTAAATAATTGTAGGAAAATAAATGATGAGAAAACAAACACTGCTAATTGTGTCCCAAGACCAATCAGACATATTAGTGAAAGGTATATTTTTTATTAATCAAGCTTATTTTTTATATTTAATGGCATCAAGGTTTTGATTGGATGAAATTTAATTAGATAGGTAAGATGTAGAAATGAATGGATTGTTATAAATTAAAATTTGAAAATTTATATATCTACATGCCCGACACCTATTCCACGAAGCATATTATTCCTTCCCAAAAATAGATACTATATGTGCTCCACTTAAACATCATAATCTCATGTGATTTATTCATGTTATTGCGATGTAAGCTTAAAAGGGGTGAAAATAAAAATCTATGAGACTTCAATAGGGTCTTAATTCAAGACCCAATGGCACTACTTCTTATAGCACTTTGTAGGCATGTTTTTGTAGTTTTAAGCTCAAGAAATTATAGTGAAATAGGTGATATAGGAATAATCATTCATAATTGAGGCTGAAATGGGAATGTACATATGACGTAGAAGAAGATGTTATATGACAAGCGATTTGCGTTATTTTTTTGTTTTATGTATTTTATGGTGGAAATATTTTTGATTGTGTGATATTTAGTGTGTTAATTTTTCAAAACAAAACATGCATATGGTTTGAAAGAGGTTGAGGAAAAATATTTTAGAGATATATAAAAATAAAAGAGTGATCAATCCATATTGTTGATGTCAATACTTGTTGTTTGCAATTTCAATTCTTACATTGTATGGGTATTTAGAACACAAATAAATACAAGGGGATTCACTAATGTGTTTCAAGGGTTAACTTAGAAACAAGGATATGTAGAGTGGACATTAAATTTTAGGAAGGGGTTTCATACAAAATTAAAATTAGGATTTCTCTATATCCATTAGGGAAATGAATAGGGTTTTTCTCTAGCCGTGAGGCACGTAGTTTTTCCAGGGGGTGGACGAAGGAGGTGAAGTACACCATGAAATTTGAAGGGCGATGTAATGTGATTTTGGTCAGAAGTTGTTTGTAATTAAAAGGGATGTATGTTGAGATTGTAACCTAATAGATGGTATTACACCTTTTAGATCAGGTATAAAGGATGCGTAAAAGTAACGTTCAAGGAAGGAAAAGACATGAATTGAAGGTTAAAAATTAAAAAGCATTATGTGATCCATTTTTTATCTCTATCTCAGGTGTATTATGCACATAAACGTAATTTACATTTAAAGGGATCGAAATGTAAAAATGAGGAAAACCCAATAAACGTCTTTTTCAATTTCAAGCTTGATTATTTGTAGGGGAATAGGTGATTATTGAATAATCATTGATAATTTATCCTTTGTAGAGGTTTTCCTATGAGAAAAAGGTGTATTTTATTTTTCAATGAAAGAGGTATTTTGAAATAATACATGGGAATTAAATACCACAATGCCCCATGCCTATTCTACGACATAATAAAAATATGAGAATTTAATCCTTTCAAATCCCATACCTATCCATAGGTTTATATTATTCCTATTAAAATAATGTATGTTATGTGCTCTACCTTATACATAAAAAGGGTTTTATATTAATTTTATGTCTATCTATCAAAAAAATAAATATACTTTTCCTTTATCCATGAGGCACATAATTTTTCTAGATGTGAATGATGTAGGTGAACTACACCTTGGAAGAATGAAAGGAAATGGAATGTTATTTTAGAAATGGATTTTTTCACTTAAGAGGTTTCTTGAGATGACAACCTACTAGCTGTAATTACTTCCTAGGATTAGGTAGTGTGGACGCATAAAAGGAATGTTCAAGGAAGAAAAAGATATGAATTTAAGATCTAAAAAACTACTAATTTAATACATGCATGCCTCATGGTTATTCTACAAGTTATATTGTTCCCCCAAATAATACATGTTATGTGCACCACTTTTTCTTGATCTCTCTTGCATCATGCACATGGCAAAGCATGGGTGGATAGAAAAAAATCCTAGTAAGCAACTTAGATTAATGACGGGGTTGTTGATACGGTCTAAAATATGGATAGTGATGATTACAATATGTTGTTAGAGACCTTCGGTATTTCTACCTGTAAACATGCCTTTCAAAGATATATATATATATATATATATATATATATATATATTAAGATTGAATATTTTACCACGTTCATTTCATTAATCCTTATAAAAAGATGTGCATTCATATAATATGGATAATTTAATGGAACATATAATAAAATCCATGTAAATAAACAAAATTAACAAAAATGTCATAAATTTCTCCAAAAGATTGAATGAATGATTCTATCTCCAAATTTGTTTTCTATCAAATTGTTTTCCTTGGCCATTGTTCAAGTTTTCGACAACACGTTAGTGGTTTCATTTTCCATATATCTTTCACGGCAAGCATGTTTGCATTTACCATACTAGTGATCTATTTTATAGATCCATTTGGTGGAGGATCTTTAACTTAGACAACTCATTTATGATGGAGATGGAGGTCGACATCTACAAGGTGATCGAACTGATGTGAAAGAGAAAGGTGTGATTCTAGCTAGATGGTCATAAATATAATGTATGGTCAAGATTTGTGTGAAGTAGATGTTGATAAAAACACCAAAATCTAAGATCCACACTTTGCATGTATCCAGGACATAGTTATAGGGGTAAGCTTCTCATATTAAATATTCACTTCCGAATATTTAAAAACATTATTAGTTTCTCCCACACAAAAAAGGAATTGAAATGTAATAAACACTTGGACCTATTTATAGCATGTGGAAACAAAATAAATATCGATTATTGTAAAATTAAGGAATTTTTGTAAACACTTAGAATGTCTTTTGTTGATTTGGATCTAAGCACAAAGTGAAGCCTTCATTTTTAAGAGTTTTGAACGTGGTGGGGTAGTGGTGATAAACAATGAAATTCAGTTGTTGAAATTTAAATAGTGATCCTCAAATAATATAAGAAAACTTGATATAGACATGGACGTTGATACAGACAAGGATGTGAATGGTGAGGAATTTGATACGTATATAGACGTTGATATAAAAAACAACCTTCATGGAAAGGATTAAAAAAATTTTTCATATCCCCCATAATTTCTACCTATAAGAACAATTTTTGACGTACTTAAAAGTTAAAAAAATATTGCCATTATGAAGTAAACTTTTGATAATTACACTTATAATGATCCAAAATAATCAAGTTTTTATCTACCTGATCTCGGAACCTTATGGGCTTTAATTATTGCTGACAATTTTCTCCTTTTAAGTAATCAATTTAGAAATTAATGCAAGATAATAAAGACAATTGCACAATGATTGATTACGGAGTTTAGAAATTGCCTACGTCTCCGGGTTCTTATCGAACCATTCCACTTGTCAAAACTTGTAAGTTACAATAGTACTTTCATAATAAAACATAATGAAAACTAATTAAGAACTTTCTTAGAAGAATAACTAGACCTTTAGAAGACAAGGGTGAAAAATAACACGACTTCCCATTCCCTAGCATATTTGGCAAGCTCGATGGCACCAGCTCCACTATTTGGAATCCTTTGGTTCTCGATCAACCTTCCTTCGTAACACCCTATAGAACTCCGGTCGATATTCTAGGCTTCACTTTAATTTGGTGTGGCGCTATAGGCCGACTAGGTAGTATTAAAAACTCCTAGCCACAATAATTCTTATTTAAATAAATAGGTCTTCACAACTTTATAATAAGCCTTAAAAATAGGTCTTATAAAATAAATGCTCCTCCGCTGTGCTCAAGCAATATTCCTCAAGTTATCGCTTTGAGCTTCGAAGTTGTGTGTCCATTACAATGAAATGGGTTCCCTATTTATACAAAAATAGGGCCCTTAAAATAATGCCTCAAATATTATCCTAAGACTAATAATAGCCTCATCCCATAGCATGTGTAATGGGATTAAATCAGATTGTATGTTTTAATGGGATATAATCCCAAATTGGCATATTTTGCATATTTTAATGGGATAAAAATCCATTTTGGCAGCTAAGGTGAGGGGAAGCGATTTTGAATAAGGGGATAAAATCCCATTTGTGGTGGAAAGTTTTAAGTGGGTGTAATATCCCACATTGGGTACCACTTTTATTGGGTAAGGTTTTAACTTACCTTACCCACTCCATTCTTCATGTGGATCTTTCCACGCATGGCTTAGCTGCCCCCACCACTGCTTCACCTCCTTCTCCACGTGGAAGCTTCCACATATGGAATTTGCATGCCCCCACTGCTCCATCACGTGGTCTAAACATAGCATTTGGCGTTAAGTGGGTTTAGAGGATTATGTGGTTATACTAATGTTTGCACATTAATATATATATATATATATATATATATATATATATATATACGTGGCATTTGGAAATAAGTATGGAAAAGAATTACAAAGTAAAATATAACTCGGTCCATGTATGACTCAGCTAATTAGCTCGATGTCGACCCTTGATAGGTAAATCGATCGTATTCGATTCATGGTGGCAAGCCATGTGGTGGGTTGTGGACCCACCATGTCAGCAATAATAGCATAGTCCACATGGTGTCGGGCTCCATGTGGTGGCTTGTGGACTCACCACGTCGCGATAATACCATAGTCCACATGGCGCCCGGGCTCCCCTCCATAACAAAAGTTGAGCCTCTTATTCTAACGAGCAATATTTTAGGCCTATCAAAGACCGGTGATCAAAAACCAACATATAACTCCCTTTTCCTTTTTGCCATGTGTTAGAGTGCCATTGGTCTAATATTGACTAGTTGACTAGAGTTGACTTTCTGTTGGTGAACTTTAACCGGACATATCTAGAGATCCCGATGTCTAGTTGTCATGTTATCACAATCGATGGAAAGCTCTTGACACAATCTTCTGCATTGACACCATTTAGGGATGTTTAGGGAACTTTTGAAAATCATCCCTTAATCACACCTCCCATTAAGAAAGGATTTTTATCCCAAAAAGTTATATTGGAACATTTTGCCATCCCATCCCGAACTGGAAACTTTGCTACCACCTCGGAAGTTCTATTTTAGTAGACCCTTGGGTCTTCTCCTTTGCAACCTTCTCACTTCGAAAAATTTTCTCTGATCCTAGGACCGTGGGTTATGGACCCACAATGCTTTGTTGTGCCACTTTGATTTCGAAGAAGACCTCTACGCCTCCGTTGTATGGTGCTAAGTTTCTGAATGAAACCTCAATGCTCCTTCTATGCGATGCTAAGCTTCTTGATATCTGACAACAAGGATCTTATTTTACTCTATAACATAGCTCCTGGCTCGATTTGATTCCACAGAATCCAAACTGGTTTGAAGGAACTCCATGTTACATAGAGCTATTATTGATCCGATGTCAATGATGGACAATAACTTGTCCTTTTTCAGACCTCAACACCTCCAATACATGATGCTAAGCCTCTTTCAAGACCTCAAGCCTCCAATGCATGATGTTAAGTCTGTTATAGACCTCAATGCCTCCAATACATGATGCTAAGCCTCTTTCAAGACCTCAAGCCTCCAATGCACGATGCTAAGTTTGTTGATCAACTACCATTCGAATGTGTGGTTATAATGCCTTGACACCAAATGACGTTTCGAGTTAATCCTTTGAGAGCTCCTCTTGTTGACACATTAATATCAAGTACCACTCTTCTGCATGGTCACAATGCCTCTACATAGAATGAATTTTTGACCCAACGTTAATGCCAATTGTGATTCTGCTCCCATTTTGCTGCATGGTCACAATTCCTCTACATAGAATGAAGTTCTGAGCTAACTCCTATGAACTCTATTGTCTACACAAAGCGGTAGATCAATCTCTAAGCTTATATGAGTGAAATCATGTATCCCAACTATAACAGTACTCACAAGCTGATTAGGAGATAAGTTCCCTAACAGGGTCTTTATACAACTTTTAAATACAAGTGTGAGGAAATTATATCCTAATACATCATGTTAAACTAGTTGTAAAAATGCTCCATTTTTGGAGTCTTTGTACAATAAGCTTAAATACAAATTTATAGGAAAATAACTTCGCATGGTAAACTTGTAAAATTTCTCCTACTTTGTGGCTTATGTACTTAATCTTCTCCACTGCATCACAATGTGGATTGACTTAATTTTTCTCCTCCCTGCTAGACCAATAACTCAACAAGGAAAAATATACTACATCTTATGGTGTTAGAAAAATCACCAAAATAATTGCCCCTCTAGGGTCTTACTAATGCAAGTATAACAGTACAAACATTGCCCAAAATTGGGTCTTTAACTAATGTTCCATGTCTGGTTAGATGTATACACACATTTCCCTCAAAGGGGTCTTACCAATACATTCTACCTAACACAATAGTTTATGGTTTTATTATAACAAGAGCAATAAATAATGCTCGAGAAAAACCAATACAATAGCTAAACAAAGTCAACTTTATTTGCACCTTAGATTTCTTACCAAATGTAGAATCCTCGATGTCTATCTAGGATACCTCAATAGGTGTCCTATGGATCCCTAGGCTTTTCTCCTCTCTGCATATGGATCCTCATGGTCTGCTAGAATGTACATGACCTCAGTGTCTAGATTTGGATGATCCGCAGGGACATATGAGCTCAACTCTGCACTAGGATCTGCATGATCCCTGGGTACATATGAGTCTAAAGGCTCACTATCTTCACCTCGTGTAAGACAAACAACATGACCTGTCACAAACTTGATCCTCTAGCTATGCCCAATACAAAGCTCCACTCCACTCCTGTCATCATTCATATAACCCTAACGAGCAAGTAAGGTAGAAGTTTCCTAATACCATTTCATCCATCTCCAAAGGGATGATGTCAAGAGTGATATTATCGGAAACTCATCTCCTAATTATGAAGCTCACAATACAATAACTAGTAGACACTCCATACAGAGTACCATATTCTATACCTACTATCTTGGTATGAGGAAGTGGTGTCGTGGGAAATCCTAGATGGTGTACCACATTAGTAGTTACATACCCTACTCGATAGTCCAATCAAAAATAAGGGTTACTAATTGTTCTCATGCAACCACTGGAATCCACTATCTAGAGGCACTCACATGTCACAGTATGATGTCTAGGACGTTCCACTGGTACTCCCTGTGCCAATGGTGCCACTAACCGGCGGTCTTGCTAGGTCTTGCAATAGCCTTGTCCTTCTTCTGCATCCACTTAGGCCTCTTCTCTAGGTACAAATCCCAACATCACTCGGTATCATTTAAATACGCCATAATGATGACACATGCCCGAGTCTAGCTAAGGTTTCCTCGCCAAATGGCACTTCCGAAGATGACTGGCTTCAGCCCCCTTCCCAAGTGGAGCATCCAAGCTTCTTTGTAACTCTACAATATGTTGTTGTTGCTTGCATTGACACTCTCAAACAGTAGCCAGGTGGGTTTGTAACTCCTCGATCTAGCGATCATGTTCTCAATGTCGAGTGATCATCACTCGAACCATGGTACCCAATAATGCAAGCATAATCTGCAAACTGGAAGAAAATGTATAGATCCATTTCTACAAAACCAACTCTAATACCAAACTTGATCCGAAAATAATCAATTTTTTATCTACCTAATCTCGGACCCTTATAGGCTTTAATTATTGCCAAAAATTTCTCCTTTTAAGTAATCAATTTAGAAATTAATGCAAGACAATAAAGACAATTACACAATGATTGATTATAGATTTTGGCAATTACCTACGTCTTTGGGTTCTTATCGAACTGCTCCATTAGTAAAAATTGTAAGTTACAATAGTACTTTCACAAGAAAACTTAATGGAAACTAATTAAGAACTTTCTTAGAAGAATAACCAGACCTTTAGAAGACAAGGGTGAAAAATAGCACTTGACTTCCCCTTTCCTAGCATATTCAGCAAGCTCGATGGCACCAACTCCATTGTTCGAATCCTTTAGTTCTCGATTGGCCTTCCGGACACTTCGTAATGCCCTATGGAACTTACGCCGATATTCCAAGATTCACTTTAATTTAGTGTGGCGCTATGGGCCGACTAGGTAGTATTAAAAACTCCTAGTCATAATAATGCCTATTTATATAAATAGGTCTTCACAAATTTATAATAAGCCTAAAAAAATAGGTCTTATAAAATAAATACTCTTTTGTGCTTGGGAAATATTCCTCAAGATATCGCTTTGAGCTTCGAAGTTGTGTGTCCGTTAACTGAAATGGGTTTTCTATTTATACAAAAATAGGGCCCTTAAAATAATGCCTCAAATATTATCCTAAGGCTAATAATAGCCTCATCCCGTAGCATGTGTAATGGGATTAAATCAGATTGCATGTTTTAATGGGATATAATCCCAAATTGGCAGATTTTGCATATTTTAATGGGATAAAAATCCATTTTAATGGCTAAGGTTAGGGGAACGGTTGTTAATAAGGGGATAAAATCCCATTTGTGGCAGGAGTTTTAAGTGGGTGTAATATCCCACATTGGGCACCACTTTCATTTGGTAATGTTTTAACTTGCCTTACCCACTTCATTCTTCACGTGTATCTTTCCACGCATGGCTTATCTCGCCCCCCCCCACCAGTTCACCTCCTTCTCCACATAGAAGCTTCCACGTTTGACATTTACATGCCGCCACCACTCCATCACATGGTCTAAACATAGAATTTGGTGGTTAAGTGGGTTTAGAGGATTATGTGGTTATACTAATGTTTGCACATATATATAAAATAAGCCCCCGCTTATTTTGGCTAACTTTCCTTCATCCTTTCCTTATTTTGTGCCTCAGTTGAATTTTTCCACTTTTCAGGCACTCAAAGTTTTCTAGGTATGGTTTCAACAGATAGATAATTTTCTCACCTTTCCAGAAAGGTAAAAATTTCCTCCTAACTCCTTGTATTTTTCAAGTTATGGCTCGTGGAGTTTTGGAGGGAAATTTTCCTTAAGAAGGCCCGAGGCCAATAGAAATGTGCCACATTGCAGCGGAGGTCGGAGGCGTTGGGAGATTTTGGCAAAATTTTCCAAAGTGGTCAGCGGCGTCAAAATAAAAATTTGAAGTGAAGGCCCGTAACCAATATAGTGGTGACACATGTCATGGTAGGGCAGTGGGACGATGTTGGGGAGGTTGAGTTATGACACTTTGGTCAAATGGTGCAAAGGGGAGATTTTGGCCGAAATCCCGTTGAGCAATAACATGCCGCCACGTGTCTACTTGGAAGCGAAGGTCGAGTGGCGTGGGAAACCTTGAATTTTTTTCCCAAAGTGGTCAAATGGCACAAAGGTAAAATATGAAGTGAGGGCCCGTAACCAATATAATGGTGACACATGTCTCGAGATCGACGGGGGCATGGAGAAATTTTGGAAATGTTTCCAAAATTCAAAAAAGGGTAAAATGGTTGTTTGAACCCATGGACAAATGGGATGATGCCACATGGTAGTAGAGGTTGGGCCAATAGAGCTTTTGGGGATTTTTTCCCAAAATTGCAAAAAGAAAAAAATTCAAATTTCAGCCCGAGAACCCATTTGTGCCCTAATTTTGCCAATTTTTGCCCTAAATCTTCAGAGGGCCATATCTTTTGAACCAGAGCTCGATTTTTCTTGATTTTGGTGTCATTGGAAAGCTATTGAAGTCCTCTACATGATGGAATCTTTAATTTTTTTTTGGTGGAGTTTAGTGAGAGAAAAGGAAAACACCTTTGGCATGGGAAAAAGAGTAGAACCGACATTCAACCACCATTTTTAATGCAGTATGGCTTCCATTCTTCTCCAAAGATGGTCAAAAATCTTGGGGAATGAACTTTTAAGGGTACCCATGCTATTTTGATGGATCTAGTTGATGTTGAATCATTCATTTCAACTTTCCACATTTCTCCTTCCTAAACTGGTTTTTCATTGTTAAAAGCCGATTTGGCTCTTTTGTAAAGGGTTGGACATTTTTATGTTCTCTAAGCTCCCTCCTTCACCTTGGAAAGTGAATTTTGGAATATCGACTTTTTTGAGGACTAAAACATGTTTTTTCCTCCTTCTATTGTAATGCACCGTATTAAAAATGGAAATGACAATGCAAGCTCTGTGAATGAGTTTTCAATCCTTTCTTATGTTATTTGCTTCATTCTGATCCTTCATTACATTTTAGAAATTTGTGCATGATTTGTGTTGCATTTTTATAATCTATGTCAATTTTCAGAAATAGATGTTCATCACTCCTTTGGTGTATCACCTTGTTAGTTTAGTTTTATCTTCTTTTCTCTCTTCTATCCTTGTCTCCTTGGTAGAATTAGAGTAGGATTTTGAGTTAAACCTCTAAAATTTCATGCATACATCTGATCAGAGGAGTAGAGGAACCAACCTTTAATCTAGAGATTTTTTTCCATTTTGCAAGTCCCACACTTGGGGAAAAGATTCCATGTTGTGTAATCACACTGGATGCCCATTATCAAACTAGAAATCTGAGAAAACATCCAGGGGTGCTGTGAATTTGCACTAATAGTTTTGGCACACTTGGTGGGACCTTAGAGGTCTTCATCTTCATTACAAAAAAGTTGATGTGCATTTTTTGTAAGTTTCTTGCTTAAAAAGAGCCCTGATTTGCACATCTAGCGACTCCAAAGGATAAAATCAACTGGTTTCAGTAGTCCAAGTCTAAAGATTCATGAGAAGGATCCAAACAAGGTCAAGGGCTAGAGAAGAGGGATTGTCTGAGTATCTGTAATTATCCCTAGGAAGAAGAGAGAGGGGAAGAAGAATTCAAAGGTCTCCATCTCCACCAAACAGAACTCTATCAACTCCTCCACCTGGTAGACCTTTCACCCAATCAACAAGGGTTCTCAGGCCAATCAGAATGGCACAACCCAATCCTTATGTCAACTTCACTGGTAAGACCCACTTTCTCTCAATGCACAAAACCCAGTTCCAATTGTAACATTGAAGAATATCCCATACTTTACTAGGGAAAATCAGACTACTCCTGGTGATCATGTCAAAGACATTGCTAATGTTTGTGTAATCCATGAGATTGTTGAGATGCAAATTATTGTCAAATTGTTGGCATCTTCATTCAAAGGGAAAGCCTTGCAATGGTTCAGGAGCCTTGGGGTAGGCTCTATCCAAAATTGGAACCAAGTTGTGCATAGCTCTCCATGACCAGTTTGGAGAAAAGGGAGACAACTTGTCTCTATTGGAACAACTGACAACTATCAAGAGAGCTCCCAATAAGTAGCTAACAAACTTCAATTTCAGATTTCAAAGGACATGGGATAGAATCCCAATGACAGTAAGGCCAACAATGAAGGTGCTTTCTTATACTATCTCAAAGCTTTAAATTCTGACATTTCTATGTTAATCCAATCCATGGGAGGTGCAAATATACCTGCATCTTATAAGCATCACCATTAGGGCTAAGAATTATTTGATCCAAGATGGTAAACTGGCACCTAGGCCTCCTATGCCCTTATATCCAAACTTGGAAAGCCCAAGCACTAGTCAAGCACCTACTTTAGCTCCTATTCCCACTCCTAGAAATAGAGTTCAAATGAAACTTCTACTTCATCCTCTAGTGCCTCAAATGAGCTTCAAGAAGTCATGAAACAATTACAAAATTTAGGCAATGAGCTGGTTACACTCAAGAGGCAGCAAGCCCAAAGTTTTAGACCTTCTTATCAGTCTCAAACTCAGCCTAATAGGCAACCATATCAACCTAATAGGCCACCCAATCTAGTTGTAAATAAAAATCAAGTAAGGCCTCCTACTAATAGACCATTTCAGCCCTATAACCCCAATGTTGCATCTACCTCTAAAGCCTTAGTGCTAGTGTAAAATAATATAGCTCAAGAGTATGATTGGTGTTTCCCATGCAATGAACCTCACAACTAGTCTATGTGCTTCAATGGTGCTTTGAACCAAGCTTTGATGGTGACAAAATTGGCATAGAGAGTGAGGTGAGTCAAGAAACAAACCAACAACAAGGAACATCTCAAGCAAAATACAACTCCAAATGAGACTACACTTGTGAATTGGCAGGCTGAAGATTTTTGTGGTATGAATCAAACAATTTCTTAGAATGTAGTAGCTAACACATGGTCAAAGAAGAGGAATATTGGTGAAGGGTAGTCATTAGCTCCAGGTGATCCACAACCTTCCATCACTCCACAAGGTGTTGGTAAGCAAAATGCAGTTCCAAATGTGCAAGGACAGCCCAAGCCACCTTCTAGACCAGCTCAAATGCCATTGTTGCAGCCCATGTACAAGAAAAGAATGTGTAGACTAAGGGGTAGAAAAGAGATGTTTCATCCCCATTTAACATCATTGAACAAATGAAGAAGACAAATGTGAACATATCTATGTGGGAGTCACTATCCATCCCAGGCCAAAGGGATCTACTACAAGCTGCCATGAAGAATTGGTCAACCTCAAATCAACAAGCTCATATGTAAGAGAAGGTACTCACAAATGCTACTCAGCCTGAGGGGAATCTTGGAGGATAGCAAGGTAAAGTTTTTAAGCCCCCTCCATTCTATGTTTCATTGATCATTGGGGATAAACTAGTACACAATTGTATGATTGATTCTAGGGCAAGTAGTTATGTGATGCCCAAGCAAATAGTTGATCAGCTGGGCCTCCAATATGAAGTCATATCCAAGGGGTGGTGCAACTAGATGGGACAGTAGTAACAATAGTTGGGGTAATTAAAGATTTGAGCCTCACTTTGCATGCATGCCCCAATGTCACTATTTTGCAAGATGTGTCAGTGATAGATTTACCACCACTTTTTGCCCTATGTTTGTCAAGGGATTTCATAGCTAGAATTGGAGGCTATTTATCTACTGATTGGTCACACATGTTGTTTAGGACAAGATATGGAGCCAAGGCCACAATCAGGTCTGAACCTATTGCAAACTTTCACATTGAGCCTCATACTCCAAGCCCAATCAATGCCAACTATTCAACATTTGATCAAGAGGATTATCCAAGCACACATGAAGTTGACACCAAAGTTGGAAGCATCCGCATTTGACTCTTGATGAATGGGCAAGCAAGATACATGCTTTTGATCCCTACAAGGAAATAGAGGAATCTGAACTAGGATTTTATTACATACATGAAGAAAATCATCCTATTCCTAGCATCACCAAGCCAGACCATAAAGATGACAATGAGGTATGGAAGCTGTTCTTTGATGGATCAAGAAGTAGAAAAGGTGTAGGAGGGGAGCTATGCTTGTTTCACCTCAAGGCATTAAGTATTATTCAGCCTTTAGATTTCAGTTTGCATGTTCTAACAACACTACTAAATATGAAGCTTTGATACATGGATTGCATTGGTCAAGGAAGAGAGGCATCAAAAACTTACAAGTCTTTGGTGATAGTGAGTTGATTGTTAATCAAGTTAGGGGACAACATGCTACCAAGAATGACCTGCTCAAGAGTTATAAGAATAGGGTATGGGACCTCATTGAAGGATTTTGAGGGCTTTGGCATCAACTCCATCCCTAGGAAAGAAAACCAAGCTGCTGATAGGCTTGTAGTAGTTGGAGCAGCTTTTGATGTTGTGGAGAGTATCAAGGAAGATAAAATGCAGCCAAACATTCATGTGATTGTAAGACCATTAGTGCCAGACAATAATGTAAGTTGGCAAGTGTTTGAAAGTGACCAAAAATCATCAATTTCTTGCAAGAAGAAGTTGAGTTCTCATCCAAAAATAAGAAAAGTTAGAATACATAAGTATGGTGATCAAGTGGTACAGTTGAGAACCAACAAACTACCAAAAGGACTTGTCACTTTAGAGTCTATCTTTAACCCTAATGATCAATTTAGGAAGGAGAAAGAAAACATCCAAGTCAAGGGAGAGGATTTAGTGCCCATCTTAGTTGGAGAAGGAAAATCACTTCAAATTGGTAAAGTGGCAACCGAGAAAGAAAGGTATGAGTTCATGTAACTTTGCCAAGAGTTCCAGATGTATTTTCTTAGAGCTATGAAGACTTGAGAGGTTTCAATCCCAAGATAGCTCAACACACAATTGAATTAGATCCAAGTGCTAAACCTATCAGGAAAAAACAAAGACCGTCAATCCACACATGGAGCCTCTCATGAAGAAGGAATTGAATAAGTTAATAGAAGCAAGTATTATATTCCCCATCAAACATTCAAGATGGGTTACAAACTTGGTTCCAGTTAGAAAGAAGAGTGGAGAAATTAGATTGTGTGTAGACTTTAGAGATTTGAATAGAGCATCCCTCAAGGATCACTACCCACTTCCTTCTATGGAGCAGATTTTGCAAGTTGTTGCTAGCTCTGAGAGGTTTTCATTACTAGATGGTTATTCAGGGTATAATTAGATCATGGTAAAGGAAGATGATCAGTTCAAAACAGCCTTCACCACCAAATGGGGAACCTATGCATATAGAAAAATGCCATTTGGGTTGTCTAATGTTAGAGCTACTTTCCAAAGGGAAATGGATATGGCGTTCAAGGGATTGATCAACAAAATAGTGTTGATATACCTAGATGATATTACTATATTTTCTAAAAGTGCAGCAGATCATCTCTTTCATTTGAGACAAGTGTTCCAAAGATGTAGAAGATTTGGGGTATCCTTGAATCCCAAAAATGTATTTTTCTAGCTCATGAAGGAAAGCTCCTAGGCCACATTGTTTCCAAAGAGGGATTAGTAATTGATCTAGAGAGGGTTGAAGCAATAAAATCACTACCATTACCAAGTCATAAGAAGGCCCTTCAAAGTTTTCTTGGGAAGAATCAATTTTGTTCAAAGGTTTGTTCCAGATTTTGCAACCCTTTCAAGCCATTAACCATGATGTTGAAGAAAAGTATGGCTTTCAAATGGATAGCTGAAGGTAAGGAAAGTTTTGAGGTAATCAAAGAGGCTATCTCACAATCTCCAACTCTCATTAACCTAGATTTATCTAAATATTTTATCCTTTATGCATTTGGTGGTGATGATACAATTTTTGCAATTTTAGTACAAGAACAAAGAAAATGCAATGTAGCCAATTGTTTTCTTTAGCCAAAGCTTGGAGGACTATGAGGTGAGGTATTCCTTCATTGAGAAGCATGTTCTTGTAGTGATTAGGAGCTTGAAGAAATTTAAGCATCTAGTTTCAAACAACAAGGTTCAACTATTGGTTTCTCATGTGGGAGTTAAGGACTTCCTCCTCAACAAAGATCTAAATGAAAAATGTGTAGGGTGGATTACTTGTGTCATGGAGTATGACATTGAGATCAAAGTCACCAAGCTGGTCCAAGGAAAGGGATTGTGTGAGTAGATGGTCTTGAGAAAATCAATGGAAGAAAGCAAAGAGAAGGATGTTGTTTTGGTGTTACAAGACAACCAAGAACAAAGAGGTGTTCAAGAAGAGAATAGTGGTATGCTCACTCCTTGCTGGACCCAAGACATAATGCACTTCTTACAAACAGGCCTATGCCCTCCAAGAGATGAAAAAGCCAAGAGAAGACACTTCAGATTGTAGGCTATTCCATATGCACTTATTGATGGTGTCTTGTTCAAAAAGGATATCAATGGAGTGTTGTTGAGATGCATTGGGACAAATCAGATTAAGAGAATGTTAGAAGAGTTCCATGGTGGATCAGCTAGGGGTCATTTTTCTCCAAGAGTGACAGCCCTCAAGATCATGAAGGCTGGTTATTATTGGCCCAAGGTGTTTAGTGATTGTTATGCATGGATCAAGAGGTGCAAAAATTGTGCATTCTTCACAGGAAAGGAAAGATTAGCAGCCCTTCCATTGCACCCAATCTCAGTTGACCAGCCATTCATGCAATGGGGTTTGGAATTCATTGGAGTCATTAATCCAAACTCAAGCCAAGGACACAAGTGGATTCTAATAGCAACAAACTACTTCACCAAATGGACTGAGGTGGTGGCACTCAAAGAGGCAAATGAATCTAGCATTCTAGACTTCTATGAGGGGATAGTAACCAGATTTGGTATACCTACCACTATAATATCAGATAATGCATTGGCATTCATAGGATCAAAGGTAACTAAATGGGCTATTAGAAATGGGATCTATTTGAGCACTTCATCAAATTATTACCCTCAAGGTAATGGCCAAGTTGAATCCACCAACAAGAATCTATTAAGAATCATCAAGAGGACTCTTGATGAAAATCAGAGGACTTGGCACACTAAGCTCAAATCAGCTCTATGGGCTGATAGGATAACTCCCAAGAGATCCACAGGTAACTCTCCATTTAGACTTGTTTATGGGAGAGAGGAAATCTTGCCTATGTCACTTGAGTTTCCAACATTGGAACTCATGAAGAAATGGAATTGTTGGAGTTTGAACCCATGGAGGTTAGATATGTAGAATTGATGGAACTCCAAGAAATTAGAGAGCATGCAGCCCAAACAATGGAGAAGGACCAAGCTTTGATCAAGAGAACCTTTGATAGGAAAGCTAAGGCTAGAACCTTCCAAGTTGGATATTTAGTGTTGAAATGGGATGCAGATTGAGAAAATCCAGGAAGGCATTCAAAGTTTGATGCCATTTGGAGTGGCCCCTACATGGTCACAAAATGCAAGAACAACAATGCCTTCCAATTGTCTACATTGGATGGTGAAGAACTACAGATTCCAAGTTAATGGAATCCATCTAAAGCATTGCTACTAGAAGGGAAACTCTCACCTTGTACATATTATCTTAGAATTTCATTCCTCTAAGTGATTTGGCACAAGTTTTTTTGTCCCAAGGATGCATCTTTTGTAGGCCATGTTCCAGATCAAAGTAATGTTCTACTCTCACAATCTTCTTTCTAGATATTTTCTAATGAGTTGAGAGTAACAAGTAGTTAAGTTGATGACTCCATTGCCCAATGGATTTCTTTAGGTAGCTGGTCACTTCATCCAAGTAGGTAGATGACCCCTCTGAGTCACCAAAATTGTTATCCAAAATAAGCCCCTACTTATTTTGGCTAACTTTCCTTCATCCTTTCCTTCTTTTGTGCCTCAGTTGAATTTTTCCACTTTTCAAGAACTCAAAGTTTTCTAGGTATGGTTTCAACAGATAGATAATTTTCTCACCTTTCCAGAAAGGTAAAAATTTCCTCCTAACTCCTTGTATTTTTCAAGTTATGGCTCGATGAGTTTTGGAGGGAAATTTTCCCTGAGAAGGCCGAGGCCAATAGAAATGTGCCTCGTGGCAGCGGAGGTCGGAGGCGCTGGGAGATTTTGGTGAAATTTTCCAAAGTGGTCAATGGTGTCAAAAGAAAATTTTGAAGTGAAGGCCCACAACCAATATAGTGGTGACACATGTCATGGCGGGGAGCGGGCATGGGGGAGGTTGAGTTTTGACACTTTGGTCAAATGGCGCAAAGGGGAGATTTTGGCCCGAAAGCCCATCGAGCAATAACATGCCACACGTGTCCTATCGGAAGTGGGGTCAGAGTGGTAGGGAAACCTTGAATTTTTTCCCAAAGTGGTCAAATGGTGCAAAGGTAAAATATGAAGCAAGGGCCCGCAACCAATATAATGGTGACACGTGTCCCAAAGCGAGGGGCGCGAGAAATTTTGGAAATGTTTCAAAATTCAAAAAGGGTAAAATGGCCATTTGAACCTATGGAAAATGGGATGATGCCATGTGGTAGTGGAGGTCGGGCCGGTGGAGCTTTTGGGGATTTTTTCCCAAAATTGCAAAAAGGCAAAAAATTCAAATTTTGGCCCGCGAACCCATTTGTGCCCTAATTTTGCCAATTTTGCCCTAAATCTTTAGAGGGCCATATCTTTCAAACCAAAGCTCAATTTTTCTCAATTTTGGTGTCATTGGAAAGCTATTGAAGTCCTCTACATGATGGAATCTTCAATTTTGTTTTTGGTGGAGTTTAGTGAGAGAAAAATGAAAAACCTTTAGCACGGGAAAAGAGTAGAACCGACATTCAACCACCATTTTTAATGCAATATGGCTTCCATTCTTCTCCAGCATGGTGAAAATATTGGGGAATGAACTTTTAAGGGTACCCATGCTATTTTGATGGATCTAGTTGATGGTTGAATCATTCATTTCAACTTTCCCACATTTCTCCTTCCTAAACTTGGTTTTTCATTGTTAAAAGCCAGATTTGGCTCTTTTGTAAAGGGTTGACATGTTTTTATGTTCTGTAGGCTCCCTCCTTCACCCTGGAAAGTGAATTTGTGGAATATCAGACCTTTTTTTAGGACTGCAACATGTTTTTGCCTCCTTGTTGTTGTAATGCACCGTATTAAAAATGGAAATGACAATGCAAGCTCTGTGAATGAGTTTTCAATCCTTTCTTGTGTTGTTTACTTCATTTTGATCCTTCATTACATTTTAGCAATTTTGCATGATTTGTGTTGCATTTTAATAATTTGTTTCAATTTGCAGAAATATGTTCATCACTCCTTTGGTGTATCACCTTGTTAGTTTAGTTTTATCTTATTTTCTCTCTTCTATCCTTGTCTCCTTGGCAGAATTAGAGTAGGATTTTGAGTTAAACCTCTACAAATTTCATGCATACATCTGATCAGAGGAGTAGAGGAACCAACCTTTAATCTGGATATTTTTTTCCCATTTTTGCAAGTCCCACACTTGGGGAAAAGATTCCATGTTGTGTAATCACACTGGATGCCCATTATCAAACTAGAAATCTAAGAAAACATCCAGGGGTGCTTTAAATTTGCACTAATGAGACCCTTGATAGGAAAATTGATCATATTTGATTCATGGTGGCAAGCCACGTGGTGGCTTGTGGACCCACCACGTCGGTGATAATACCATAGTCCACATGGCGATCGGGCTCCCTCTGTAACAAAAGTTGAGCCTCTTGTTCGACGAGCAATCTCTTACGCTCACAAAGACCAAAGGTCAAAACCAACATATGACTCCCTTTGCCTTTTTTTCATGTGTCACAGTGCCATTGGTCTAATGTTGACTAGTTGACCGAGTTGACTTTTTGGTTGATCGAACTTTGACGGACATATCTAGAGCTCCCGATGTTTGTTTTTCATGTTCTCATAGTTAATGGAAAGCTCTTGACACGATCTTTTACCGACACCATTTAGGTGTGTTTAGGGAACTTTTAAAAATGATCCCTTGATCATATAATTAATAATTAAAGGTTAACATGCCATATATTGGGTCCCATAAATTCTTTTGGTTTTTAGCATACCTACTAAATATACTCTTTTTACCTATCCAAAGGATCCATGTAATAAATTTTAATAGAGGGCATATTTAACCAGTTTTTGTGTACAATAATAGAACAAGTTATGATTTCCCATACAACATTATTATTTCTTAGAGAACTAGGAATTTAAATTTAAAAAATAGGAGGGGCAAATGAAGATATTGTTGTAGAGGGTTTGACTTGGATAAATGGGAAGGGCCTAGGTAGGCTGATCCTATTCTTGTTCTTTTTCATGGTGTTAGTCGAGTCACCATCAAGATCCCTAGGAGGATCGAGGTGAATGTGACGATAAAAGATATCAATGCTAGTAAGCATGATAAACATCCATCTTTCCGTATCAAACACGTAGATCCATAGAAAATTTTTATTCATCCGATGTCTCAGTTCAAGACCCCACTTTTATCGTGAGGATTTGTGCCAATTTATCTCCTTCCTTCAGATTTGATTAATATTTTTTGTGTTGATGGTGCTCCCGGATGTTTAAGTGTACATCCGATAGCCATAACAGTTCCTTAATTCATGGATAATATTCACCACATTTTGATTGGGTGAAAATTTTGGGTAACTTAAAGGTTGTGTGTGAGAGATATCCAATTCCTAACATTGTAACTATATGAGAAGAAGCATAAATTTCATGTTTTTCTCTTTTTCAGCTTAGGAAGTTTAGTCTTGTATATATCATGGTGTATTTCAAGTAATGTTGTATATAATATGTGTTTCCCACTTTGTGTTAGGTTGTAATAAGATGTAATATCTTGACATGACTATTATCACCAAAAAAACAACACCCTTTTATTTGACATGCATTTGTAGATAAGCAACCAGTGTTTTATAGATGCAACTCAAATCCAATTGAGCCATCAGAAAAAATCATCCCCCATATCATTTATATGAAGATCATCTCCTAGAATATAAGAGGACCTGAATGGGAACTCTAAACAAAGAATACTCAAAGAGCTAAGAGTCTCAAGTATACCTAGTATTTTTCTCTTACAGAAACCAAAATGAATTCTAAGGTACTTGAAAATTGTAAAGAGAATTTATGGGATAACTCGAAGCTGTTGTTGTTGATTCTCAGGGAGCTTCAAGTGGCTTGGCCACTATATGGGATAAAATTATTTTTACTAGTACCATTATCTCTCGACACAAATAACCATCTCATTGTTAAATTCCATGCTATTGATAATAATTTTACTTAGATCCTTTCAAACATCTATGCACCTAATACTGTAAATGGTGAAAGGAAACTTTGGAATGATCTAAAGATCTTTAGAAGTCAGCATAAAAATGACAATTGGCTTATTATGGGAGACTTCAACTCTCCTTTAAATCTTGGGGAAAAGCAAGGGGTAATTCTACTTTCTCCATTAGCATGGATGAATTTACATAGTTTGTTGTTGATTTAAATCTCATGGATGTGGATCTTCATGGTAATCAATTTACTTGGTCAAATAGAAGACTGGGCAATGACATGATTCAGGTTAGATTGGATAGAGATCTTATCTCTACCAATTGGATCTTACACTAGGAATTTCTTCTTACCTCTCTTCCTAGAATTGGATCATATCATAATCGATTGTTTTAAATCTTTTCAATTGGGCCAAACCTACAAGGATCTCTTTCAAATTCAAAAAGATGTGGATGGAGCATGATGATATCTTTGATAAGATCAAATAATGGTGGAAATGGGATGGTGGAGGAACTGCTCAATTTAGACTCATTCAGAAATTAAAAAATGTCAAAAAATAGGTGAAAATTTGGAATAAAGAAGTTTTTGGGAATATTTTTGTTAGAAAAAGGAGTTAAAGAAAAAACTCCAGGAGATGGAAAATAAAATTACTACTAGGGGAATTTCCTTGGAGGATCAATCAACTGATAAAAATATTCTATCATAGCTACATATGTTTTTAGTAGAGAAGAATCCTTCTGGAGACTCAAATCTAGGGCGATCTAGCTGAAAGAGGGAGACAAACACAAAATTATTTCATATGACAACTATGAAACATAGAGCTCTGCAATAGGATTTTGGAAGTTTCAAAAGGTAACAACACTATCATCAAATATCCTAAGGCCATAAAGGAGGAAGCTCTCATATTTTATGAAAATTTACTTAAAGAGAAGAGTGCTATAAATGAAGAGGATGCCTCTTTTTTTAGAGGCTATTCCGAATGAAAAAATTGATGAGAAAAGATTCAAAAACCTTTCCAAAATTGTAACTTTGGAGGAGTTGCAAAAATATTTCTTTACTCTTGAAGGGGATAAGGCTCTAGGACCTGATGGTTTTTCTGCTAATTTCTTTCAGAAGTATTGGGAAATATGTTCAGATGATCTGCTTAGGGTAGTGAATGAGTTCTACATAACTGGTGATCTATTGAAAGAGTTAAATAACACCCACATTGTGCTTGCTCTAAAAAAATGGGTGCTAAATATTTTAAGGAATTCCATCCCATTAGTCTAGTTAATGTTATTTATAGAATATTTACTAAAATTATTGCTACTCGACTCCAGACTATTCTTAATGATTTAATTTCAAAGTAGCAGAGTGGGTTCATAAAAGGAAGGATAATTCAAGATGGGGTGATCATGGTGCATGAGATCATTCATTCTATGGATAATAATAAAAAAGAAAGCATGGTCATGAAACTTGATATGAATAAATCTTTTGAAAAAGTCTCTTGGTATTTTCTGGACAATTTTTTTGGATAAATTTGGTTTTCATAATAAATTTAGAAAAATTATTAAGGCCTGCATTTCTACCACTAGATTCTCTATGGTGGTTAATGGTGAGCCGGTGAGCTTTTTTTCTAACAATGGGGGTTTAAGATAGGGGGACCCTATATCCCCATTGCTCTTCATTCTAATGGTAGATAGCCTCAAGCAGATCCATTATCAAAGTAGTTAAAGGACTTCTCAAAGGAACTAATCCTACTTCTACAAACCAAACAACTTCACACCAGTAATTTGTGGATGACACAATTATTCTATTGATGGCCTCTATCCTTGAAGCTAAGGCTATTAAGTCTATTATGAAACTCTATGAGGCTACTTCTGGGAAAGAGATAAACTTTGATAAGAGTTCCATTTTCTTCTTTAACACTCCTATGGATAGACAAAAAAAAATTGCTAAAATCATGGGGTGTAAAATCAATTCCTTACCCACTACTTATCTGGGTCTCCCTCTTGGTACAAAAAAATTCTATCAAAGTATGGAATGATTTACTAGAAATATTTCAAAATAAAATGGTTGGCTGGAAAGGGGCCATTCTATCCAGTGCTGGAAAATGTTTTCTAATTAAAATCACTCTCCAAAATCTTCCTATATATATTATGTCTCTTTATAATATTCCCTCTGTCTTTAGGGACAAAATTGAAAGGATCCGAAACACTTCTTATGGTAGGGAATGGAGGGAAAAAATTAGATATCACTTGGTGGCTTGGGATCAAGTTTGTACTCCTAAAAGAATTGGTGGGCTTGGCATAAAGGATATTAGAAAAATGAATGTGGCCTTAATTGCAAAAATGGGTTGGATAATGCTCTCGGAGGAACAACCTTGGATTGATTTAATTAAGGCTAAGTATCTTTCTCAGCAAACAAAAATTTCTTTCCTTTATGATGGACAACTCCCTCAAGGTTCCATTTTCTAGAATAACTTGATTCAAGTCAAAAAAATCATCAAACAAGGTTATAAATGGAAAGTGGGAAATGGCAGGGATATTCAATTTTGGTGTGATAACTGGTCTAATTTCAGCCTAAATGACAGATTTGGTGCAGTCAAAGACATTCTAGAGAAAAATATGGAACTAAAGTCAAATATTACATTGAAATGGAGGGTAATAGGAAGAGATGGAAACAACTTACGGTGGAAAGGAATGATCTAAATTCCATAATCTCCTCCCTACAGGAGCAACTAGACATCATACCCCTAAACCAAATTGAAGCTAAGGATGAACTTTTCTGGAACAACTCAAGTGATGGAGAATACACTATCAAATTTGGTTATAATTCTTATTTTGAAAACATTCATAGTGATTTCAAATGGAGTAGGATTTGGATGACAAAATTAACCCCTAAAATCATTTTTTTTATTTTTTCTTGTCCTCACAGGAAGAATACTCATAAATGACAACTTTGATTAAGAGAGGTTTTATAATGCCAAACATGTACCGCCTATGCAAAAAAGAGGCTAAGGACATCAAGCATCTCTTGGTTCACTTTGTGAGTATGCATCAATGATCGGAGTTATGTTTTCTCATAGTTCGGTGTTTATTGGACAATGCCAAAGGATTTTCTCCAATTTTGGATCCAGTGGGATCCTCCTTTTAAGCATTGTGTTGTTAGAAGACTTTGGAAACTGGTTATGCCCCATGTTATCTAGAGGATCTGGAAAGATAGAAATGACATCATATTTAGAAATGATAAAAAAACATTACATGAAAATATTTGTTAATATTTCTACTCCTATTAAAGACAATATAGAGAGATTCAAACCTCCCAAGAATAAGAAGTATCCTAAAGATGAAGAATTTATTCTTTCCAACTAGAAGATTGGTGTTGCAAATGTGCAAAAATGGAGAACTCCAAACATTGATAGGTTGGCAATCCATTGGATCCCTCCAAATTTTGGTACAAACTTAACTTTGATGGAGCCTCCAAGGGCAACCCAGGGGAAGCTACTGGTGGAGGTGTAATTTGGGATCATAAAGGCTGCTTAGTTGTTGCTTATGCTGGTAGAATGGGTAATCAGACTAATCATTATGCAGAAGCCTTAGCAGCTCTTTGGGGGATAAGGCTTGCTAAGGAATATAACATCTAGAACATCATTGTGGAAGGGGACTCCTTAAATATTATCAATCATCTTAATAAGATTTATCCCCCTAGTTGGACTATTAAATATTTCATTGAGGAATCCATTAATATCTGTCACACTTTCAAAAATATCAAAATTGGACATACTTATAGGGAGGGTAACAAGGTGGCGGACACCTTGGAAAATTATGGCACCAACAACAATCTCACCTTTTGGGATGATGAGAAATACACCCCCAAGGAGGTGAAAAATGGTATTAATAAGGATAAACATGGACACTCACACATTGTGTAGGATCTATAATGAGATTGTGTGGGCTTCAAAGTACAAGATAGATCACACATGTGAGAGAAGTAATACTAATTATGGTCATAAAAGTTTGCATGATTCTCGAACTTGTGGTTGGATTTTAAAAACTGGTTTAGTCATATCAAAAACAATGCTTCTAAGGGTGGTTTCAAGTAGGGAAGTCACAAAAATTACAGAGGGAAAAAGATGGGGGGTGCTCTGTGCCAATTGGAACCTAGTTGTGATCCTACTTAGAAGGACAACGTGGAGCTTTGGAATCTTCTCAAAAGGGGGTGTTTCAACTTCATTGAAAAATCCAAGGCCATGACCAAAACATTTCAGTGCATTTTGCCATGGATTGGAAGGATAGAAAGGTAAAGTATGGGGGTCATCATGTGCTGATGAATGAGGAGCTGATTGCTGAGGTGAATGGTCTCGATTTGGATGGCTTCTAGTTTTTAGCAAAAGGGTCAACAAAACTACAGAAGCAAAGAAGTTTTCTGAAGAAGGGGAGGATCTCATATTTTTATGGTGGGCATTAAGGTAAGCTCCATTTTGAAACCCTATGATGATGTTACTAAAATGATGGTTTGATTCATTTCCCTTGAAGGGTGTTATGTCATTGTTCCTACCAAGCACTTGGTCTTCCTCAACCACTTTAGGAGACACTTTGCAATTTGTTTCCCGCATTACCTCTTGAATTCTCTAGAATGTTCCATTCTCGAATTCAGAAACATACCAGGGCCATCCCCCTCCACCAGGGGCTCATCTTCCTCCTTCATAAGCTCTACCTCTCCAAATTCCCTACCATTCCTATCTCCCCCAGTGACCTGCTCATTCCCATCCTCACTACTCCCTCAAAAACCCAGCCACCTCTTCCAAGGCCATAGTTACCAAAACTAAGAACCCCAAACTCAACAAAGTGGCCTCTCCTCCCTCTTCCCATGTTCTAAGGAGCAACAAAGAAATGGAAGTTGTTCAAAATATTTTACACATTAGCAATGTTGGTTAGGATAGTGCCTTACAAAGTATGAGAGGGATAATACTCTTCTCAGACTGGACTTATTGGAAAAAGAGGTTGAGAATATCAAGAAAGAGTTGCATCATTTAACCAAGCAAGAAGGGGAAAAGAAAGCTAAATGATGATGCAGTATTGAAATTGATCAGACTGAGGATATTTACAAAAAGTTGAACTTGTTGGATAATAGATTGGGGAGGGCCAAGGACAGACATGATCATAATATGGCCATTTTCAATGCCATTAGTGAGTTTCTAGAGCAACAGGTTAGAAGCATCTCTATGTTGAGCGGGGTCCCTGAAGCCATTTGGGGGACTGAAAGGAAAGAAATCAAGCTATCTCAAAGTTGAACGTGAATGATCTAATGCACACTACCACTCTGGCGATGTTCACTTCATTATAGACAACCAAATCAAGGATTGAAAGGGCCTCCAAGAAATAACACCCCTTGGACTGATTGGTTTCGTTTTAGTTGTTGCTCTGTTTCAGATAGTATGTTGTTTTTTGGTTGCTTAATTGTAGTTATTTCCCTGTTTTGCTTTTTCCTAGTAGCTACTATTTGGGTTACTATTGGACTTTATATATTATCTAGATTCTGATCCTCTTTTGATGTTTTTTTCATGTTTGATCTAGTTGTTGAGCCTTCCTTGTAACAGGGTATAGTCCCTTCAAAACTATTTTCCATTAATAAAAACATAGGATTGTCTCTCAAGTTGTGGGACTTGCTACTTGATTCAAACCTTTAGAGAAGGATGGTTCATCTACCTAATCATAATGTTAAACTAATCCTAAGTAAGGAAATTCAGTTATCTAATTCTATTCTAACAATCCAAGGGACCAAGAGAGAGAGATATGTATAGAAATTGAAAATCCTACACTACCGGAGGTGATAGCACCGAGAAAAGGGTATTGAAATATCATGCTTTGAGGGAGAAGGAAAATGGAGTAGGGAGAGGCTAGAAAACTATGACACAAACCCAAGGCTTCATTCACCATCTGTTCTCTATGAAACACAATAATACGAACCTGTAAATGAGAAATAAATGCACAAAATACAACAAGAAGAATGGAGAGGAAAGGAAATGCAATAAAACAAGTGTTAGGGTTGAAGGAACACCACAAAATAGATATTTTATTTCTTTCAAACTATGCACATTCCATTATATGTGAGGAATAGAGGAAAAAGAACACCTATCAATCCCATGTGAAGAATTAGAACTCATTGGTGTTGAGAAAACAATTTTGACAAATTTTCCACACATCACATAATATCCCCCTCTCAAATGAGAGGTTTTTTAGAATATATAGAAGATGAGAAAAGAGAGGAAAAGAGAAAATATAAATTGTAACCCCACCCACCAATAAGATGCATTAAATTTTTGAAAAGGGGCATGGGTATCCTTTCAATGTCATTCCCCATGTCAATTTTCTTGTTAGGTAAGCTAAGGAACCATATCTCTCTATATTTGGTTGTTGAGCTACCAGGGGCTACATCCTTTAATGCTAGGGATGCATTCTTACTTTTCCCCACTTACCATCACCTAACTTCCATATTTTCAGTTTCAATGATGTAGATAATGGAGATACATTTCCAATGATATAAATTTTATCCGATTTGAAGCATCCGGGAGTGAGATATGGCCAATTGGGTCCAGGGGTACCATGAGGAACATGGGTTCCTAGTTCCTATGCATAGTTTGTAATAACGTCACTTCACTCTTTATATTTTATCTCATGTGACCTATAGGTATATTGGGTTTTTGTGGGAATGAAATAACTAGGGAATTTTTTTATTTGTGTCTTTGGTTCCCACACCCCTTAGTTCTCCCACATCCTACAACCTCTACAACACTGCTCACCATTTCCTTTATTTTTCATGCCGATATCAATGAAAGGAACTCTACATTCCACGGAACCATTCCCAAAGCACTTTTTTATCCATAACACCTCTTGTCTTGCACTCCACTTTTTCTTTATCTTGTGGAAAAATCATAGATGTGGGCAACAGAGAGCCCATTAGAATTTGTTCCCGAGTTTTTTCCTATGCCTGCATTTCCACACCACTCTTGATCCTTTGTCTTGTGGGTTTCAATCCAATTTAGAGAACTTTAGTTCCTAGAGAACTGGTTCCACCCACACCCCTTCACCCACAATACACTAAAATTCCAATTTTCTCAAATTTTCCCAATTTTTTCTAACTATTGGACCAAGTGAAGAGCCGAGGAGTTGGGAAAGGAAGAGAAGAAGTGTCCCAAAGCTAATTTTTCCCTTTTTTTCTATTTAATTTCAAATCTTTTAACCCCGAGAAAGGAGAGGAATGTATCACATAATTCCAAGTTTCAGAACCTTAAAAATACCTATTTTTCTAGATTCCTCATTGAAGTCCCATGAAAATTCCCAAGTCCAAAATTTTCAAGTTAAACAATTTTTCCAGTGGGGAAATTAGATAACCACGACATTTATTGTTTATTTTTGTCCTGGTTTAGCTCTTCCTCTATCCATACAAACAAAATCATAAAATATCAGCCACATGGAATGCCAAATATGGGATTTTTGTTCATACATTCTAAATTCTTGATAAAATGTGTTAAAGAGATATGACCTCATGGAACGCTATGAATTTTTTTACTACTAGAAAATTGTTTTTGGGAGGGACTATACCCTAGTATAAAAGAGGCTCAAAAGCTGAATATTACAATGTAGTAATCGAAAAGGAGATTAGTAATCTTAGATGATTACATGAAAGTCCAACTCGTAGTATAACCACTTCAAATCCAAGTACAAAAACAAACATGACTACAAAAGTACAACAACTACTAATCAACATCTAAAGTGCCGGACTAAAACACCTATGATGGAAGGTTATGATTATTGTATATTCTCAATTTGGTTCTTGTGATGACCCTTTGGATTTGTTAAAACTTAAATTTTGAAATTAAATGTGCTCAATTTTTTGATTTATTTGGGGTAACTTCACTTCTTGTCAACACAAGGTAGGGATTATATTTTTAGTAATGCTAGTTACCCTCTACTTCGAAAAAATAAAAATAATAAAAATCTTAAACGATGGAAACCTAAAATAAGATCCTCCAAACAAAACCTAAATAAAAATTTACTCTCTTCTTTGGTCATGTGAGCTTACTGAGGAGTGTAATATGATGTCATTAAATGTTTCAAGGTTTTAACTATACAAGTATATCAAAAATGTATGTATTTAATTTTTATATGTACATGGAAAATGAGTGAAAAAAACTTTAAACACAATATTGTCATCCGGATCTTGATGGTGCGGGAAAAAAATCATACTTTTAGCAAGGATTATGTGGAAAATCCTCAGTTGATTGTGATTTTGCATAGGATGTGAAAAATATTTATTTAACTTGAACAAATGTGATTATTTAGAGGTCGTCAATACGGTGTAAAGTGTGAATGGTCAAGATCAAATGTTTTACGAGACACCACTGTCGAACCCGCTTGATCTTTCTAATTGTGAAACACCTTTTGGCATCAATATTTGTTGATAGATTTATATAAAAATATACATCCATAAATAATGAAATGTATTAAATCATAGTTATAAATATATTGATATACATTAAATAAAACTATAAGAATATTAAAAAATAAAAGTATATTTATATTTTAAATATATTTATTTATTTATAAATATAAGTTTATAAATATATATATTTTAAAATTAAAAGACTTACTTTATATTTAAAAAGTATATTTACGGATATATATATAATATACGTGGGAAAGTGTTTATAAATTAAAAAAATATCAATTTTTTTATACAACAAAAAAAAGTATAAGTTTTAAAACAAAAGTATGAGTTTTATATAAACAAAAAAGTGTAAGTTTTGAAATATATACTAAAAAGGGGGTTTATCGAGGTTGTGGTTTACATCAGGCCCCCTCCTAAATATTCTACAATTTGTGTGTGTGTGTGTGTGTGGAAACCCTCAAAATGTGTTATATATCTTTAAAAGATGTATATAACTAGTAATCGCATGTGTACAATGCAATGTGAATGTCGAATGGTATATATTATTTGATTTAGAGGGATAGTCAATTACTTTCATAGTTATGTGGTTTATAAATTATTTGGGGGAAATTGTGTTAGTGTTGCAACGTGTTTGAGATGGTGGTTGCATCAATTTTTTTGTTATTTTTTTTATTGAAAAATCCTTTTTGTAATGTCGATAACATGTTGATAAGGATTTTAGAGGTTTCTAAAAGCAACGGAAGTATTACTAAAAATCCAAACAGCATTAAGAAGCAAGCACTTGAATTCTACAAAAATCTTCTTAGAGAGAGTAATGTCAGCAATCCGGAAGCTATTTCCTTCATGCTAGAGGCAATCCCCCAGAATGATATTGAAGACCAGAAATTCAGAGATATCACTAAAGCGGTCGCGCTTGATGAGCTAAAAAAGGCTGTTTTTTCTCTTGAGGGGGATAAGGCTCCTGGACCGGATGGATTCTCCATTAATTTTTTTCAGAAATTCTGGGAAATATGCTCGGAGGATCTTCTCAAAGCGGTTAATGAATTTTTTAGATCGGGAAATCTTCTAAAAGAGCTCAATAACACACACATTGTGCTGGCACCTAAGAAAATGAATGCAAAAGATTTCAAGGATTTCAGACCCATCAGTCTGGTTAATGCTATTTTTCGAATCTTCACCAAAATTATTGCTTCTAGGCTGCAGCTCATAATGAAGGATCTCATCTCAAAGCAGCAGAGTGGCTTCATTAAAGGCAGGATAATACAAGACGGTGTGATTATGGTACACGAAACTATGCATTCTATGGAAAATAACAAAAAGGCTAACATGATCCTTAAGCTCGACATGAATAAAGCCTTTGACAAAGTTTCTTGGGTCTTCCTTGACAGGATTCTATCTAAATTTGGGTTCACAGAAAAGTTTAGAAAAATTGTTAAATCATGTATATCTACAGCCAGGTTCTCTGTGGTTGTTAATGGAGAGCCTGTGGGATTCTTCACCAGCAGCAGAGGTCTAAGGCAGGGAGACCCCATCTCCCCCCTTCTCTTCATCCTTCTGGCTGACAGCCTTAGTAGAACAATTAGCAGAGCGGTGGAAGACGGCCTTTTAAAGGGTTCTAAACCCACTTCTCTCAGCCAAGCTGTCTCTCATCAACAGTTTGCAGACGACACTATCCTTCTTCTTCTGGCCTCAGTGGTTGAAGCTAAAGCTATCAAGGCTCTTCTGCAGCTTTATGAATCTGCTTCCGGGCAAGAGATCAATTACGACAAAAGCATCCTTTTTTTCTTTAACACCCCTGAGGAAAGACAACTCAAGATTGCTAAAATTCTGGGCTGTAAAATTGGTACTCTTCCAGCAACGTACTTAGGCCTCCCTCTTGGCACGAAGAAAGTCTCTCACACGGTGTGGGATGATTTATTGACGAGATTTCAGAAAAAAATGGCCGGTTGGAAAGGGACCACTCTCTCTAGTGCTGGTAAGTGCCTTCTCATTAAAAGCACACTCCAAAGTTTGCCCATATATATCATGTCACTATTCAAAATTCCTTCCTCCTTCAGAGAGAAAATTGAAAGGATTCAGAAAAAAATTTTATGGCAAGGCATGGAAGAAAAGTTCAGATTTCACCTTGTGGCCTGGGATAAAGTCTGCACCCCAAAATCTAGGGAGGGTCGGGAATAAAAATATTGAGAAAATGAATGAGGCACTCATTGCTAAGATGGGGAGATTGCTTTCTCGAGAAACAACCCGGATTGATGTCATTAAAACAAAATACTTGAATCAAGCAAGTGTTTACTCCTATCTCGCATGATGAGCAAACTCCCAATGGTTCCATTTTTGGAATAATCTGGTTAAGAGTAGAAACTTCATTAAGAAGGGAAGCAAATGGAAAATTGGGGATGGCAAAGCGACATTAACTTCTCGGGAGGATAATGGTCCAATGATAATCTCTTGGAGAGATTTGGGACCGCTAAGGACAGTTTTATAAGAAAATATGGAACTAAAGTTAAGGACTACATTGATGGAAATGGCACCAACAAGAATTGGAAAAGACTTACTATGGAGAGTATTGAATCGAAAAGACTATTTCCTCCCTCCAAGACCTTTTGGATCTCTTCCCTTTGTGTCACTGGATTCCAAGGATGAGCTGATCCGGAGCAATTCACACGAGGGTAAATACTACCAAATCTGGTTATACCAGTCTTTTCCACAAGAACTAATCGACTTTAATCGAACTTGATCTGGATGCCTGAGTTAACCCCCAAAATAAATTTTTTTCTTTGGCTGGCCATCAGAGGCAAAATTCTCACCACTGACAATTTGATGAAAAGAGGTTTTATCATTCCCAATTGGTGCCACCTTTGTAGGAATAACTATGAAGACATTAGACATCTGTTCATACACTGTGATTATGCCTTTAGAGTTTGGAACTTTGTCCTTTCCAAATTTGAAGCTCTCTGGGTGATGCCGGAGGATCTTACTCAGCTGTGGAACCAATGGAACCCACCATTCAGACATTGTGCTATCAGAAGAATCTGGAAATTAGCCATCCCGCATTTAATTTGGAGGATCTGGAAGGATAGAAATAATATAGTTTTTAGAAATAAGAAGCAGAATTTTAAACTCACTACTGGCAAGATCTCCCAAGGCATCAAAGAGGACATGGCCAGATTTAAACCTCCTAAGAACAATTGTTACCCTGAAAATGAAAAGCACATCTTATCAAATTGGCAGATCGGATATTGGAGCAACCCCGGGAATAGTGTGGATAGATCTTTGGTCAAATGGCATCCCCCTGAATCCAATTGGTTCAAGCTGAACTTTGATGGTGCCTCTAAGGGGAACCCTGGAACAGCTGCTGGAGGAGGAGCAATACGGGACCATAAAGGTAATTTGATTGTTGCATATGCTGGAAAAATGGGAATCCAAACCAATCATTTTGCAGAAGCTTTATCTGTTCTCTGGGGTTTGAGAGTTGCTCGGACCCAAAATATCCAGAACCTCATTGTTGAAGGGGACTCCCTTAATATTATTAATCTGCTTAATCAGTCCTCTTCTCCTAGCTGGAATATCAAAGATTTTATCTCTGAGTCCATAAGCATCAGTCATACCTTCAACAGCATCAGAATCATACATACTTACAGGGAAGGTAACAAGCTGGCCGATGCAATGGCCAATTATGGCATTAATATAAATTTCACTATTTGGGATAATGATAGTATCCCTAATCAGCTTCACAACAGCATACATGCGGACCTTCACACGCAAACAATCTCTAAAGATATGCTTTAATCTTTGGAGGAAATCCATAAATTCTTCCACAGGTGCTGTTTTAGTTTATTTGGCGTGGCATATGATATCTACTCCAAATGATGGCAAGATTTTGTTTAGGAACTTCAAGTGGAGCCGTCTAAATTTAAAAACAGCGCACGCGGGAAGTACAATAGCTGTTGATATTCGGTTGCCAAGCTCCGCGAAAACCGAAGATAACTACAAGGTGAAAGCTGACAGGATAAGGGTTTCCACGCGCGACTTCACGCAGACTCAGATCGGCAATCCTACAGCCGTTCGTGGGAGGACCAACGGCTACAGTTCCCATTTTTATGCGACCCGCAACGGTGAGAAACGAACCACTCTCAACGCCCAAAGGTATTTTGAAAATTGTTGTAACCAGCACATCCTTGTGAAGATGGGAGGGCCTCCCTGCCAGATTGAGCCGTGTGCAGACCCTGACTGGAAAGATAACACTGAGCTCTGGAACATTCTTAGTATTGGCGGATTCACCAACTTTGTGGAGAGAGTGCAAGGGCATGATCAAAGCATCTCTGTTCGCTTTGCCAAGGATTGGAATGAGAGGATGGTCGACTATGGAGGGCAGAAGATTCTTATTAATGACGAACTCATAGCCGAAGCGACTGGCCTCAGCTTGGAAGGATACCGCTTCTTCAACAAGAGGGTTATCAAAGAGGCTGAAGAGAGAAGATTTGTGGAGGAGGAGGAGAAGCTTATATTCAACACCGCGGGTCTGCTTGTTAATTCAATTCCTTCTCCGTATGATGAAGTCACCCGCATGATGATTCGCTACATATCCTTGGAAGGCAGGTTTGTTACTGTCCCTGCCAAGCACCTTGTCTTTTTGAATCACTTTCGTAGGAGTAGGTTGGTTTGCTTTCCCCACTATCTGTTAAACTCTCTTGAGCGCTCCATTTTGGAGTTCCAGAAGCATACCCGGGCGGTTCCCCTTCACCAAGGGCTTATTCTGCTTATTCACAAGCACTGCCTTATTAAATTCCCCGGTCTCCCTTCCTCTCCCGGCCTGGCTTTGGGCTCTGTTGCTGCCAGTCCTGTCTCCCCTGCTGTCCCTGCTGCTGCCCCCGCCTCCGGTGCTGATGCCCCCATGCAGGCTGCTCATGCTTCTCCTTCTTTTCCTCCTGCTGCTGCCCCTGCCACCCACACTGTCTCTACTTCTAAACGTGTCACCAGGGCTTCTAGGAGACTCAACCTTGAGTCTACTGCTGAGGGGGATGAACCTTTGGATGACATTGCTCGTGATCTGCTGAACATTAGTAGTGCCAGTCCCCAGGCGGCACCAACGGATAACCCTTCTAGAAGATTGGAGGCCTTAGAGGCTGAGCTTAAATTGCTGAAGGATGAGGTAAAAAATCTTGCTAAGCAAAAAGGCAAAAAAAGCATTGAGGGAGAAGGGAGCATTGGCAATAGCCAGCTTGATGAAATATACAAAAAACTGACCTCCCTTGACTCCCGCCTTGGGAAAACGAAGACTAGGCATGAGTATAATATTGCAGCATTCAGGGCCATAGAGGAATTCATCGAAGGACATGCAAGAAGTGTTTCGCAACTCAGCGGTGTCCCGATGACTCTTTGGGGCAATGAGAAAGAGAGTAAAAGAACCAGAGAGGAGCTCGATAAGACGGATGCTGCTCATATGACCACGCTGGGTATGTACCATGCTTGGAAAAAAGTAAAGATGAGTATTGATCAAGCGGCCAAGAAGTAGTCCTGTTTTACTACTGCTTCTTGGCTGTAGGCTTGCTGTTTTGTTGCCGTTGTTTTGCTGTTAAGTCTCGTTTGTGTTGCTGTTTCTAGGCTTCGGTGTTCTTTGCTGTAACTTTTGTGCTTTGATACAGCTTCTCTGCTCCTCTCTCTTATTCTGGCTTTTAGGCCTCCTTTTGTACACAAGGGTATAGTCCCTTTCAAAAAACTATTTACCAATATTAAAAAAAAACATGTTGATAAGGAGTGTGATTGATAGAGGAGGTGTAGGAATATAGATGAAACATTACATTAAAAATTCCTATGTGTACATTTGAAATTTGTTACAAATTTATACACATACATTTGTAAATATTATATCATGAGTGGTAGCCTTTTGTGAACTGTTTTATTTGAACTAAACATGAATACATGAAGAATTCCATACATTTGCAACTTTTATATCGTGAGTGGTATCCTTTTGTGGACAATTTTATTTTCACTAAACATGAATACATTTTGATATCCCTTGAACAACACAGACACTTTGGATACAATCGGTGTTAAGTAAAGTAATAGTGGAGATGCTATCAAAATAGAGGCTAGTATTTATAACGGGTTGTTTTGGTTGAGAGATATTAGTCTTGACTCCTCCTTTCTTCTTTCTCTAAGTGTTGATACGTGCACCATTTTTAGTACCTTTTAAATGAAAAAGGAGGGGAAATGTGTATATTGTTAAGGGAGGAAACTCTCGTGAAAGATATGAATGTCAAACCTTTCCTTTCAAAGTGTTTCCAATGTTGATAGTTGCTCTATGCAAAAAAATTCCTTTAGACTTGTGGATCGTTAATCCCTAAGCCATTTTAATTGGAAATTTTCTTTGATTCACTCTTGAAATAGGGGGTATTGGAATATGTAACGGGTTGGAGGGATCCCAACATGGGTCATTGTATCTATCAAATTTGATGACAAAAATAAAGGTAATGTTGGTGGTGCCATTGACGTGTTGTAAAAATGTTAGTGATTGTTCCTATGGCTCCATTTACAAGGCCCATGTCAATCCATAAATTAGTAATAACCATTTTTTTTTACATAGAAGAACCTTGTGTTCTAACTTATCAACATCAAGTTCTATTGTTGTTTCTCATTTTTTACCTTCAACAATGGATTGTGTGATTGGAACGCTCAATGCTTTCAACCTCTAAAGGTTGTGGGAGTCCACTAGTTCAAATTTTACAAACAAATGTGGTGTGTCCTTAAAGTGTTGAGCTCCTGAGTTAGGTGTGATTCGGTGTGATACATTAGGAGTTCTTAATCCTCAATAAGAGGAGTTGAATCTTTTATGTGGAGCAATAAATGCCAAAATGAAACTTGTGTTGTGGTGGTTCCTCATTACTAAAATATTATTTTCAAGGTAATAGAAGAATGGAATCCCTTCCAAAGGCTAGCTCCATATGAATTTTTTGCATAGAAAGGATTGTCCATAATTTATGGTAATGGCTGAGGTTGCTAAGGAGGATGACATATTTTTCCCAAATTCAGTTGTTCTAGAATGTGTGGGAAAGCCTCGTATATCCTGTAGTTAATTTTTCTTGGCAACGTTGGGACGATGAAACTCATTTAATCAATAAGAATATATTTGATATGTTTTAGTGACTCTTGAAAATATGATAATGCATGACCTTCGAGGGGTTTTAGTTCTTCGATTGGTATTTGTAGGATTGCATGGATTGTGGATGTAGAGATGTTTAATGTTGAAACACTAGCAGGGAGAGAATTAGGAGAGGTGAGGGAAATGTGCTTGATATCTTGCTATGAATTAATTCCTAATTTTATTTATTAGAAATAATTTTCATGTGCTATCTGTTCCTTGAATTATCAATCTTAATGGAGGTAGAAGGTATTTTTTGTTGAATGGTGTAGTATGGTATCAGAACTAGTTGTTCTTATGAAGAGAAATGAAATGTTGAAGATGGTGGTGTGGCTTGCATGTTGGTGTCGTTATGTCTTCCTTTTTCTCTAGATTAATGATGAACCAATTAAATAAAAACAAAATGGACTAAGGTGATATAACTTAGATGGATATAAATGATTTCATATTGTATAGATTATCAGATAACAAATCGAAGGCAATATCTCATTAGAATTTATTTATTGACACACTTATTTGTTACATTTAGGTTCTCCAAGGTTGGCCAATGTTCTAGCTAAGAAGAAAACAAAACAAAATGTAAGTGCAATCTTTGTAAAATATCCTCAAATAAATACTCTGTAGCTACACTTATTTCCTACAAATTCTCACTTTCACTTCCCGATTATACCTATACACTACAATCAAAGTTGGCTTATCCCAGAAAAATAATATAAGGATCTTGTTGTTATAAGTGATGACCAAGCATAGGACCACATGAAATATATGGGACTATGCATGATCCAAGAAGCATAAAACTTGATTCAATGTACAAAGCATTAATGCAGATACAACAAAGTGTAAGACAAAGTGAACATTTAGCTCTACAATGTTCCAAGATTCTAGCTAAATACAAAAAAATTTCCTTCCTTTAAGGATATTCTATGGGCCCAAACCATAACAATAACTTTATTGTAAACCAACATTGTATTTGAAAACAAATAAATGCTCTAATAGCATACCCATATCTAGATGGAAATTTTCTCAAAACTTGTAAAATCATATTGAGTTAGCTTGACCTATTGGGGGTTACTTGTGGAAATCCCTAACTAATTTTTTTCTTCCTCATTTGAAAAGGAATGATAATGTATTAGAGTACAAAAAGAAGAGGGTAGAGGTGAAAAACCTTGTAATAGAGCCCTAAAGGTTCAAGAAGTTGTGAAAAGAATTATGATTGTCAATATCAAAGCTTCAAATTTTATAAAATTGTACATGAGGGTTTATATTACTGTGATGTGCATTTAATGTTTGTTTTTGTGATTATTTCTTATGTGAAGATGTCTCTTTAAAGTTATGTTTAGTGTGAATAATTGTACATGTTATGCATGATCGGGAGGAAGCTTAAAATGGTGAGAAAATGTCTTAACACAATCCTTGCAAGTTGAATAACTATGTATTAAGGTAAGATTATGAAATCATTATAAAAGTGAGAAATAAGAGAGGAAGAGTTTGAAATTCATCCTTGCATTTATAAAAATGAAGCTATATGGTAATGTGATCAGGGTAGGATAAAACTACAAAGAATTTGTAATTGACCATTGACTGTGAGATCAAAAATTGTAGGTGTGTGTCTTGGAAGGGATTAAGAAGTAGTGATCCTTGTCTATGCATGAAGCTTGAATGTGAAGCATGACCTATTGCAGAAGGTTTTTTGATGATCTTTTCATCATTAAGGAAACTCAATATTGTGTCAATATTGTTACTTCATAAATAATTCCTTCACATACTATGTATACCCTGTTTCAGAGTTTGGCTGACTGGAAATATGTGTTTTACTTGCTAAGGAGGAACCATAAAACTTGTCACTATGGATTATGAACTATAGCTTGACTCATTTCATGATATCAGAGACCTTAGAAAGTAATTGATTCACTTAAAACAAGCTTTCCACATTCAAAAACCTGATCTCTCAGTTATGACTGCATAATACCAGTTTGAGGGTTTAAGTGGAAGAGAGAAACAATGAAGATTCAATTAGGATATCATCTAGGAGGGTTGGAGGTCTAAAAAAAGTTGAGAAAAGGGAATCAGAGGTGTCTAGAGAGAAAGGATTATATATAACTGTACTCTAACTTCATCAAAGGTTTAGATAGAAGAGACAATGTATACCACACCCTAGCAGGTGTAGACACACAAAATTGATGACTTAAATGAAACATTGAATGTAAACCCTGATAGGTGTAGACATGCATAATTGATGACTTAAATGAAGCACTAAATGTAAAAGGCATTGGTTTTATGTATAGAAATATTGTTGCAAAGGTTGGGAAGTCAAGAATAAGGTTGCATGAGTCAAAAGAATCCATTAGTAGCCCAAGTGTTAAAGAAATAAAAGTACAGTTAGATCTGTGATAGTATTGATGTAAGGGTATGATAGTGTGTGGAATCTTTTATATAGAAAAATTATGGTATGTATTTTTACAAACAAGTAGAGCAGACATGTCCAAAGATCAGGGTGCATATAACACAAGCCAAAACTAGAACATGCCCTACTTGACGATTGAATAAATAAGGATGATGAACTATGTTGTATTGAAGCCAATCATATATTTGTATTCCAAAACTGAAACTCTAACTAATTTTTTTCATAAATAGACCCATCTTAAATTTTCATGAGTCAAAATAATTCATTATTTTCCCAAGTTTTAAAGAACTAAAAGTATAGTTAGACTATGACAGTCTTGATATAACGGGTATAACGGTGTGTGGTATATTTTTGCAAACAAAGTATTGTATATTTTTTTACAAACAAGTAGAGAATACACATCCAAAGATGTGGGTGTATATAGCACACACCAAAACCAGCACATGCCTTGCTTGATGATTGAATAAATAAGGATGATGAAATGTGTTGTATTGAAGTTGATCATATATTTGTATTCCAAAGTTGAAACTCTAGCTAAACAGATTTCTTAAATACATCCATTTGAAAAATGCCAAGAGATATCAATCTCAAGGCCCTTATCAACTGACCCCTAGTAATAATTACAAGAGGTATTTGGATGAATATGCAAATGGAGCATAAAGATGTTACAAGGAGCACAAGAAACACTTCGATGGGATTTTTTTGTGAGATTTGGTGAGGTGGTTTCACAAAACACTTTGTAAAGAGCCTATACTTATGTTATGGGTACCATTGGTTACATTGACCCTGAATATGCAAGAACATCAAGGCTTAATGAAAAAATTGATGTATATGATTACAAAATTGTTCTTCTGGAGTTGCTTACGGGATGGAAAGCTGTGGACAATGACTCAAATTTTCTTCAGTTGGTATTTGGATATAATAAGAGCCATTATAAATGGGAAAAACAAAGTAACCTATCACTGAAAATGGTGAGAACTGAGAGAGGAAGAGTTTGAAATTGATCCTTGCATGTATAAAAATGAAGCTATATGGTAATTTGATTAGGGTAGGATAACACTACAAAGAATTTGTATGTTAAATTTAACTTCATGTCATGAATGACCAGAGGCTCTTTCTCATAGGCCAACCAACCTATCCCATGTTAGTGAAGCAACCCTTAAAGAGACAGAAGAAGAACTTTTTTTGTGTCCATTAAACACAACAAGAAGTTTATTTTCTTTATGTAAAAATAAAATAAAAAATATAAGATTAAACTATGAAACAATAAATTATGCTAACTCTTAGAGAGACTATTTCTATATTAAATATAACCAAAGCTACACATTTTGTATTCTATAATATATATATATATATATATATATATAATTTCTTCTTTTTCCATAGTCCAATGATGTTTCGTAAATTAATCATCTCGCATGACCCTTCTCCCAATTCAATATTCTCATGCAAGAGATATATTTTTATGCTTTTTGCGTGCATTTTCAAACATCATTCCTTCGGTCGGTCACATGATCAAGTCACATAAATGACTCTCGGTAATTTTGTAACCTAAGTTTAACAATTGAAATGGGAAAAATAATCATAAATTGTGTAATCCCACAGTTCCATTGAAATGAGAAAAGGAAAAAGACAAAAGAATCATAGCAATTCTAGAAGTAACAACAAAAATAAAGGCTAAATTCCCATCAAAGATCATGTTTCTCATAGAGAAGGACCCACAGATCTGCTTGCAGAAGAAATTGTTGCATTGTAATTTCCCTTACCTTTTTCTTTTTTGTTAATCAATAGATATTTAATTCTCTGTTTTGCATGAACAACAAAAATAGTTGCAAAATAGTAAAAATGTTTAAACTCCCATCAAAACAGCCGCCAAAATTAATCGCATTGAAAAAACATCCAAACAGACGTCAAATTTAACATAGTTGTAGAAACGTTCGAAAGGGCCTTTTCCATAGGGGGACACCTTTGGCATAAATATTTAAAATATTGGCTTTGATTTGGTTTGTGTGTGTACACACCAACATATATATATATATATATATATATATATATCATTTTTCTTTTAAAAATAATAATAATAATCAACAATGTATAAATAAATAAATTTATTAAAGAAAATAGAATATATACAATGGATTTTTTAATATACATTGAGTATATATCTATTTTCTTCATCCTCCTCCAAGTCTTGAGCTCCTCCCTACAAAATGGACAAAGCAAAATGAAAAATGAAGAAGAAAACAAACTTTATTTTTCATCCATAGAGAAAATTAGGGAAAATGGGACAACTTAGATCCAAGGGTGGAGAGGGTATGAATCCAATGGTGGAGGATTGATCCTACACCACCCACTTGGAGAGGTGTTGACTTGGGGAGTTGTGACCTTCCCTAGTCAACACCTTTTCTTTCCACCTTTTTGAAACATAAGCTAACTTAGATTTATTTAACTACCATGGGGTGATAATTAATTGAAGATACTATTATGGAAAGTAAATTAAAAATATATTAAGTTTTCTAGCATATAATTGGCATTCCTATCTTAACCGATTAAGCCCTTAGTGCATTAACTAACAAATTCAAATAAATTGCTCCTGCAGGGTAGAGAAAATTTACCAAGTGAAATATTAAATAGGTTTATAACATATGATGAAATTAATGTCAAATAAAATTTTAAAAAAGGAATTAATTTTCTTAATGACTAAAATTAATCTAATAAATCTCTAGAAAGTTAGAAAATGGTATATCGTAAATTTTTCATGCGAAATATTAACCAATTATCATTTGAAGATATATGATTATTATACTCTTATAACAAAATGAAGATAATTAGTAAACATTAAAATCATTCGATTGGTTTAAGTTTTCATCTACTTTAGACAAAGTGTTAAACAAAAAACCACTTGTAACGTGAACTAAAATTAAAATTTCCAAATTTAGTGAAATTACAAATAATGCTCTTAAATTAATTAGAAATGCATGTGCAAATCAAAATATATATAGGTTCTTGTTTGTTTACATTAATCTATGTTAAAAATTGGTGAAAATCTATGGGAGTTATAGTGACGATGTGGGATGCCCTAGTTATCCCATCACAGAGAGATCTCCTACATGAAGCTCTCAAGTAGCTTCCTCAATCTAATCTAGCTATTCAAAAGCACATCTTGTAATAAAATTGTGCCAATTGAAGGAGGAACAAGTAATAAATGTTAATAATACCCCACCCTTTTATATGTCTTTAATTATAGGAAAATACTTAGTTCATAATTTTATGATTGACTCAGGTATTAGTACTTTTGTGATGCCTAAGAAAATTGTCGATATCCTAAGTCTCACGTTTAATCTTGTTTCTAAAGGTATTTCTAAACTTTATGGCTCAACTTTCAACATTTTAGGAGTGATCAAATATCTTTAGTTAAATCTCCATAATTTTCCAAGTCTAACCATAAATCAAGATGTCTCGAGTCATTGACTTGGCTCCTTTGTTTGCCATTTTCTTATTAAGAGATTTCACACTAAAGTGAGTGGTTATTTTTCCTTGGATTGGTATCATATTCTCCTAAGAACTATATATGGTACTAGATTTACCATCAAAGTTGAGCCAATATTTTCCTATCATGTTGAGTCTTATGACCCTACTCCCCTCCAATATAATTTCCTTATACATGAGAGCCAAGAGCATGAATAGTTTCAATAGATAAAACTACCTCTCCTTGTTCAATTCTTGATCTCCTGTTAGATGAATGGGCCAAGGAACATTATGAATTTGACCCTTATGACACAGTTGTGGAAACTAGGCTTGGAACTTAATACATTCATTGAGGAATAATTCATTATTCCCACACTAATTAAAAAATAAGATAATGTTTCTAGACTATGTTAATTGTTATTTAGTGGTTCTAGAATAAAAAATGGAGTTAGGGTAGGTGTTGTATTAATTTCTCCAATGGATGAGAAATTATTATTTTCTCATAGATTATAGTTTGCATGTTCTAACAACGTAGTAGAATATGAGGCATTGGTTCATGGCTTGCTCATTACAGAGAAGAGACAAATCGTATCATTGCATAGAGTTTTGGGTCTCTTTGATAGCTTTGATTTTTTTAATATGCAAGTGGTGTAAAGTAAATTTAATAAAGAAGTAGATCGAAAGGCAAACCATGTATCACAATTTTCACTAGTTGAGGACCTCATCCAAGGAAATCAACAACATGTTAAGTTGGTGGTTAGGCCATCAATTCTAGATAATGAAATCATCCAACAAATATTTGATAATGATGAACAAATTGTTCAGTTTATCCAAAATGAAGCTGATTTTTCCTCAAAAATACAATCTGATTTACATGATAGTTATGGTGATCAAATTATTCAGCTAAGGAAAAACAATTTACCTAAAGGATTGGTCACTCTTGAACACATTTTTAGTCGTGAGGATGAATTTAGGGAGAAGAGGAGAACATACTAGCAAGGTAATAAAACTACCAACCAATCACCATTACACAAGGAAAGGAGCTAATTTTTGGAAAGGTATGTGATGAAGATGAAAGCAATATTTTATCTCCTTATGTCAAGCATATAATGATGCCTTCTCATGGAACTATAAATATCTTAGGGATTTTGATCCCATCATTTTCCAACACACTATATATCTTTTCCCTAATGCCAAGCTAGCTGGAAAAAGAAAAGACATGTCAATCCTAAGATAGATTTCCTCATGAGGAAGGAATTATCCAAGATAATTGAGGAAAAATCATATTTCTTATTCAAGTACTCCTTTTAGGTGGAAAATTTAGTTCGGTGAGGAAGAGTAATGAAGAAATCAAATTTTGTGTATACTTGTGGATTTGAACAAAGTTTCCCCTCATTATCCTCTACCTTATAAATAAAAACATCATAAATATTAATAATAGTGGAGATATTTTCCATGCTTGATGGCTACTCAAGTTTCAATTAGATCAAGGTTAGAGAAGAAGATCATTTTAAAATTTCATTTACAACCAAGTGGGGAATGTATACATATCAAAATATGCCTTTAGATTATAAAATGGAGGTTCCATATTTCAAAGAGAAATGGATATTAATTTTAATGGGTATATCAATGATTTCATCCTTTTCTACTTGGATGATATCACCATTTTCTCAAAATATAGTAAATACCATATCAATCATCTTGAAAAAGTATTTGAGAGATGTATGGAATTTGGGGTGTCTTTTAACCCTTAGAAGTGTAATTTTACAGTTCCACAAGGAAATCTCTTGGGCCGTATTATTTTAAAATATTTTATTTCCATTGACCCATAAAGACTATCAACCATTATTTCTCTCTCCTTTTCAACTGATAACAAAGCCCTATAGTCATTCTTGGGAAAGATTACATTTTTAGGAATTTTATACCTAATTTTGCAAGATTGGTTAGGCATATCACCTTAATGCTCAAGAAAGATTTATTTTTAAATGGACAATAGAAGGAAAGGAAAGTTTTTCCACTATCAAATAGGAAATTTCTCAAGCTCCCACATTAGTCAACCCTAAATACTCCAAAAATTTAATTATATTTGCATGTTGAGATGAATCTAGTATTGTTGTTATTTTGACACAAAAAAACGATCAAGGTTTAGAGAAAGCACTAACATTCTTCAATCAAATAGTGGAGGATTATGAATTACAGTACAACCACATAGAGAAATGAGTCTTTTCCATCTTGAGATCTCTCAAGAAATTCAAGAGTATGTTTTCCACTAATCACATTAAATTTTTAGTCTCACATTCTAGTGTGAGATATTTCATTATGGGAGCATAAATTAGTGAGAAAAAGATTTGGATGGGTGACCAAGATTATGGAATATGATGTAACTATTAAAACCAAAAAATTGGTAAGATGAAGAGAACTTTGTGAGCATATGACTTTGGACACACAAGATGATTAAGAAACATATTTCTTCATGAATGAGGGACTTGCACACAATGTTGAAGTTCGGAAGATAGTATAAATTCACTCAATGACCCCAGTTAGATTGATGACATGGATATATTATTTTCTACTAATGCATAAACTCCTAGCATAAGAAAATAAAAAATAAGGCATTTGAGATTAAAATCAATCCCTTATGCATTAATTACTAGGATTATCTTCAAAAGGAATCTTGATGGAGTGTTGTTAAGATGTATTGAGGGTGATCATATGAATAGGTTATTGGTGGATTTCCATGATGGTTTCTCTAGTGGAAACTTCTCTTCCAATTCCATTTCTATAAAAAAATATAAAGGCATGATACTTTTGGCCAACATTATTTGCATATTCTTGTCAATGGGTCAGAAAATGTGAATAATGTTCTTTATTCACTTGTAAAAAGAGGTTGGATTCCCTTCAACTTCACATAATTTAAGAATATCATCCATTCTCCCAATGAGGTCTTAAATTTATTGGCATGATTGATCCTCCATCATGTTCTGATCACAAATGGGTTTTGACAAAAATGATTATTTTACCGATAGATAGAAGCCTCGGTGCTCAAGGAAGCTACAAAATTGGCTATTCTTGTTTTTTTGAAGATATTGTGTAAGGTTTGGGGTTCCTCAAACCATTATTTTTGATAATGAAAAATCCTTCCTATGCTCTAAAATTTCTAATTGGGCTCGGGATGTAAAATTTACTTGAATACTTCTTCCAATTACTATACTTAAGGTAATGGTTTGGAAGATTCTACTAATAAGAACTTGATCATAATTATGAAGATACATGGATATCAACTAGAGGCATTGGCATAAGAAGATGATAAATGCTCTTTGGGATGAAAGAATCACAACAAAGAAAGTAATTAGAAATTATCCTTTTAACTTGTCTATTGTATAAATTTTGCGGCTTCCTTGTCTTTTTGGAGTTGCCTTCATCGGATCTATCATAACAATTGGAATTCGAGGGTGCAAATAAAAGAGAAATCAAAATGGCAGAATTGGTTGAAATTTAGGAATTGAGGGAGTCTACGATCATCAAATTAGAATAGCATCAAAGGTCAACCAAGCTATGGCTTCACAAGAAATCTAGGGATCGGGATTTCAATGTGGGAGATCTAGTCCTAAAATGAGATGTAGAAAGATCCAAATAAGGATGGAACTTTAAGTTTTTGTACTTTGAAGTGTTCCATACATCATCGATTATTACAAAAAGGCAAACTCTTTTGAGTTGTCTAACCTTAATAGAACTACATTGTAGATCGTTGTCAATGTGGTTTATCTTAAGCATTCCCATAAAGTTATTTGTTTCACCTTGTATATATTAGATTAGCTTTTAATTCCTATAGGTGCTCTTTAGCACATTGTCTTATTGGTAGTGCATTTTTCTTTCCCCAAGTGTTTTTAATAGTGTTCTTGTTGCTTTTAGGTGGCATTTTCCATTACATATTTGTTTATGGAGGACTCTAAAGAAGATATGTTTTAGGTAGATTTGGAAGGTGAAAAGGATGAGTTACAAGAAGTATCATAAAATAGTGCATACCAGCTTGTAAGAAAATTTCATGTTGAGAGAGGAAGCTATTACAAATTTATTCATGGATTTTTAAGAAATGTGGTGGGAAAACAATTTCAAGAGAATTTTCATCTCTCATTAAATTCAATTTAGACTAGATCTTATGATGGGAACAATAAATTCAGAAAAACAATTCAGTTTTGGGTCAAATTGGTTCTTTATGAAGATTCGGGGTAATAATTTAAAGTTTTAGATCAATTTTTTAGTTACTTTAAGTTGACTCCATGCCCAATGGATGCTTTAAAACCACTAATATCATATCTAGAAGGTAGATATCCCTTAAAAGTCACCAAACTTCTATCTAAAATATTTCCCTTTGGATACTTTCATAACTTGCATTTCCATCTTGGACTTAGGTAACGTAAATTGATAAATAAGGGGGAAATCAATGTTGGAGACACTCCATCTCTATATTTCTAGGCCCCTCCATTTTCATCCTTAATGTTTTGGGGAAAATTGGGTTAGAATAGAATAAACTAGACTTTAGAGGAATAGAAGGAATTGTTCCTTTGTTCCTCATGTTCCCCATTTCTCAAAGACTCACTACACCGCCTGAGTAGTCGAGTATATCGGGTTTGCAGGGAACCCGGGAATGGTTTTTTTGTTCCAGGAGTTCCTCACTCGACCACCTTTTCGCAAGAGGGAAATAGGGCACCACAATATTTACTTGGCTACATCGTGCAAGCAGGACATGTTTGGAACTATTTTACCCTTCCCTTTGTTCTCTTCTCCTTTATTTTTGACTTAATGTGAAAAATGTTTAAATTTGTTTGTCAAGGTCCTGTGTAAAACTCGTCCTATTCCTCCCATGCTATATAAATTTGTATTTCCATAAATTCTTCCATTTAACTCAAAATTTAATAGAATTGGTCTCATTGTAAAGGCATCATCAACCACTTCTTGTTGGCATAAAGAAACAAAGAAATTGATGGAGTTTAGGTGGTGAGAAAGGGGAAATATAGTCCCAACAATAAAAGTGGAGTTCTATATAGCTCACCTACCAGAATTAATGGTGAATGGTTCACATACCTTACCATGTAAGAAATATGATGTGAGGGAATGATTTTTACAAGGCTCCCATTCCTTTTTGTAGTAATTTAATGCACATTATTGGTGATTGAAGCTAGAAATATAATTTTCCCTCTCTTTTCCCTCCTTTTCTCTCCCATTTTGTATATATTGGAAAGTTGTACATATTTGCAAAAGCTGGACCCTCTTATAATATAGGTGCACTATTTGAAAGTGATTGTAAAATTATTTGTGAGATACATGCCTTAAATTTGGGAACTACATGGTGCTTTATACCTTCTTCCACCCCATTGTAATGGTTTACGATATTTCAAGTACTAAAATATGGTTTTGTGGTTATTTTTATACCTTGGATATTTTTTAAGTGTAATATTTCATCTCTAATTGTGGGATGGTGTATTGTACATGCATTTTCTCCTTTGCAGATTTCAAATTTGTTAGGCATTATGTGGAAAGGGAAGATTAAGTGTTGTTTTGGTCTGTGGCATAGTTGTTTTCCCTTTCCTATTGGCATGTGAATCATGTTTTTCATGGATGTAAAATAAACATTAATGAAAAAACATGATGTAGAGATCTAGAGGAATCTTGGAATGAGTTTGAAAAGGCATGGTCATGAGAACACTTGGTTGAGACCTAACTTCTTGAGTAGCTAAGGACTGGCACATGTAGGATGATTATGTGAGAGTATGTTAGGATGATTTCATAGGAGTTTTAATTGGTGTGTTATGAGGAAATATAGTCATCACGGTGAATATAGGGTTGCATGAGTGGAATCAGCATGACTAGTTCAATCAAAAGAGAGGCCTAATCCCTAGGCCTACTTAGCAAGGTTACATGAAATGATGGATTAAATGTATGTGGTTGAGGGTTAATCATGATAGAGACATGATGAACATGAATAGGTCATGTTAAGGTAGGTACATGATGAAAACAGAGAAGGATCATGAGGTGTGAGATGAAACATGTCTAATTCTATGACCTAGAACAAGCACAAGGTAGAGAATGATGAAAAATAAACCAAGATATATGATTTCAAGAATGGGCAATGTATGATGACATTGTATCATACATTTGGAAGGTGTTTTAATTTATAATGAAACTATTGGAAGTATGTTTAGGGTTATTTAGTCATTCTCATGACCGTCCTTAAGGACAAACAAGTTTAGCATGCACAAATGAGATTGGTCAAGAAGGTACATATGAATTTATGAGAAATAAGATCCTTGGGACATGTGAAGATACTTTTCTTAGTACTATGGACAAATTTTCAGGAAAAAATGAATAATATTTTTGAATTTATGATTTTTTGGTAAAATCAAGCTTGTAGAATGCTCTTCTCTAAATCGAAGGTAAACTTTGAAGACTTCAAAGGTATGTAAAACTTGTGCATGGGGTCCAAATCTATTCACTACTATTATAGTTTGGAATTAAGACCATTCTATAAGTGTAATGAGTTCAATTGGTGGTCTAATCATTATGAATAAAACTTAAGAAGAAAACTGCTCTAAACCCTCTCAAAACCCTCATCTTAGCGATAGAGGAAAAATTTAGTTTTTGGTCATGAAATTGTCTTAGAAAAAAATTGGTTCTTTTGGCAAGTAAAGGAGCATCTATACTTCAATGTAGTGGTATTTTATTGCTCTAGATCAAATGGTAAGGTACATTTTGAAGAAAATTAGTTATAAAAACATGCATGATAGAATTTCATATTGAAATCTTCATGTGGAAGAATGTATATAAATTTCCCTTAGTATACATGAAAATATATGTGTTTTTAGTACAAATTTTTAATGAACAACATCAATCTATGTCACCTACCACCAAAGAGAAAACGTGTCAATACTAGTCAATTTATTTAGTGTGAGTATAAGTGGAATAACATGATATCTAGTATATGATTGTGTACATGTGGTAGATTTTCAACACAAGTTTTTCAATCCCTTAAGATGATGAGGTGTAGTTTTTTCATGATATAGATCTAGTAGCTCAAAACTTTCGTTTAGGGAGAGACAAATTTTTTTGAAGTTAAGGCATGTAAACTTATTTTTCTTCATTCAACCTATACAAAAAGTGTTAAGTCATGGAGTACAGGTTATGTTTGAAATTTCCATGAAATTTATTGGAGACGTGTTATATGTAAGGTGAAGCTAGATTGGTTTTGGAGCTTAATAACTAGTTTGAGGTGTTATTGAAAACCAATATTGTTTGATTTATTGTCCCTAACATGAAGTAAGAAATTAACTTGGTTATATGTAAAATACATAGAGATATAAAAAAATGTTGATTTAGAGCTATGAACATGAGTTTGAATGCATGACCAATCTCACTTTGTGAAGAAAAAATCTATGTGCTTTAAATCCTTTTAGTACCCCATTGAAATCAGAATTGTATAATGTGAAAGATGGATGTTAGAGATAACCCATGCATTTGAAGATGAACCAGAGGTGGTAAACAACTCTCTCTAAGATTCAGAAGGTCTTGAAATTTCATGCCTCATTGGTAGTTGATCAACCTTGTGACTACAATTTTTGGTCCTCCATACATGTACATGAGAGCCAAAATGAGAGATTGAATGTGAAATGGTGAGTCTCCAAGAATGAAAAGGACTTATAAACCAAGAGGATGGTTTTTCTAACATACATGAATGCTTAGAAAACTTGGCACAAATCATAGTAGCTAGAAGACCAAATTTTTCATGTTGAAGAGGAAGAAGACAAACAACTTACATGATAGTTACAAATGGAAACTACAGATGTCGGAGGTTAGATCAAGTTGTAAGAATAAATTTTTAGTTAGGTAATGAGTTCATCAGTTTCTTTTGATCTTCATAATTTTCAAGATAATCTTGACTGACCTTGTAATAGTTTCACATGAAAGTGACATAAAAATAAGAGGTAATTATTACAAGAGGAAATTTTTGTATGAAGTCATTCTATCTTACTTGTACAAGTTGGAGAGTGGGTAGTTGAAGAGTTATTTATTATATGAAGTGAAAAAGGTGTGTGATAATGTCTATCTTGATGATATAAACACATATTTTTGTATGAAGAAAGGTTATTATTGAAAAGAAGGGGTTGATAATGCATGAAGACTAGTTCAATAAGGTGAAGGTGTATGAAAGAGCATGTGTCATAATATCTTGTTTAAGACCATGTCTTAATGGGTTAGATGGTATGAAAAATCAGGGATTATTCCTTCATAACTGAGTTTTTTGCAGTAGTATGAACACATGATAGAGTGATTACTTGAGAGGGTGATTAAAGGAGAAAATCATGATCAGGATGAGTGTGTGAAAGTATCCTTGCATGACACAACTATGCTTCAAGTTGAAAAGGATGAGAAAATAGATGAATCAGTATGAAAGGATGTTGAAAATAAAAGATATAAGAGATGATTTAGATATCATAATATGTTGTGTTAGACAACTAAGTAAGAGTGATAAAACCATCTTGTTGGAGACTAAGTTGTGGCTTAGTAAATAGAGAGTTGAAGCTTCCTTGTAATTTGTAGCTTACGTAAGATTAAGTTGTAGATAAATTGAATTGATTTGTAGTTGTATATTCCATGAAATTTTAATCTTGCTAAATTTCAAGTTGTTTCTTGATTATATTTTTGAGTTGTACCTTCAAGTTGAATGGATGCTCAACAATTGAAATATTTGTAACTTTTATAGGATAATTTTTCCAAGTTAGTGTAATAACTTTAGTGGTTTTTTCTCCCTTGAAGGGTTTCCCACAATAAACTTATTTTTCATGTTTTCTTTCTTACCTCATGATCATGTTTTAATGTTATTAGGATATCATGGTTATTGATGATCTAGATTGAATAGCTTACTAAGTCTGTGAAGAGTTATCAAAGTTTTAATAAGCATTGATTCACCCCCTCTCAGTGCCTATAATTTCCAACAATTGGTATCAGATCCTAGTCCTCTTGTAATAATATTAACAACTTAGAGGAGATCCTTGTAGTAAAATCATGGGTAAACTAGATGAAGTAGTCCTTAAAAAGAAGTTTGAGATTGTTGAGTCCCTAATTGATGGATTGAAGAAGGAAATCAAGTATATGGAAGATGATCATGGTCAAGGTCTTAAATAGATGGAAACTATAATTGAGAATGTATCAAAAGCACTGAAAGATAAGGAATATGATTTCTTTAGACGTGAAGAATAATTGAGTATCTTGAATGTTGAATTAGAAGATGAAAAAATAGACCGAAGATGTATGGAAATTTTGAAAAGATCTATGAAGTTCTTGATGAAATTCTGGATAATCAAAGAGAAGAAGGAGATAAGGAAAGATTATGCTTAAAATGAGAGCCTATAAAGAAGTGTTAATATGATAAGGCTAGTCCAAGTAGAAAAATAAACTCAAGAAGACCTAAATCAGTCAGGAAACCAAATGCATCTAGGTATGAAAGAAACTTTAATGGCTATTACTTTTCTTTTCATAATTTTGACATAGAGCTAAGGAATGTAGAAATCATGTCATGGATGAACATCCATGGAGAGATTTTAGATATGAGTACTCAAGTAACATCACCTATTTCAACTATCAAGAAAAGGGACACACTACCAAATATTTCTTAGATGAACCATCTAGTCAGTTTTGGAGAGAAGAAGACTCAAGAGGCATGAACAAGATAGTATGATACAATTGTAATAAGGTTGGGAACTTTTATAAGAAGTGTAATGTTCATAAAGGTGTAAATTTTTGGTGGAATATTAGTCCATATCAATCCGAAGCAAGAACTATGTTATTTGTTTTAGTTTTCATGAACATGGACATTTTAGAAGACATTATCATCTAAAGAACATTCTAGGTACAGTAGAAGACTTCATGTTTTTAAAGGACAACAAAAAAAAATCAAAGTGAAAACAAATTCCAATAATGAGTCCAAGTGACGTGTGACTAAGATATCCTCATGAAAGAAGGAGATAAATTACACATGTAATGTCAAGGAAGTAAAGTATAGATTTGAGGAAGTAAAGAATGACAAGAAAATAGTATGGGTAGATGATGAAGAGATAAGGAAATCAATGGAATTCATACAAAATGAAATATCAAGAAAGGAATAAAAATATGATGATCAAGCCAAGAAGAAAGTAGACAAGCCTAATGAAATCCAAGAAGAAATCTTACCCCTAGCTATGATAGAACAAATATATGAGATGCATCATGTATGTTTGTCAAGCATCCAATTATAATAAGAAGAGATGAATTTTTACATCAAGAAGTGCATCCAAGAATATTGATAATGTCTCAAGGGAAAGAAGAGAAAGGATAAAGTCATCATGTTTCTTTGATGACTATCTATTGTTCTAAAGTGATCTCATAAATTGGTGTGTCTTCTCTAGGATTCTAGGAGGAATGTGTTAGTTAGAACAAACATGGAGGTGAGTATTCTTATCTTACAAATATATGAATAAACAATAGGTATGATATATTAGTCACTTTCTTAAGGTTTATGAGCATGACTGATATATGTAAAACATATGAAAATCCTAGTTGATCATCCAAGCAAAGGTCAAAGTATTGATTTTATGTCTTTGTATAGTGTGTTATATCTACTCTTGACTGGCCCATAAAACTCTAAGAAAATAAGTTACAAGGTTCCATGGTCTAATTGATACCTTGGGAATCAAGAGACTAATATCATGATAATCAAGTGTGAAGAATATGTTCTGAGTTTGAATTTTTTTCAAATAGGAGAAAATGAAGCAGATACTCTTCAAGAATTAGTATTCAAGACTATGGTATTCTGCAGGTATTGTCTATCATGGAAATGAAGAAAATTCCCTAATAAGAACATTAAAAAGGTTGAATTTTACACAAGAAGGTCACCATGATAATCAATATGTCAAATCCCATTGACTCATAAAAGGAATGAAGGATAAAAAGGGATAGATTCTATTCAAGGAGGTATATATATTAATTAATCAATCAAAGTTCATTATGTCATGTCAAGAAGAAGAATATGAACTTGGAACTTTGAGAAAACGTATAGTGAAAGAGGTTTCAAATCATTTCGAGATCAAGAAATTATGAAGAAGCCATGAGTACTCCAAGTTTAAGTATGAAGGAATTTTAGCAAAAAGACATGTCATATTGATTCAAGATAGTAAGAATATCATAAAACATATATCTGTGTGGGCACTAGGTGCTTATAGTCAAGTCTTCAAGTCTACTTAACGAATATAGTTTTAATGGTCAATCACCAATTTGTCAAAAATTGGGCCATATCATGTCTAAATCTTGCATGAGAAATCTAAAGTATGATTAAATCCCTATGAAATTTAAGATGAGTCAAATAGTGATAGTTATTCAATCCCATTTGTGCAAAGTTTTGTGAGGTGATGAAGTCTTGCAAAAGTCGTGAAGGTTCTTGAAGTGTGCTCATGAAGTGTCTAACATCTATGAGACTTAAGAAGTGCTATAACATGATATGTCTTAGTCTAAACATTGCATTTGTATATCATGGAGGATAATTTTGATCACAATAAAGGATATATCGTAATCATAGTGAAGGAAAATCATCATACCATTTAGATACCTTAAAGAAGGAATAAAACATCAATACCTCATTTGTAACATGTTAGGATATAAGGGCTAAAATATGTGGAATAATCCCTTACAAAATCCCAACATTAGAAACTAATATGCATAAAATATTATAGATCTCAAATAAAATTACAAAATAAAATAACACAACACAAAGAGACAGTATTTAACGTGGTTCACCCAATTTGGGCTACATCCACTAAGAATCACTTGCTCGATTTTATTACAAACCACTTTGCTCTCTTAATACAATACCCAGATTTGTTTGGAGCTATGCTCAACAAACTCTACAGAATTCACACCCGAATTCAAAACACATATGCAATGTTTTTATATTACCTACCATATGCACAAAACCATATAAATAGAAACTTACTTAAGTAGTTTTACAAAACCGTGGGTATCAAAATCATGGGCTAAAACCGTCCCATAAACCTATGGGTCAAAATCCTACCCATATGAGAAAAGCACGTTTCCTGGTATATCGGGCATGTTTTAAGGCCAAAAAAATTTTCTCAGGATGTGCCCCAAAACCTTGCTCGAGGCTCGGCCCGGCCCCGAACCCCAAGTGAGACAACTGTGGAAAGTGTACGGTGACTCTTAGTGTATAGTCTTCAACACTTTCTCACATGAAAACTCGGCTCCATAACCTAACAATCTCCCACTTGAGACTAGTTTTCCTCTGAGCAAGCTTCTCAACCCTTCACTAGTTTCCATGAAGACCAACCAAAGATGAAAATAACTTCAATTTTTCCTTGTGACCACCTTGGTCATCATGTCTATAGGATTCTGACTGGTATGAATCTTCTCCAACTTGAACTTCTCTTCCTCCAAAGTTGTCTTGATGAAATGGTACCTTAACTGTATATGCTTCATCCTAGAGTGGAAAGAAGAGTTCTTAGCTAGGTGTATAACACTTTGACTATCACTATGTATCTTTCCTTCCTCCTACTTATACCCCAACTCCTCAAGAAATTTTTTTAACCAAATCATTTCTTTGCTTGCCTTTGTGGCAGCAACATACTCAGCCTTTGTGGTTGACAAAGCCATTAGCTTCTATGGTCATGAAATCTAGCTCACTATTGTCCCACCTACAAGTGTAAACATAACCCGTCATGATACGCTCTAGCCATATCTAAATCTACATAACCACACAAAGTGGTGTTTGATCCACTGTAGCACAAAACTATGCCCATGGTCCCTCTCAAATATCGAAGGATCCACTTTACTACCTGTCAGTGATCTCTACCTGGATCACTCATAAATCTACTCACCATTCCCACTGCATGGGAAATATCAAGCTGGTGCACACCTTGACATACATCAAACTTCCAACCACTGATGAGTAAAGTACCTTGGACATCTAGTTTCTCTCCTACTCTATCTTGGGACATTGCTCCTTTGATAACTTGAAATGGCCTACCAAAGGAGTCCCAACCGGTTTAGCATCCTACATGTTAAACCTCTCCAAGACCATCTTAATGTACTCTTCCTGAGATAAATTCAGTTTTCGTTCCTTCCTATCCCGAGATATCCTCATACCAATGATTTATTTGGCTACCCCCAAATCCTTCATAACAAAGGATTCACTTATCTTCTTCTTGAGTACTTTGATTTCTGCATGTTTTTACATGCAAATAACATGTCATCCACATACGAGACAAAGGATAATATAACTGCCATCCTCAAATTTCTTTGTATACACGCAATGGTCAAAATGACATCTAATATAACCTTTCTCCATCATGAAGCTATCAAATTTCTTATACCATTGACGTGGAGCTTGTTTCAAGAAATACAAGATCTTCGGTTTACACACCATATCCTCCTTACCTTTGACCTCATATCCCTCTGGTTGCTACATATATAGTTCCTCCTCCAAATCACCATGGAGAAATGCATTCTTTACATCAAGTTGTTATAAGTGCAAGTCTTCGCTCCAACTATTCCTAGAACAGTTCTAATAGAAGTCATTTTTACTAAAGGAGAAAAAATATCATCAAAATATATACCTTTTTTTCGTGCAAACCCCTTTACCACCAACTGGGCCTTGTATATTTTATTGCCTCCTTCTTTGACTCGAACACCCACTTATTCTATAATGCTCTTTTACCTTTAGGTAGCTTCATCAAATCCCTTGTCTAGTTCTCCATGAGAGCCCGATGCTCCTCATCAATGGCTTGCTCCCACTTCTTCCTCACATCTACCTGCATTGCTTCATCAAATATCTCTAGCTCTCCACTATCAGTGACTAATAAATAATAAAGAGAAGGAGAAAAAAATTCAGGTTATCTTCTTACCCTAGAAACCTCCTCAATATAGGAACTTGGGGTTCTGTTGAGGAGGTTCCTAAACCGATTCATGTGTCACTTTTCCATCCGGAAGATCCTCTACCACCGCATATTATTTCTTGGATTCTTCCCTATTTTCCTATAGCTGCTTCTTATAAATGAATTTATCATTAAAGACCACATCCCTAGATTGAATGATTTTCTTGTCCTTAATACTCCAACATTTATATCTAAAGTCTTCACCACCATAGCTAATGAAAGTAATTTTTTCTTATTTATCCTCTAGCTTGGTCCTATCATCCTTGTTCATATGGACAAACACCTCACATCCAAATACTCTAAGAAATGAATAATCAACTTTCTTACCATACTAAGACTCCTCAGGTATGCCTCCATCCAAGGCACTTGAGGGTCCTATGTTTATCAAGTACATAGGTGTGCTCACCGCTTCTAACCAAAAAGAAAGATATGGTCATGTGTGTAACCTCATGCTCCTAACACATTCCATTATTGTTCTGTTCATCCTTTTCGACACCCCATTTTTCTGCAGAGTTCTTGAAACTATATTTTTCCTGTGGATTCCATTCTTAGAAAATTAATCATCAAATTCATTTCGCAACACTCCCTCCATTATCGACTCCGAGACATTTTACCTTAAGACCTATTTCATTCTCCACCAAGGCTTTCCATTTAACAAAAGTGTCAAATACATAAGATTTGTTTCTAATTTAATAAACCCAAACTTTCCTTATTGCATAATCAATAAAAGTAACATAATAACTTGAACCCCCAAGAGATGATATCTGAGCCGGCCCCCATACATCAAAATGCACCAGCTCTAACTTACTCTCTTTCTTTGTAGGTCCAACCTTGAGAAACCTTACTCGCTTATGTTTCCCATATATTTAGTCCTCACATAACTCCAAACTTGTTTCTGTATATCTAGGAAAATCCTTCTTTATGATCTCCATTCCCTTATGGCTCATATGATTGAGCCTATAGTGCGAAAATTTTGTATCTACTTTGAAGCCATAAGATTACAAACATTAGTTCTATAAGTGGTTAAATACAAGGTTCCAACCTTCTTACCTCTTGCTACCACAAGAGCACCCTTGGTAACCTTCCAAGAGTCTGCTGTAAATATCACAGTACAACCATCACTTCCCAACTACCCTACTGATATCAAATTTCATCTTAATGTAGGCACATGACCGACATCCTTCAATAGCCAAGTATTCCCATTCGCATCTTTACCCGAATAGAACCTTTTCCAACTATGTTGCAAGTCTCATCATCACCAAGAAAAACATGCCAAAATCTCCTTGAACATAATCAACAAAATAATGCCTATGTGGAGTAGCATGGAAAGAAGCCCTGAATCTAAAACCCAAGATTCAAGTAATTTTGTGCAAAGAAACAATCAAATCATCATGACATACATTATCCGTTGCCACATTTTCCTCCTTGTTTTCTTCCTATTGTTTCTTCTTATCTCAAAGCTCCCAACAAGTCCTTCTTTGCATGTCCAAACTTTCCATAGTTCCAACATACTATCTTGCTTTCATATTTTGACCTTGCTCGATCCTTTGATTTTCCATGATTCCTCTATTCTTTTGTCTCCCTCTAGTTTCCAATTTCAAAACATTCCCTGAAGTAGAAGATTCCCCAAAGCTTTTTCTTCGCATTTCCTCACTTAGAATCACCCCTAAAACATCCTCAAACTTCAACTTTGAGTTATCTGCAACCGAGTTGCTTACTACCATTACCAAGTTATTCCAACTCTCAGGTAAAGAGCATATAATTAATAAATCCCTAACTTCTTTATCAAATTCTATTATAACTGAAGCTAGCATATTTACAACCGTATTAAAATTATTTAAATGATCACTACTAAACCATTCTCAAAAATCTTCATATTAAACAAATTTTTCATTAAAAATATCTTATTAGAGGTAGAGGGTTTTTCATACAACTTCCCTAATAATGCATTCATCGAGTTCTTTTGTAGTCTTTTCCTTTGAAACATTAATTAATACCAAAGATGCAAGACACAACAAGATTGTCCCAAGTGCCTTCCTATTCAAAGCAAATCCCATTCCACATCCATCATTCTCGAGGGTTTTATCACCTTCTTAGACAGTGGAATATAAATATCCTTTTGATAAAGGTAATATTCCATTTGCATCTTCCAAAGAATGAAATTCTACTCGTTGAATTTATCAACCCTAGATATTCCATCATCTCGCCATAGCTCCCACTTAAGATAAAACTTTCCTTGCGATTCAACTCTTCATCAAACCAAACTAGGCTCGATACCAATTGTTAGGAAATAAGGGATAGAATATATAGAATAATCCCTCACGTAATCACAACAATAGAAAGTAATATGCAAAAATATTACAGATCTCAAATAAAATTCAGAATAAAATAACATAATACAAAGAGACAAAGATCTAACATGGTTCACCCAATTTGGGCTACATCCACCAAGAATCACTTGATCATATTTTATTAGAAGTGTTTAACATCCATGAGACTTAATAAATACTATAACAAGATATGTCTTAGTCTAAACATTGCATTTGTATATCACGGAGGATAATTTTTATCACGGTAAAGGATATATCTTAATCATAGTGAAGGAAAATCATCATAGCATTTAGATACCTTAAAGAATAAATAAAACATCAATAACTCATTTGTAACCCTCATAATAGGTGATACCCCGCTTTAAAGGGAAGGATAGTGGATTTTTAATATTTATCACAATAAATTATCTTAAAATGTCCAAAACATGGAAGTATGTTAAATATATTGACATAAGTCCACAATATATATCGAAACCTTAAAAACAATTTTTTTGGTTGTACAAAGTCGAGAAACCCTCTTAGGTTTTTACAAATTTGTTGATTGATGGTCAAATACTTACTCGTGGAGTTAAAATTTTATATGTAAGTCCTATAGGTCTTAACCTAACATAATTTCACAGTTTGAGAGATTGATATTTGCCTCAATAACCTACATGAGTATTTCACGGTTTAGAATCTCAATGAGAATATGTTAAGGATGGCTAATGAAGTTATAGGACAATTGAGGTTACATGAGATTTTGTGAAAGATATCATACGGGAATTTTACAGATAGAAGGAATGGCCATAGTCAAAAATCCCTTAAAATCATTTACAAACCTCTGGAGTCAATTTATGCATGAAAAGGTGATTTTGTAGTGTGACTAGAAGAGTTTTAGGCCCAGCATAAAAGAGTGAATAAAAGAGAATTGTAATAAGATTTTAAATCTATAATTTAGACCACACCTTGAGGGCCATAAAGGTTTATTAAATAATATTTTACATTGTTTTTGGTATGCACTTTTTTTTCTAATCATGAAATCACCATGAGCATTGTCTTAGGAGCTATAACAGGGTAGTTTGAGTTTATATAGAATAAGTTGTTGGATTTCCTTGATTTCATATAATTGGCGCAGAGTTGAGATCACATTAGAAAGTAGGTATAAGATACTATAAAGAAGGTGAAAATCATATATAAGTGTTCCAACTATGAGCATGCTTACAAAACTATGTTGAAAAAGGTATAAATGTTCACCTATAGTAGGCATAAAGCTCATGATGATTTTGATGAGTAGTGTGTGAGGGCATATGTTAATGGGATCCAAATGTTCATGGTGAAAATGATATAAATATCTCAATGCATGCATGAATACTCAAATGGCATATTGAAAGATCATTAAGAGTGGTGGAACTCTAAATGTTAACCTACATGTCTTATATAAATAGTCAAGGAAAGGGAGATCACTCTAACCTACGGAGCAATATTTCAAGGTGAAAAGAAAGACGAAAGGACATATTTGATGATGATGGTATAGCTACTCCAATGGGAAGTAAGTGTTATGGCTAATCAAGCTAGAATATCATACAAAGAAGAAACAAACACCGACAAGACACTTACGGGTAGAGTGAATAATGTTGAGTCATATTCATGACATAAGATGAAGAAATGAAGTCTTAATCATGCATAGACATGTAAATGGAGTCAGTATAACCCTAGGGGGAGAAAAAGGAGGTATTTCATGCAATGTATGATGTTCTATGGATGGCCAAAGTTGGGATAAAATTATCTAAAAATTTGATTTAGGGATCTAAACCCTATATACCACAAAAACTAGTGTAAGGTAGAATTAAGATTATTTTTGAACATATTAAGCTAAGTTAAATATCCTTATGAGTCAAAAGGAATTTATCACTCAAGAATCACATAGTTAGTATCAAATTATTTAGTGAGGATCAATGTTGGAACCTTGTGCACATTGAAGAGGGTTGCAATTCTGATGGAGATGAGAATGCTTCATGTAATTATCAAGAGCATGAATCATAAGGAAAATAAAGTATAGAAAATACAACGGTGTGTCTGGCATGCTCATAGATCAGAAATAAGGGGTACATATAGGAGTTTTGTGTAACTCCTATGCATGACACATGTACACTAACCTTATTGACATATTCAACTATGACCTATTCTCACTAAGTGGAATGAATAACCAACCAAGTGGACAAGATGTTGAATGAAAACAAGTCTATTCATAGACATCAACACACCCCTTCATCAAAGTTGAGGTAGAGGTCATGTAAAGTTATAACTGAAAGAGAAATCCCTAGAAAACTAATAAATATGTGTCAATGGGGCTTGACTAATAAGCTTGATAAGGTACCCATGTAAAAACAACATCTTCTTGGAAAATAAGAAGAGAAGAATGGGTCCCGATAACTATGCCTGATGAGGTACCCATGTACAATAAGGATCTCAAGTAATGGAGAAAACTGCTAAGGTAAATCATCCAACTAAAGGCCTAATAAATTACTCATGTACAAACTGAAATATTTCTAGAAGAGAGAAAAGAAGAAAAATGGGTCCCAAAACTAGGTCTTATGAGGTACCCATGTACAAGAAACTCTCAAAAAGTGGAGTGAAAAGAGAAAACCTAGTGGAAAAAAATCCCCGAAAAGAGAGACAAACTCACTCAAGAAGATTGGAGAAGAAGGAGAAGAAATGGGTCTTGGAAACATGGCCTAATAAGGTACCCAAATACAATCATACTCCAGAGTAGAGAGAGAAATAAGAGATAACATGAAGGTCCTCCAAGAATTATGTCAATGATGTAGTCCTTTACTCCAAGAATAAAGAGAATTATCCTACATCAAACAATGTTCCTATGCTTAGGAAGGGAAGAAAAGGAGCACTTGAAGTTGGCCCACTCCAAAAATAAAGAAGAATCCTGTAGTACTTTGAAATCTAACTTTGGTCTACAACTGGAAGGTGAAATAGGTACGACAAAAGAGTTCACATGAGAAAAAGGTGATTTCACGACATTGTGTGTGTCGAGAGAGAATAATGTGAGGGCCCAATAACCCAAAAAAAGGGATCCACAAGAAGAGGTGGATTATGAAGAATCTCTAAAATGGTGGAAGTGATAATTTTCCCTAGGGAAGCACTCCCAACATGAGAGATAGATAGGTCCTCCAAGATGTGTGATGGATCAAATGGAACATGTAATGTAACACATGAAGTAGGAGGAGAAGAGTAATATGGAGAGAGTTTGCTTTGGAAGGCTAAGGTGAAGCAAACGGTACTCAATAGAATAAATAAATGTATGGAGAGTTTCTTCAACTTAGAAATCAATATGTGAGGGAGAACAAGGGGAAATGGTCACATATGTCTCAAAGAAAGGGTCTCCAATGGAACACAAGTGCGAAGAGTGAATGGAAGCATGAACATGGTCAAAAATGAGCTCTGTAGTGGTACCAAAGTAGTGTGAGTGGTCTCAAAAACAAGTTCCTTATGTGGACAATCAACAAGGGACTCCTAGGAAGCAATAGGAACAAAGGAACACTCAGTAGTGGAAGGGATGTGAGAAGGGGAGAATCCATGGTGGCACAAGAGTGGTCTAGGGAAACATCTCTCTCAGATGGTGAAATAAGGTCACCATATAACTATCAAATAATGGTCCAAGAAGTAAAAGGGAACTCGAGTTCTTGAATAAATGTAATGTATCCCTAGAAACAGTAAGACCAAGAAGGCCATATACCTCATCATTGTGGTTAAACCACTTATCCTTCTATAGAGGCTCGAGAGGCTCAGGAATGAGACCATGGAGGTAGGGCAAAAAACCATGTGTAGGATAGTGTTTAATGATGCCTTCTTTCCATATCGAATAGTTATCATAATTGACCATAACAATAGAACAATGAAACTCCATATGCGAGATACTCCCTCAAAAATATCCCAGATGAAAATTTATAACTTAGTTCAAAAATTACAAGCCCAAATAAGTTGTGTAATTACCCAAGAGAATATTATAACCCCCAACTTTCATAACTTTATAGTTTAGTGCATTGTATACAATTTGGTGTGAGTGTGCATCATGAAAAATTTGGCCACTCACCTTGTAATCAGCATAATAACACGTAAGAGAGGATACCACAATCAAGTTTTGTGGAATTCAAAAAATTGACACCGTAAATAAGCACAAGCTAAATAATAGAAGGGGTGAAATCAAGTTTTGTTGTGAGAAAAAGTGTATCACGTCCCGAAGAAACCCACTTGTTGCAATACTATGGAAGATGTGTTCACTAGTCCTCAAGGAATGATAAGGGCTATTACAATGCACAAAATGACTCAAAATGAGTCCAGATGACCTGCGAGGATGCAACAAGGGTTCTGTAAGGTAAAAATCCTACAAAACACTCGGCACATGATTAGAGAAAAAGATCTAATAACACTAAGAAGTCGACATTTTAACAACATCTAATTTGGCTAATTTTAAAGCAAAAAGGACTAAAAATGATTATAAATGTTAATAAATGACTAATTTTAAACTCTAATCAAAATAAAAGAGCTAATTAATATTAGATACCTAATTAACAAAATCTCTTTGAATAAATTTAATTTAATTAATTACCTTAAAAATATATAATTAGATTTAATAATTTTAAATTAAATCTAACTATATAAAAGGCCTTTACAAAAACTTTATAAAAATTAGATCGTAAATTAACCTAGGACCTAACTTATAATATAAAGCTACTTTAATTAAAAAAACATGTAGTTTTAAATACTTACTTCATGAAATAAATATCACCACCTTATAAAAGGCCCATACTTTTAATATAAAAATTGACCCCGCTTAATAATAAAGTGGCCTTATCTTTAATATGCCACCCACTCTTTATAAAATCCGGACCACGTTTGAAATCCCACCCCACTTAATTAAAACGGACCGTTAATATTTGAACATTTATTAAAAAGGATTAAACTAATTTAATTAAATAACCAACCCCTTAAAAACATAAAAACAATTTTAAAATAATGAAGCACTTTGTTTTAAAAAATTGAGCAAAGTTAATGTTAGTGCAAATTAGTAGCACCCCTCTGGATGTCTTCTCCGGATGTCTTCTCGATTTCTAGTTTAATAATAGACATCCAATGTTTAATACTAGATCCTACTCTAAATTCCAAGGAGACAAGAGATAAAGGATGTAAAAGAAATAAAACTAAGTGAAAGTGGTGATACACCAAGGGAGTGGTGAACATCTACTTTGCAAAATTTACATAGATCATAAGAAATACAACACAAAATATGCACAGATTGCTAGAATGTAATGAGAGATCAAAAGACAATGATAAACACATGAAAGGATTGGAAAAATCAATCACAGAACATACATTATCATTCCCAAGTTCAATACAATGCATTACAATGGCCAGGAGGAAAAAACACATGTTGTAGTCTATATGAGAGGTATGAAACTCTACAAATCCACCTGCTGAGGAAGAAAAGAGAGCTTGCAGAGAAAAAATATGTCCAACCCTTTACAAATGAGCCAAATCTGGCTTTTAATGGTCAAGAAGAAGAGAGAAAGCAAAAAAAATGGGAAAAATGGATTTATGAATTCAACCACCAACAGATTCCTCAAATTTCACCTACAGAGTGATGGGCTTCATGGATGAACCCATACTTAGAAGTACATTGTTCTACAGATAAAAAAATGACCATACTTCATTAAATTTGGTGGTTGAATGTCAATTCTATGTTTTTTTCCATGCCAGGGACGTTTCTTCATTTTCTCCCAAAATTCTCCATCAAAATACAAAATTGAACCCTCCATCATGTAGATAATTTCACCAACTTTCCAATGACACCAAGAATGTGAAAATGAGCTCTGGATCAAAAGTTATGCCCCTTTGAAGATTTAGGGCAAAAAAAAGGGCCAAAAATGGGTTGGCATGGGATGAAAGTTTAAAATTTTCCCCTTTTTGAAATTTGGGAAAATTTCAAAAAAAGTTCCACCCCCCACCACCGATGCCATGTGGCATGTCCTGATTGGATGTGGGCTTCATATGATCATTTTACGCCCTTTTTGAGATTTTGGAAAATTTTCCTTGTCGCCCTGCCCCCTGCTCTCTGATGCCACGTGTCATCTTTTTATTTCTCACTGGGGATGGCTTCCAATTTTTTCCATTGACTCGACCATTTCCCCAAATAGGACATGTGGCACCTTTTTCCATTGGCGTGGGCCTGAACTCCAACTTTTTTCCTCTATGGACCATGCCCTTAAGATTTTTTTCGGCCACATGGACACGTGGCATGTTTTGATTGGCGCGGGCCATCGTAGAGGGTGGAGTTTTTATTTGCCATTTGCCACACTTTGGAAAAATGGAAAAATTCCCCCATGCCTCCACCTCCCGCCGGTTTGTGGACACGTGGCATCTCCTCATTTTTGTGGGCCTTCGGGCTGAGATTTTCTTTTGCGCCAATTTTGGAAATTTTTCTAACTTCTCCCCGCCGGTTCGACCTCCGATGCCCCCATGGACACGTGGCCACTTCCTATTGGCGGCGGGCCTTGGGCCAAAATTTTCTTTTGCATGCCCCAACCAATCCTTGGTGAAAATTTTCAAATTTTACCTCCGCTCCCGCCATTCCACCGCCACGTGGCACTCTCTGATTGGGCGTGGACCTTCCTAGGAAAATTTCCCTCCAAAACTCCGTTGAGCCATAACTTGCAAAATACAAGGAGTTAGAAGGAAAATTTACCTTTCTGGAAAGATGAGAAGATTCTCTATCAATGAAACCATTTCTAGAAAATTTTGAGTGCCTAAAAAGTAAAAAAAAATTTTTTGACTGAGGCACAAGGAAGGAAGGAATGAAAGGAAGTTAGCCAAAAATGAGCAAGGGGCTTATTTTGGATAACAATTTTGGTGACTCAGAGGGGTCATCTGCCTGCTGGATGAAGTTACAGTTTCCTGAAGCAATCCATTGGGCATGGAGTCATCAAATTAACTACTTGGTACTCCCAACTCATTAGAAAATTTTCAAGAAGGAAAGATGTGAGAGTAGAACATCACTTGATCTGGAACATGGCTGCAAAATGCATCCTTGGGACAAGACAAAAGCTTGTGCCAAAGCACTTAGGAAATGGAAAACTAAGCTACAACAAAACAATGTGCACAAGCACTTGGAGGAATGAAAATCTAAGCTAATATGTACAAGGTGGAGAGTTTTTTTCTAGTAGCAATGCTTTAGATGGATTCCATTAACTGGAATCTGTAGTTCTTCACCATCCAATGTAGACAATTGGAAGGCATTGTTGTTCTTACATTTTGTGACCATATAAGGGCCACTCCAAATGGCATCAAACTTTGAATGCCTTCCTGGCTTTTCTCGGTCTGCATCCCATTTCAACACTAAATCTCCAACTTGGAAGGTTCTAGCCTTGGCTTTCCTATCAAAGGTCCTCTTGATCAAGGCTTGGTCCTTCTCCATTGCTTGGGCTGCATGTTCTCTGATTTCTTGGAGCTCCATCAATTCTACATATCTAACCTCCATGGGTTCAAACTCCAACAACTCCAATTGCTTCATGAGTTCCAATGTTGGCAACTCAAGTGACATGGGCAAGATTGCCTCTCTTCCATAAACAAGTCTGAATGGAGAGTTACCTGTGGATCTCTTGGGAGTTATCCTATCAGCCCACAAGGCTGATTTCAATTTGGTGTGCCAAGTCCTCTTTGATTTTCATCAAGAGTCCTCTTGATGATCTTTAACAAGTTCTTGTTGGTAGACTCAGCTTGGCCATTACCTTGAGGGTAATAATTTGATGAAGTGCTTAGATAAATCCCATTTTTAACAGCCCATTTAGTTACCTTTGATCCTATGAATGCCAAAGCATTATCTGATATTATAGTGGTAGGTATACCAAATCTGGTTACTATCCCCTCATAGAAGTCTAGAATGCTAGATTCATTTGCTTCTTTAAGTGCCACCGCCTCAGTCCATTTGGTGAAGTAGTTTGTTGCTGTTAGAATCCACTTGTGTCCTTGGCTTGAGTTTGGGTTAATGACTCAATGAAGTCAAACCCCATTGCATGAATGGCTGGTCAACTGAAATTGGGTGCAATGGAAGGGCAGCTAATCTCTCCTTGCCTGTGAAGAATGCACAATTTTTGCACCTCTTGATCCATGCATAACAATCACCAAAAACCTTGGGCCAATAATAGCCAGCCTTCATAATCTTGAGGGCTGTCACTCTTGGAGAAAAATGGCCCCTAACTGATCCACCATGGAACTCTTCTAGCATTCTATTAATTTGGTTTGTCCCAATGCATCTCAACAAGCACTCCATTTACATCCTTCTTGAACAAAACACCATCAACAAGTGCATATGGGACAACCTACAATCTGAAGTGTCTTCTCTTGGTTTTGTTCATCTCTGGAGGGCATAGGCCTATTTGTAGGAAGTGCATTATGTCTTGGGTCCAGCAAGGAGTGAGGACACCATCATTCTCTTCTTGAACACCTCTTTGTTCTTGGTTGTCTTGCAATGCCAAAACAACATCCTTCTCATTGCTTGCTTCCATTGATTTTCTCAAGACCAGTTATTCACATAATCCCTTTCCTCGGACCAGCTTGGTGACTTTGATCTCAATGTCATACTCCATGACATGAGTAATCCACCCTGCACATTTTTCATTTAGGTCTTTGTTGAGGAGGAAGTCCTTAACTCCCACATGAGAAACCAGCAGTTGAACCTTGTTATTTGAAACTAGATGCTTAAATTTCTTCAAGCTCCTAATCACTGCAAGAACATGCTTCTCAATGAAAGAATATCTCACCTCATAGTCCTCCAGGCTTTGGCTAAAGAAGGAAATTGGCTGCTCTACATTTTCTTTGTTCTGTTGTACTAAAATTGTAGAGATTGTATCATCACCTCCAAATGCATAAAGGATAAAATCCTTGGAGAAATCTGGGTTAATGAGAGTTGGAGCTTGTGAGATAGCCTCTTTGATTGCCTCAAAACTTGCCTTACCTTCAGCTATCCATTTGAAAGCCATACTTTTCTTCAACATCATGGTTATTGGCTTGACAAGGGCTGCAAAATCTGGAACAAACCTCCAAACAAAATTGATTCTTCCCAAGAAACTTTGAAGGGCCTTCTTATGACTTGGTAATGGCAGTGCTTTTATTGCTTCAACCCTCTGGATCAATTGCTAATCCTTCTTTGGAAACAATGTGGCCTAGGAGCTTTCCCTCATGAGCTAGGAAAATACATTTCTTGGGGTTCAAGGATACCCCAAATCTTCTACATCTTTGGAACACTTGTCTCAAATGAAAGAGATGATCTGCTGCACTTTTAGAAAATATAGTAATATCATCTAGATATATCAGCACCATTTTGTTGATCAATCCCTTGAACGCCATATCCATTTCCCTTTGGAAGGTAGCTCCAGCGTTGGACAACCCAAATGGCATTTTTCTATATGCATAAGTTCCCCATTTGGTGGTGAAGGTAGTTTTGAACTGATCATCCTCCTTTACCATGATCTGATTATACCCTGAATAACCATCTAGCAATGAAAACCTCTCAGAGCCAGCAACAACTTGCAAAATCTGCTCCATAGAGGGAAGTGGGTAATGATCCTTGAGGGATGCTCTATTCAAATCTCTAAAGTCTACACACAATCTGATTTCTCCACTCTTCTTTCTAACTGGAACCAAGTTTGCTACCCAACTAGAATGCTTGATGGGAAATATGATACTTGCCTCTATTAACTTATTCAATTCCCTCTTCATGAGAGGCTCCATGTGTGGATTGACTGGCCTTTTTTTTTTCCTGATGGGCTTAGCACTTGGATCCAATTCAATTGTATGTTGAGCTAGCTTGGGATTGAAACCTCTCAAGTCTTCATAGCTCCAAGAAAATACATCTGGGAACTCTTGGAAAAGTTTGCATGAACTCATACCTTTCTTGCTCGGTTGCCACTTTACCAATTTGAAGTGATTTTCCTTCTCCCACTGAGATGGGCATTGAATCTTCTCCCTTGACTTGGATGTTTGCTTTCTCTTTCCTAAATTGATCATTAGGATTAAAAATGGACTCCAAAGTGACAAGTCCTTTTGGTAGTTTGTTTGTTCTCAGCTGTACCACTTGATCACCATACTGTTGTTCTAACTTTTCCTGATTTTTGGCTGAGAACTCAGCTTCTTCTTGCAAGAAATTGATGATTTGTTGGTCACTTTCAAACACTTGCCAACTTACATTATTATTCTGCAGCATGATGGCCTCACAATCACATGAATGCTTGGCTACACTTTATCTTCCTTGATACTTTCCACAACATCAAAGGCTGCCCCAACTGCTGCAAGTCTATCAGCAGACTTGGTTTTCTTTCCTAGGGATGGAATTGATGCCAAAGCCTTCAAAATCCTCAATGAGGTCCCACACCCTATTCTTATAACACTTGAGTAGGTCATTTTTGGCAGCATGCTGCCCTTTAACTTGATTAACAATCAGCTCACTATCACCAAAGACTTGTAAGTTTTGATACCTCTTTTCCTTGACCAATGCAATCCTTGTATCAAAGCTTCATATTTCAAGCAGTGTTGTTAGAACATGCAAACTGAAATCTAAAAGCTGAATAATATTTAATGCCTTGAGGTGAAACAAGCATAGCTCCCCCACCTGCACCTTGTCTACTTCTTGATCCATCAAAAAATAGCTGCCATACCTCATTGTCATCCTTATGGTCTGGCTTGGTGATGCTAGGAATAGGCTGATTTTCTTCATGCATGCAATAAACTCCTAGTTCAGATTCCTCTATTTCTTGTAGGGATCAAAAGCATGTACCTTGCTTGCCCATTCATCAAGAGTCAAATCTGGGATGCTTCCAACTTTGGTGTCAGCTTCATCCGTGCTTGGATAATCCTCTTGATCAAATGTTGAACAATTGGCATTGATTTGGCTTGGAGTATGAGGCTCAATGTGAAAGTTTGCAATAGGTTCAGACCTGATTGTGGCCTTAGTTCCATATCTTGTTCTAAACAACATGTGTGACCAATCAGTAGATAAATAGCCTCCAATTCTAGCTATGAAATCCCTTGACAAACATAGGGCAAAAAGTGGTGGTAAATCTATCACTGAGACATCTTGCAAAACACAGTGACATTGGGGCATGCATGCAAAGTAAGGCTCAAATATTTAATTACTCCCACTATTGTTACTATTGTCCCATCTAGTTGCACCACCCCTTTGGATATGATTTCATATTGGAGACCTAGTTGATCAGCTATTTGCTTGGGCATTACAGAACTACTTGCCCCAGAATCAATCATACAATTGTGTACTAGTTTATCCCCAATGATCAATGAAACATAGAATGGAGGGGGTTTCAAAACTTTACCTTGTTATCCTCCATGATTCCCCTCAGGTTGAGCAGCATTTGTGAGTACCTTCTCTTGCATATGAGCTTGCTGATTTGAAGTTGACCAATTCTTCATGGCAGCTTGTAGGAGATCCCTTTGGCCTGGGATGGATAGTGATTCCCACATAGATATATTCACATTTGTCTTCTTCATTTGTTCAATGATGCTAAATGGGGATGAAACATCTTTTTTGCCCCCTAGCCTACACACTCTTTTCTTGTACATGGGCTGCAACAAGTTGGCATTTGAGCTGGTCTAGAAGGTGGCTTGGGCTGTCCTTGCACATTTGGAACTGCATTTTGCTTGCCAACACTTTGTGGAGTGATGGAAGGTTGTGGATCACCTGGAGTTAATGACTGCCCTTCACCAATATTCCTCTTCTTTGACCTTGTGTTAGCTGCTACATTATGAGAAATTGCTTGATTCATACCACAAAAATCCTCAGCTTGCCAATTCACAAGTGTAGTCTCATTTGGAGTTGTATTTTGTTGAGATGTTCCTTGTTGTTGGTTTTTTTCTTGGCTCACCTCACCCTCTACGCCAGTTTTTGTCACCATCAAGGCTTGGTTCAAAGCACCATTGAAGCACATAGACTGGTTGTGAGGTTCATTGCATGGGAAACACCAATCATACTCTTGAGCTATATTATTTTGCACTGGCACTAAGGCTTTAGAGGTAGATGCAACATTGGGATTATAGGGCTGAAATGGTCTATTGGTAGGAGGCCTTACTTGATTTTGATTTGTAGTTGGATTGGGTGGCCTATTAGGCTGATATGGTTGCCTATTAGGCTGAGCTTGAGACTGATAAGAAGGTCTAAAACTTTGGGCTTGCTGCCTCTTGAGTGTAACCAGCTCATTGCCTAAATTTTGTAATTGTTTCATGACTTCTTGAAGTTCATTTGAGGCACTAGAGGATGAAGTAGAAGTTTCATTTGAACTCTGATTTCTAGGAGTGGGAATAGGAGCTAAAGTAGGTGCTTGACTAGTGCTTGGACTTTCCAAGTTTGGATACAAGGGCATGGGAGGCCTAGGAGCCAACTTACCAGCTTGAATCAGACAATTTTCAGCTCTAATGGCAATGTTATAAGCTGTAGGTATAGTTGTACCTCCCATGGATTGAATTAACATAGAAATATCAGAATTTAAAGCTTTGAGATAGTATAAAAAGCACCTTCAGCTATTGGCCTTACTGCCACTGGGATTCTATCCCATGTCCTTTGAAATCTGAAGTTGAAGTCTGTTAGCTGCTCATTGGGAGCTCTCTTGATAGTTGTCAATTGTTCTAGTAGAGACAAATTATCTCCCTTTTCTCCAAACTGCTCATGGAGAGCTATGCACAACTGGTTCCAATTTTGGATAGAGCCTACCCCAAGGCTCTGAACCATTGCAAGGCTTTCCCTTTGAATGAAGATGCCAACAATTTGACAACAATTTACATCTCAACAATCTCATGGATTGCACAAACATTAGCAATGTCTTTAACATGGTCACCAGGAGTGGTCTGATTTTCTCCGAGAAATATGGAATGTTCTTCAATGCTGCAACTGGAACTAGATTTTGTGCATTGAGAGAAAGTGGGCTGCTACCAGTGAAGTTGACATAAGGGTTGTGTTGTGCCATTCTGATTGGCCTGAGAACCCTTGTTGATTGGGTGAAAGGTCTACCAGGTGGAGGAGTTGATAGAGTCTGTTTGGTGGAGATGGAGACCTTTGAATTCTTCTTCCCCTCTGCCTTCTTCCTAGGGATAGCTGCAGATACTCAGAAAACCCTTCTTCTCTGGCCCTTGACCTTGTGTGGATCCTTCTCATGAATTTTCAGACTTGGACTGCTAAAACCAGTTGATTTTTTTCCTTTTGGGAGTCGCCAGATGTGTAGATCAGGGCTCTTTTCAAGCAAGAAATTACAACAAAAGCACATCAAATTTGTTTGCAATGAAGATGAAGACCTCTAAGGTCCCACCGGGCATGCCAAAACTATTAGTGCAAATCAGCAGCACCCCTGGATGTTTTCTCAGATTTCTAGTTTGATAATGGACATCCAGTGTGATTGCACAACATTGAATCTTTTCCCCAAGTGTGGGACTTGTAAAAATGGGAAAAGAATCTCCAGATTAAAGGTTGGTTCCTTCACTCCTCTGATCAGGTATATGCATGAACTTTGTAGAGGTTTAATACTAGATCCTACTCTAAATTCCAAGGAGACAGAGATAAAGGATGCAGAAGAAATAAAACTAAGTGAAAGTGGTGATACACCAAGGGAGTGGTGAACATCTACTTTGCAAAATTTACACAAGATCATAAGAAATACAACACAAAAATATGCACAGATTCTAGAATGTAATGAGAGATCAAAAGACAATGATAAACACATGAAAGGATTGGGAAAAATCAATCACATAACATACATTATCATTCCCAAGTTCAATACAATGCATTACAATGGCCAGGAGGAAAAACACGTGTTGTAGTCTATATGAGAGGTATGAAACTCTACAAATCTGCTGAGGAAGAAAAGAGAGCTTGCAAGAGAAAAAATATGTCCAACCCTTTACAAATGAGCCAAATTGGCTTTTTTAATGGTCAAAAGAAGGAGAGAAAAAAAAAAAATGGGAAAAATGGATTTATGAATTCAACCACCAACCAGATTCCTCAAATTTCACCTACAGAGTGATGGGCTTCATGGATGAACCCATACTTAGAAGTACTTCATTCTGTAGATAAAAAAATGACCATACTTCATTAAATTTGGTGGTTGAATGTCAATTTCTATTTTTTTCCATGCGGGGATGTTTCTTCCATTTTCTCCCAAAATTCTCCATCAAAAAATAAAAATTGAACCCTCCATCATGTAGATAATTTCACCAGATTTCCAATGACACCAAGAACATGAAAATATGAGCTTTGGATCAAAAGTTATGCCCCTTTTGAAGATTTAGGGCAAAAAAGGGCCAAAAATGGGTTGGCGGGATGAAAGTTTAAAATTTTCCCCTTTTTGAAATTTGGGAAAAATTTCCCCAAAAATATCCCCCCCCCACTCCGATGCCACGTGGCATGTCTTGATTGGTCGTGGGTCTTCTGGTCCCTTTACGCCCTTTTTGGATTTTGGAAAATTTTCCATTGTCGCCCGCGCTCCCGCCGATTTGATGCCACGTGTGTCATCTTTTTTATTTTTTGCTGGGGGCGGGCTTCCAATTTTTTTCCATTGACTAACCATTTCCCAAATAGGACATGTGGCACCTTTCCATTGGCATGGGCCTAAACTAACTCTTTTCCTCTGCGCCACCCCCCTTAAGATTTTTCGGCCACATGGACACGTGGCATGCTTTTGATTGGCATGGGCCATCGGAGGGTGGAGTTTTATTGCGCCATTTGCCACACTTTGGAAAAATGGAAAAATTCCCCCCATGCCTCCACCTCCCACTGGTTTGTGGACATGTGGCAGCTCCTCATTCGTTGTGGGCCTTGGGGCCGAGATTTTTTTTTGCCAACCTTGGAAATTTTCCAACTTCTCCCCGCCGGTCGACCTCGATGGCCCCCATGGACACGTGGCCACTTCCCTATTACCTCAGAGGGCTTTGGGCCAAAATTTTCCTTTGCATGCCCTCGACCAATCCTTGGTGAAAATTTCAAATTTACCTCCCTTCCCGCCATTCCACCGCCACGTGGCACTCTCTGATTGGGCGCGGACCTTCCTAGGGAAAATTTCCCTCCAAAACTCCGTCGAGCCATAACTTGCAAAATACAAGGAGTTAGAAGGAAAAATTTACCTTTCTGGAAAGATGAGAAGATTCTCTATCTAATGAATCATTTACAAAATAGAAAAAAAGAGATCTTAAAAAAATCACTTCGATTAAAAATAAATTAAAACCGAGAGATGAAGATCCAACCTCTAATATTAGATGTGCCTCCAAATTTGGTTGTAACTAGCTAAATCTAGTTGTAAAACTTGAAACCTACACATGTAAAACTGAAAAAACTACACAAACTCCAAGAACCTAGATTGTCAACTTGTAACAAGATTCCAAAAGATAAAAAACTTGCATGAAAAGAGATAAAACCAAAAAAAAAAAACCAGCAACTAGTTCAAGAGAATGCACATTTACCAAACATCGATTTGATACCATATCAGATTGTTTCATGAGGATTAATGCTAGAACCTTGTGCACATCAAAGAGGGTTACACTTCCAATGGAGATGAGAATGCGTCACATAATTATCAAGATCACAAATCACAAGGAAAATTGAGTACAAAAAAGACAACGATCCGTCTAGCAAGCTCATAGATTAGAAAGAAGCGGTATATATAGAAGTGTTGTGTAAATATTATGCATGACACATGTATACTAACCCTATTAACTTGTTCAACTATGAGCTATTCTCACTAAGTGTGATGAATAACCAACTAGGTGGACAAGATGTCAAATGACATTAAGTCTAGTCATATACATCAACTGATTAGCATGTGTAAGTGCCATGAAGGCATCCTCTCAAGGGGAGCAATAGTAATTTCAATGAATTGTGAGATTGAATGAAGAAAAAGTAGAGTTAAAGGAGAGACAAGAGAGTGATCTTTAATGATGATTTTGGTTGATTTTTCCAACCAAGATAAAGGTTAAACAATTTGATGAAGGAGGAGACCATGAACTAAAAGCATGCACCTTATCATTAATGTAAAAAGGGAGAGAAGAATTAGGAGGTTTTCCATCAATGATAAAGGGATATTTTTCTGGCATGTGAATGGTGATTTATCATTATTTAAAATACACATTAATGACAAATCGGGATGCAAGAGACCTAGAGGGATCTTTGAATGAGTTTGACAAGGTAGGAGAAGGAATGGTCATGAGAAGACCTTGTTGAGACCTAGCTTCTTAAGTTGCTAGTGGCTAGAATAGGTAGGATGATGATGTGAGAGTATTTAAGGATGATGTTATATGAGTTTTATCCAGTGTGTGATGAGGAAATATAGTCAACATGGTGAATACAAGGTTGCATGATCGAAATTGGCATGACTAGCTCGGTCTAGTAGGCCTAGTTAGCAAGGTGACCTAAAATGATGGATTTAAGATGGGTGGTTGATGGTGAAACATGATAGAGTAATAAGTAACATGAATAAGTCATTCTAAGGTAGGTATATGATGAAAACAAAGCAGGATCATGAGGGTGACTTGAAATATGCCTAATTTTAGGACCTAGAAAAAGCACAAGGTAGAGAATGATGTAAAATAAGCCAAGATAGATGAGTTCAAGAATGGTCCATATATGATGACATTGTATCAAACATGTGGAAGGTGTTTCAAGCCATAATTCATCTATTGGAAGCATGTTTAGGGTCATTCTCATCACTTTCCTTGAGGACAAGTAGGTTTAGCATGCATAAATGAGATTGGTAAAAAGGTACATGTAACTTTATGAGAAACCAATCCTTAGGACATGTGAAGAGACATATCTTAGTGTTGTGGAAAATATTTCTAGTAAAAAATAAGAAGATTTTTGAAGTTATGAGGTTTTAAGTAAAATCAAGATTTTTGAATGCTCTTCTCTAACTCGAATGTCAACTTTGAAGACTTCAAAGGTATTTAAAACTTGTGCATTTGGTACAAACCTCTTCACCAGTGTTATAACATGTAATTAATACCATTCTATAAGTATAATGAGTTCAATTTGTGGCCTAAGATTTATGAATGCAACTTCAAAAACAAAACTACTCCAAACCATGTCATACCCCTCATATTATAGTGATGGAAAAAAAAAGCATTTTTGGTCATAAAATTGTCTTGGAAATCAAATTTTGTGCTTTGGGAAATCAAAGGACCTATGTAATTCAATTTTATGGTATTTTGTTGCTCTAGATCAACTAAAAGGGATATTTTGACCCCTATTTTGAATAAAATTGGTTATATAAGCATTCTGACAGAGGTTTGATTGTAATCCTCATGTGGAAACATGTATATGAAGTTACCTTGGTAGACATGAAAATATCTATGTGTGTTTAGTACAAATTTTTGATGAACAACATCAATCTATGTCACCTACCACCAAAGAGCAAACATGCCAAAACTAGTCAATTGAGTTAGAGTGATTCCTAGTGGAATAACATGATATCAAGTATTATATGAGTACGTACATGTGGTATATGTCCAAAAAACATGTTCAATCCCTTGAGATGATGAGGTGTATTGTTTTCATGATCTAGCTCTTGTATCTCAAAACCATCATTTTGGGACAAACAAGAAGGTCTTAAGTTTAGGCATGCAAACTTGTTTTCTTCATTCAACCTATACAAAAGAGTCTTGATTCATGGAGTAGAGGTCATGTTTGAATTTTCCATACAATATTTTTCCATGAAAGTGACTGTACACATGTTATATGCAAGGTAAATCTAGACTGGTTTTGGAGCTTAATAACCAATTTGAGGTGTTCTTGAAAACCAAACTTGTTTGAGATATTGGCCTGAGATTAAGTAATTAATGAACCTTTTTAGATACATAATACATAGATATTTTGAAATTTTTTTATTTTTATCTATAAACATGAGTTTTAATGCGTGACCAAGATCACTTTGTGAAGAGAAAATATTTGTGCTTGTAATCCTTTTAGTACATCATTCAAATCAGGATTGTATGATGTGGAAGGTGGATGTTAGAGCTAACCAAGGTATTTGAATATGAACCAGAGGTGGTAAAAAATATCTCCAAGATTCATAAGGTTTTGAAATTCATGCATCATTATTAGTTTCTCAACCTTGTGACTGTAATTTTGGTTCTCCATGAATGTTCATGATAGGTAAAATGAGATCTTGAAGTTAAAATCACAAGTCTCTAAGAATGAAAAGGATTTATAAATCAAAATTTAGGTTTGTGTAGCATACATTCATGCTTAGAAAGCTTTTCATATGTCATAGCAAATAGAAGAAAAAAGTTTCCATGTTAAAGAGGAAGAAGGCAAACAACTTGCATGATAATTACAAATGGAAAGTGCAGATGTCAAAGGTCGATCAGGTTGTAAGAAGAAAAATTTCAGTTATAAAGAAAGTTCAGAGGTTTATTTTGATCATCATATTTTTTAGGAGCATCTTGATAGGACTTGTAAGAGTTTCACATGAAATTGACATCAAAATCAGATGTAACGATTGCAAGAGGATAGTTTTGTATGTTCCTTGTATGAGTTGGAGAGTGAGTAGTTGAAGAGTTATTTGGTAGATGAAGTGAAAAATGTGTGTGATTGTATATCTTGATTATATAAACACATATTTCTATATTAAGCAAGGTTTTTGTTTAAAATAATGGGTTGATAATGTATGAAGACTAGTTCAATAAGTGAAGGTGTCGAAAGAGAGTGTGCCATAATATTTAGTTGATGACCATGCCTTAAAGAGTTTGATGATATGAAAATCAGGAGTATGCCTTCATGACTGAGTTTATTACAGATGTATAATCACATGGAAGATTAATTTCTTGATAGGGTGATTGAAGGATAAAATCATGATCGGGATGATTGTGTGAAAGTAGCCTTGCATGATAGAGCTTTGCTTCAAGTTAAAAAGGATGAGAAAAGAGATGAATAAAGATGAGGAGGGTGAAAAGAAAATATGGAAGATCTAATTTAAATATCATAATATGTTGTGTCAGACAACTAAGTAATAGTGATCAAACCATCTTGTTGAATACTAATTGTGGCTTAGCAAACAGAGAGTTGAAGCTTGCATAAGGTTAAGTTGTAGCAAGATTGATCAAATCATCTTATTGAATAATAATTATGGCTTAGAAAAAAAGAGTTGAAGCTTCCATGTAATTTTTAGCTTACAGAAGGTTAAGTTATAGCTTAACTTAATTGATTGGGATTTTTATCATCTATGCCACAAGAATCTTGCTAAAGTTTAAGTGGTTTCTTGATTAGATTTTAGATTTGTAGCTTCAAGTTTAGTGTATGCTCAATAATTGAAATCTTTGTAACCTTTATAGGACAATTTTTCCAAGTTAGTGCATTGATTTTAGTGGGTTTTCTCCCTTGAAGGGTTTCCCATATTAAAATTTTTGTTCATGTGTTCTTCCTTACCTCATGCTCATGTTTGAATGTCATTATTCTATCATGGTTATTGAAAATCTATATTGAATATATTCTTAATTCTATAAAGAATCATCAAAGTTTTAATAAGAACTGATTCACCCCCCTCTCAATGCCTAGAATTTCCAACATTTCCTCCTTTATTTTCTTCCTATTTTACCTCATTAAGAGCATCTTCCCCTTTTTGTGGTGTTATCACATTTTTTTAGCTTAGGATTTCAAATTTCATGTTCCTCCATCTCTCTGGTCCCATTGAATTCTTATATTAGGATTAAATAGTTGTATTTCTAGTTGTAGGAGTAATTTAGCTTTATGAATAGGTAAATGAACCAACCTTCTTTAGAGGTTGATCTCAGTTTGCAAATCCCACATTGTAAACATCATCTCAAGTTACCTCAAAATTATTGATCTTTCATGATCATATCCGGGGTGTGATTTTGAGCTCCAACAACACCCATGCCTTATCCTATAATTTTAATGGCATATATAGGAGGAAGATAAGGATGTCCATTATTAAAACTATAAAAATTATGGCATTTTTTCCTTGGTAAGTGGAAATGAGATATTTATGGATTTTTTTTTCACTCTATTTTCTCTCTCATTCTCTATATATGAAAGTTCTCATGCATGTGAAAAGGGTTCTTCTATGTTGGATTTGGAGAACTACCTTAGAGCTTTAGAATTTTCATATCTTCAAATCTTTGTAACTATGTTTTTCAAGTTTTTAAACCTATGATCTCTCTTTGATTCTTGCATGTGGTTTTATTTATGTCTCTACATGTCATATTTGAACCCTATTTTATCTTTGATGCATAACTCTTATTTCATTTTTCAGAATTTTTTTCTTCTCAACTCTTGTCCTTGTAAATTTGTTATTTAGACTTATTTTAGTTACATTTTGAAAGTATAGGTTAGTTTGTAGCAAATTAAGATAGAAGGAACCATGACCTTCTCTTGAGGTTTTCTCAATTTACAAGGTCCCACACTTAGATATAATCCCATTTTCACCAAAAAAATTATGTTCATTCATGATCATGCAAAGGGTGCAAATTTTGTGTGTTAATAGTTTTGGCATGCTTGGTGGGACTATATTGAAGGATTTGATATCATATCACTAGGATTGGTGTGTATCCTAGAGATTTACAGCCTTTGGAGGCTTCACAACAACACATAGCGGCTCCATCAATCATATCTACTAGTTTCATTAGTCAAGTGTCTCAATTTCATGAGAATATTTCAAACAAGGAAAAGGAAGAGCACATGGGGAGTCTTTTGACTATTACTTGTAATTGTCACCAAGGAGAAGAAGAAGAGGAAAATTCAGTTCAAAGATCACCATCACCTCCAAATAGAGTTTTCTCTCCACTCCTCTGGTAGGCCTTTCTTTTCATCTTCTAGGGTTCTAAGACCCATCACATTCATGGCTCATCAAAGAAATCAAGATTTTGTCACATTTAATGGAGGAAGTCCTTTACTTTTGGCCCAATATGATGACATTCTAGTTCTTTCCTTAAAAGTGTTCCTTTTCTTTGAGAGAGAGAACACTACAACTCCCATAGAACACATTAAGGATGTTGCAAACATATGCTTAGTCTACCACATTACAAGAGAAATGTAGTAATCATTATTTTGGTTGCTTTTTCAAGGGAAAAATCTATCCAATGGTATAAGGGTTGAGAAGGTTAAATTCTATATCCACTTGGGATGAGTTAGGAGAAGCTCTTTTGCAACATTTTGAAGATAAAAGTGACCATTTATCCTTAGTGGAGCAACTTGACTACAACAAAGAGGGAACACATGAGCTAATGACTGATTTTAATATCAGATTTCAAAGGACATGGGATAGAATCCCACAAATGGTAAGACCTACACCTCAATATGTCTTTCTTTATTATTTAAGAGCTTTAAATAGTGACATTTCAATCATGATTCAGTCCATGGGGGGAAAATTTACCAAGATGCTTATGATATTGCCATATTAGAGCTGAAAATAGTCTTATTCAGGTTGGTAAACTTGCTCCTAGACCTCCAATGCCTATCTTCCCGGAGGTAGGAACATCTACACCTCACCAAACACCTGAATTAGCCCCTATTCCAACCCCAAATAGCCAAAATCAAAGCCAAACATCTACCTCTACAAATACTTCAAATGAACTACAAGAAGTAATGAAACAATTGCAAAATTTTGGGAATGAGTTGGTATCCTTAAAAAGGAAACAAGCTCAAAATTTCAGACCTTACCAACCTCTCATATCAACCTCCATACCAACCAAACAAACCCCCTTATCAGCCCAACAAAGCACCATACCAAGAAAATCCTCAAGTTCAAGGTCAAGTGCCTCATGCAAGACCATTCCAACAATATAATCCTAATATAGCCAGCTCATCTAAAGCCTTGGTTCCAGTTCAAAACAACCTTGTGCAAGATTATGAATGGTGTTTTCCTTGTAACCTAAGCTCATAATAACCAAGCCACTTTCCCAAATGGCATCCTAAACCAAAGCATTGATGGTAAAAATGCCTCTTTCTCTCAAATTGCATCAGTAAAAGCATCTCCACCACAAGAGGCTACTCAAGAGCCACAAAATGATGCTTCACTTATGAATTGGAAAATGGATGAGTTTTGTGGAATAAATCATACTTCTCCTTCAAGTGTAGTACTAATACTAGATCCAAAAGGAGGGATATGGAAGAGGGAAATCAAAAATGTAGGTCCTTTCCAACCTTCTCTAACACTTCAAGGAGGTGGAAATTCAAATTCATCTCCTAATGTGCAAGGAGGCCATGAAAATCAAACTTCAAGAGTGCAAGGGAAATCCCAAAGGTCCTTCCACATCAACTCAAACACAAGAAAAGGTTGTTGCAAGTAAGGTATAATAAAAGGATAGTTCCACTCCCTTTCAACATTCTTGAACAAATGAAGAAGACTAATGTGAACATTTCAATGTGGGAATCCTTGGCTATTCTGGACAAAGGGACCTTTTGCAAAGCAAGTCATGTCCAATCTCTCCATAACAAATGAGTCATCCAAAGAGAAGCCAAAGTTGTGCTCACTAATGCACCTCAACAAAAGGATGATCAACTAGGAAAGAGTATGAAACCTCCTCCCTTCTATGTATCCATGATTATTGGCAATCACTTGGTTCATAATTACATGATTGACTCAGGGAAAAGTAGTTAGTGATGCCCAAACAGATAAGCAGATCAGTTGGGGATCAAATATGAATCTCTCTCTAAAGGTGTGGTTCAATTGGATGGGAACATAGTGGGAACTATTGGAGTTATCAGAGGTTTAAGCCTCACATTGCATGCATGCCCCAACTTTTCTATTCCCAGGATGTCTTCATAATTGATCTACCTCCATTTTTGCTCTATGCCTCTCTAGAGATTTCACTGCCAAGATTGGAGGGTACTTATTAGCTGATTGGTCTCATATGCTTTTAGGACTAGATATGGTACCAAAGTTACTATAAGGTGGATCCTATTGCCACATATCACATAGAACCTTATATACCAAGTCCTATCAATGCAAATTACACAATCTTTGACCAAGAAGATGACCCTATTGTTCAAGAGGAAAACACTCAAGTTGAAGGCATTCCAAATTTGTTTCTTGATGAGTGGGAGCTGATTTCCATGGTTTTGATCCCTATAAACATATTGAAGAGGTTAGTTTGGGTATCTATTGTTTGCATGAGGAAAATTCACCTATTCCTAGTATTATGAAAGCAAATGAGCAAGAAGATGGCATTTGGCATATGTTCTTTGATGGATCTAGGAGTAAACAAAGGTGTAGGAGGAGGTGTAGTGCTTATATCTCCACATGTGAAGTATTTCTCCACTTTCATATTTCAATTCAGTTTTTCTAACAACTCAGTTGAGTATGAGTCTCTAATCCATGGCCTATAATGGGAAAGAAAGAAAGATGTCAAACAATTGTAAATTTTTGGTGATAGTGAGTTAGTTGTGAATCAAGTAAGAGGTTTGAATGCAACCAAGAACAATTTGTTAAAATCCTATAAGCATAGGGTATGGGATCTCTTAGAATATTTTGAAGCATTCAACATCCATTCCATACCAAGAAAGGAGAATGAATCAACTGATATTTAACAGTAATTGGTGCTAAGTTTGATGTTCTTAAAGGAATCAAGAAGGATGGATTGCAAGAGCATGTTAAAGTAGTAGTAAGACCTATGTTGTTCCCAAAAATAACACTAATTGGAAAGTATTTGATAGTGACCAATAAATTTCAACTTCATCCAAGAAGAGGTTGAGTTCTCTTCAAGAAATCAAGACAAGTTGGAACAACAATATGGAAATCAGATTGTCCAACTAAGATCAAACAAGTTTCCCAAGGGCTTAGTTACCTTGGAGTCCATTTTTAATTCAGATGATCAGCTAAGGAAAGAGAAAACAAACATGGTGGTCAAGGGTGAAGACTATGAACCAATTTCAGTTAGCAAAGACAAGTTTCTTAAGATTGGAAAGGTATGTACTCCACAAGAGAAACATGCATTTGTAGACCTTTGTCAAGAATTTTCTGATGTTTTTGCATGGATTTATGAAGACCTTAGGGGTTTTGATCCTAATTTGGCACAACATACCATTGAGCTAGATCAATGGCCAAGCCCATTGGAAAAAAAAAGACATGTCAACCCAAGAATTGAGCCTCTAATGAAGAAAGAGTTGAACAAGTTAATAGAGGCCAACATTATATTCCCATTAAACATTCATCTTGGGTTTCCAACCTAGTTTGTAAAGTAAGGAAAAGAAATGGGGAAATTAGATTATGTGTTGATTTCAGGGACTTAAACAAGGCTTCCTTGAAAGATCATTACCATTTCCTTCTATGGAGCAGATTTTGCAAAATGGTAGTAGGGTCAAAGAGGTTTTCTCTATTAGATGGCTACTGGGGTATAATCAGATTATGGTGAAGGAAGAGGATCATTTAAAACAACCTTTACCACTAAGTGGGGAACTTATGCCTATAGAAAAATGCCCTTTGGTTTGTCCAATGTAGGAGAAACCTTTCAAAGAGCCATGGATATGGCATTCAAAGGGATTGATTAATAACATTGTTCTTGTCTACCTTGATGATATCACAATGTTCTCCAAGGATGCAAATGATCATCTACTCCATCTCAAATAGGTATTTGAAAGATGTAGACAATTTGGGGTTTCTCTCAATCCCAAGAAATGTATCTTCCTAGCACATGAAGGTAAGCTCCTTGGCCACATTGTCTCTAAGAAAGGGATTAGTAATAGATCTAGAAAGGGTAAGTGTCATCCTTGCATTGTCATTACCTAGTCATAAGAAGGCACTACAAAGCTTCTTGGGAAGGATCAACTTTTTAGGTGTTTCATTCCAAAAAATTTTTCCAATCTTGTCAAGCCATTGACATCTATGCTAAAGAAAAACATGCCTTTCAAATGGATTATGGAAGGGAAGGGAAGTTTTGAGGCCATCAAACAAGTAATAACACAAGCCCCTACCCTTATCAATCTTGATTTCTCAAAGGACTTCACCTTGTATGCTTTTGGAGGCATGGATACAATATCTTCCATGTTAGTACAATTGAATGAAGAAGGTTTGGAACAACCTATTGCATTTTTAGCCAAATTCTAGAAGATTATGAGGTAAGGTATTCATTTTTGAGAAAGCATGCCTTGGCTATCATAAGGAGTTTGAAGAAATTTAGACATTTGGTATCCAACAACAAGATCCACCTAATGGTGTCACATTCTGGTGTGAAATATTTCCTTTTAAACAAGGATTTAAATGAGAAAAGGGTTGGTTGGATAACCAAAGTGATGGAGTATGATGTTGATGTCAAAATAACTAAGTCAGTAAGGGAAAAGGTTTGTGTGAGCAGCTAGTTTCAGATCTGCAAATTGAAAGGAGGTTGTCTAATGCTCAACATGATCAACAACTACTAATGCTTCACTCATTCCTTGTTGGACCCATGATATAACACACTTTCTCCAAACAAGCCAATGTCCTCAAAGCTTGAGAAAGGCCAAAAGAAGGTATTTTAGGCTTCAATCCATTCCTTATGTGCTTATTGATGGGATTTTGTTTAGAAAGGATGTAAATGGTGTTCTCTTGAGATGCATTAAGGAAAATCAGATTGAGAAATTTTTGCATGAGTTTCATGATGGAGAGTAGGAGGGCACTTTTCTCTAAGGAAACAACTCTTAAGATCATGAAGGGTGGTTATTATTAGCCCAATCTCTTCAAATATTTTCATGCATGGGTTAAAAATGTAAAAAGTGTGCCTTCTTCATAAGGAAAAGAGAGACTAAGTAACTCTACCCCTTCATCCCATCTCATTGGATCAACCATTCATGTAATGGGGTTGGATTTCATTGGAGTGATCAATCCACATTCTAGTTTGGGGCATAAGTGGATTTTACAACATATTACTTCACCAAATGGATAGAGGCAGTTGTTTTGAAGGAAGCAAATGAGGCCAACATCCTAGATGGGTAGGCTAAGTTGACAAACAAGAACCTTTTAAGGATCATACAATGTGGCACACAAAACTGAAATTAGCCTTATGGTATGGTAGTGGACTATCAATGGTATCTCACCCTATAAGATGGTTTATGGTAAGGAAGTAAGGTTTCCAATATCTCTTGAGTTGCTAGCATTAGAGCTCATCAAGTAACTAGAGATGTTTGAGGTTTAGGCCATGGAAGTTAGATATGTAGATCTCATAGAGCTAGAAGAGTTAAGAGATCAATAATGTAGGTAATGGAGTTGAATCATGCTCAAGTGAAGCATTTTTTTGACAAGAAAGTAGAGACTAGGATATTTCAAGAAGGATACCTTGCATTTAAATGGGACAAATATAGGGCTAAAATAGTAAGGCACTCAATGTTTGATACAATTTAGAGTGGCCATTATGTCATCTTAAGTTGCAATCTAGACAATGTTTTCTAATTATTGACGTTGGATGGAGAAGATATTTTGATCTCGGTCAATGGGATCTATCTCAAATATTTATTTTGAAGAAACTGTTCTACCTTTTTTGTTAGATTATTTTTACTTCCTCTAAGTGCTCATCAACATATTTTCTTTTTAGTACTATAGTTTTCATTTCCCTAACTTTTTAGCATAGTGTTATTCTTGTTTTCGAGTAGCATTTTTTATTTTTAGAGTCTTGAGGAGGTTACAACAATATGTAACTTTCAAATCAAATGAAAATCCATACTAATTTCACTCTTCATACATTGTGGTTAGAATTTTCCACGCTCCTTCTATTTTAGTAAATTTTAGGATTTAATTTCATTTTATGAAATAAATCACAAAAACTAATAAATGATAGGTTTTAATGTCACCTATGTGGATGATGACTAAATATGATAGATCCAAATGTGCACATGAAGATCCTCTTCCAAAGAACTAGGAACTTGCACACATGTAGACATCTTAACAAAATAAGGATTAGCTAATTATGAGATAAATTACTTGGAAAATGCCACTTCCAAGAACGAAAGGGCTTCCTTTAATGGATGTCAACTCACTTTTAAGAAATTAAGATAGAAATAATAAATAATGAAATTATAGTTGATAATATAAAGTGATGTGGATAAAAAACTATGGATATGTAATGTTTAGATGCTACGATTCAATCGATGTCCTTGATTTTAGGTGAGGTGTTTTGAAAATGTTTTCCCAAAGTAGAGGTTGGCCTCATCATTGTGTTCAAGGAGAAGATCCAACTGTTCAAGAATGTCATTTGGATTAGGTGTAATGATGATTTCACATATACTTAACTCATGATTAATGTCATAGTGTTCCCACACAAAGAGTTGGTAGAATATGAAAGTCATAGATTATGGTGGATTTATAAATTGCTCTAGGAATGGTCATCTAACAAAAATTCAATCTTAAAAACAAGAGAACATTAGCCATGATTTCAAAATATTATAAAAATATATCAAAATGTTCTAAGAATATAGAGTTGGGTATTTTGACAAAAATTAGCATCAATCTACCATATCAATGTTGATCCATATGATCGGTGTTGATCTATGCGATCGGTTTTGATTACCGTGTATATGGCTAGAAATTTAAAATGACACCAATTCTTTAATGAGAATTATAATATAAGAACGTGTAAGGTTTGGAAGCTTGGTATTAGACATTAATACAAATGTCTAACAGTTCATAGTTAGAACATATTTTTTCCAAATATGATGGTTTGGATGATTGGGTTGAGATGGTAGCTTCTCCAGAGGGATAACATTGTATTAGAATGATTCTACTTCTTTATGTTGATAGGAGGTTCATATTTAGCACTACAAAATGTTATCCAAAATTCACCCCACCCCAAGGTAATTTTGATAACATGCATCGATTATTCGGTCCCAGTGCAAATAGATTGATTAAGGCCCAAAATCATGTTTCATGGGTCCCCTCGGGTTCTTTCTAACTCTCCTGTCCAAGAAGGAATCCCAACAGGTTGAGAAAATGGAAGAAATGCAAAAATAAGGTTGCAGGAGTGTTTTGAAGCATTTCGGGTCTGAAGGGTTCGGGTTGAACTGAGGTTCTTCGTACCAAGCTTGGGGCCGAAAAAAGCAAGAAAATCAGCTAAGTCCTAGTCCAGGCAGCACTTGGGACAGTTGGGACGTCGGGGCGCGAATCGGCTGAAAGGCCGCCGGGCGGTCAACGCAGCATCCGAGATAGTTGGGACATCGGGACGTGCACGGGATGTGAAAAGCCGAACCAGCCAAAAAAATAAAGAAAATTGTCTAAGTATTATTTTGCTTAGTCGGGAAATCGGGCCAAAAGTACGCGGAGGACGCGGATCGGCGGTTTGGTGAAAGTCAGTCCATTTCGAGCAGTTCGGAAATATTTGTCCCAGACAGTTGGGACAAAAGTACGCGGAGGACGTGAATAGACCGGTTCGGTCAAAATAGAGGATTTTCATTTGGGACATCCGGGCCAAAGGGACGCGAGAGACGCGAAGAGCCGCCAACAAATCAGAACACGCCACGTGTCAGAAGGAAGAAATGCGTTCCTCAGGCCCGAACCAATAAAACAGTGCCACGTGTCCAAATTTAAAGGCCCGAAAGGAATTTTCAGAGAATGAACCCATGGATGAATCGAGAGTCGACACGTGTCATCAAAGTGGCGGTCTTGCGGGAAAAAACTCAAATATTTTCCCGCCAATCCGTTTTAGCCTATTTTTGCCCTAAATCTTGAGATCGCCATAACTTTCGATCAGAGCTCGGATTTTCACGTTCTTTATATCAATGGAAAGATGGAGAGATTCTCTACATGATTCCAAGTCAATCTTGAATTTTGGTTTAGTTTGAGAGAGAAAATTGAGAAATTCCTCTGGCACGTAATAATAGACAAAAGTGACGTTTCAACAACCAAACTTTAATACAACAGAGCATTCGCCATTTACGCTAGACAATCCTCCGTTTTGCAGGATTTGCCACTACGCCATAATGAGATGAGTTAAATGCAACCTAGAAGTGGTTGGGGTAGATCTAACTTTCCTCTCTCTTCCCTCTCTCATTCTTCCTATATATTATAAAGAGGGGCTTCTTTAAGGGTCGAACTTTCTGTTTTGCTCCTCCCTTCTTCTCTTTGTGAGATGAATTTGTGGAGTTTGAACCTCCCATTTGAAACTATAATGTGACTCTACCTCTTGGCATTTTGTAGTGTATTGTATCAATTTTTAGAGCAAGTAATGCATGTCGTGGATGATTCTCAACCCTCTCTGTGTTTATTTTCATCCTCTGGTCTTTCCTTTGCAAATTTTGTTATCTGTGCATGATCTTACATCACATTTGAATGGTCTGTGTTTATTGGCAAGATAGGTGTTCTTCATTCCTTGGTGCATCACCTATGTCAGCTTAGGTTTATTTTTATGCATCTTCTTACCCTGTCTCCTTGCAAGATTAGATTAGGTTTTGAGTAAAACCTCTGCATTTTCATGTGCATCTGAACAGAGGAATAGGAACTAGCCTTCTCTGGAGATTCCTTTCTCATTTTTGCAAGTCCCACACTTGGAGAAAGGATTCAATGTTGTGTAATCACACTAGATGCTAGTATGATCAACCTAGAAATCTGATCAACATCCAAGGGTGTTGTGATTTTGCATCAACAGTTTTGGCACGCCCGGTGGGACACTAGAGGTGTCATTTTTATTGCAGCAAAATTGATGTGCATCTGCTGCAATTTTCTTCTCTGAAAAGAGCTATTATTTGCACATCTAGTGACTCCAAAGGGAAGAATCAAGCTGGTTTTAGCAAAGTGCAGGCCTTAAAACTCATGAGAAGAGTCACCACAAGGTCAAGAGCTAGAGAAGAAGAAGTGTTGTTTGAATACCTGCAATTATCTCCAAGAAGAAGGCAAAGAGGAAGAAGGATTCAAAGGTCTCCATCTCCACTAGACAGAACTCTCTTAACTCCTTCACTGATAGACCTTTCATTCGGTCAACAAGGGTTTGAAGACCAATTAGAATGGCAAAAACAACCCCTATGTCAACTTCACAGCAGCAGCCCACTTGCGCTCAATGCACAACATCTAATTCCTATTACTGACCTTGAAGAACATTCCATACTTCATTGGAGAAAATCGGACTACTCAGGTGATCATGTTAAAGATATTGCTAACCTTTGTGTAATCCATGAAATCAATGAGATACAAGTGGTGCATCAAGTTCTTTGGCATCTTCATTCAAGGGGAAAGCATTGCAATGGTTTAGGAGCCTTGGAGCTGGTTCTATCACAAATTGGAATCGGTGCACGTATAGCACTTCATGAGCAATTTGGAGAAAAGGGGGACAACTTGTCTCTTTTGGAGCAGGTGACAACCATCAAGAGAGCTCCCAATGAGCGGTGACCGATTTCAACTTTGGATTTCAAAAGACTTGGGAGAGAATTCCAGTGGCGATCAGCCAGCCAACAGAGAAGGTGCTTTTCTCTACTATCTCAAAGCTCTAAATTCTAATATTTCTATGTTGATTCAGTCTATGGGAGGCATAACTATCCCTATGGCTTATAGCATTTCCATTTGGGCTGAAAATTGTTTGATCAAGTGGAAAACTTACCCCTAGACCTCTCATGCCTTGTTTCCAAGTTTAGAGAGTCCAAACACCAACCAAGCACCTAATTTGGCTCCTTCTCCCACTCCTAGAAATCGAGTTCAAATGAAGCTTCCACTTCATCTCCAAGTGCCCCAAATGAGCTAAGAAGTCATGAAGCAATTGCAAAACCTAGGCAATGAGCTAGTTACTCTCAAGAGGCAACAAGCCCAAGGTTTTAGACCTTCTTATCAACCCCAAGCTCAGCCTAACAGGCAGCCATACCAACCACAAAGGCCTCCTAATCCAGCTACAAATATAAATCAAACAAGGCCTCCTACCAATAGACCATTTCAGCCCTATAATCCAAATGCCATATCTGCCTCTAAGGCACTGGTGCCAACACAAAACAACACTGCCCAAGAGTACGATTGGTGTTTTCCATGAAATGAGCCTCATAACCAATCCATGTGCTTCAATGGTGCTCTCAATCAAGCATTAATGGTGACAACTACTGGTGTGGAGGGTGAGGGCAATCAAGGAAACAACCAACAACAAGAAACATTCCAACAACAATCAGCCCCAAAGGACACCACATTGGTAAATTGGCAAGCGAGAGGATTTTTGTGGCATGAACCAGTAGTTTCTCAAGGTGTTGCAGCCACAAGGTCAAAAAGGAGGAATTTGGGTGAAGAGTAGCCATTAGCCCCAACCAGTCCACAACCTTCCATGGTTCCACAAATGGTTGGCAAGCAAGATCCAATTTCAAATGCACAAGGGAAGCCAAGAACAGCCCCTAGGCCAACTCAAATACTAGTTATTGCTGCCCACGTGCAAGGAGTGAATGTACAAGAAAAGGGACAGCAAAGAGACCCTTCATCACCATTCAGTATCATTGATCAGATGAAGAAGACAAACGTCAATATATCAATGTGGGAATCCCTATCCATCCCAGGCCAAAGAGATCTGCTGCAAGCTGCCATGAAGGACTGGCCAACTTCGAATCAGCAAGTTCAGATGCAAGACAAAGTGCTTACAAATGCTGCCCAGCCTGAGGGAAATCATGGAGGACAGCAAGGTAAAATGTTGAAACCCCCTCCTTTCTATGTTTCATTGATCATTGGAAATCAGCTAGTGCACAATTACATGATAGACTCGCAAGTAGCTCAGTAATGCCTAAACAAATAGTGATCGGCTAGGGCTCCAAAGATGAAACAATATCCAAAGGGGTAGTGCAGCTAGATGGGATAGCAGTAGCAATAGTTGGAGTGATTAAAAACTTGAGTCTTACCTTGCATGCATGTCCAAATGTTGTTGTTTTACAAGATGTATCGGTCATAGACCTTCCACCACTCTTTACCCTATGTTTTTCAAGAGACTTCACAGCCAAAATTGGAGGCTATCTTTCTGTTGATTGGTCACACATGTTGTTCAGAACAAGGTATGGAACCAAAGCTACAATCAGGTCAGAACCTATTGCAAACTTCCATATTGAGCCTTACACTCCAAGTCAGATTAATGCCAATTGCTCAACATTTGATCAAGAAGATCACCCAAGCACTGATGAAGCTGACACTAAGGTTGGAAGCATCTCGGATCTAACTCTTGATGAATGGGCAAACAAGGTACATGCTTTTGATCCTTATCAAGAAGTAGAAGAATCTGAGCTAGGGGTCTATTGCATACACGAAGGAAATCAGCCTATTCCTAGCATCACCAAGCCAAACCACAAAGATGACAATGAGGTATGGCAGCTGTTTTTTGACGGATCAAGGAGTAGACAAGGTGCAGGAGGTGGAGCCGTGCTTGTTTCACCTCGAGGAGTAAAGTACTATTCAGCTTTTAGATTTCAGTTTACATGCTCCAATAACACTGCTGAATATGAAGCTTTGGTGCAAGGGATGCATTGGGTAATCAAGAAGAAAATAAAGAACTTGCAAGTCTTTGGGGACAGTGAATTGATTGTAAATCAGGTCAAGGGACAACATGCTGCCAAGAATGATCTACTCAAGTGCTACAAGAACAGGGTGTGGGACCTCATGGAAGATTTTGAGGGTTTTGGCATCAAATCCATTCCTAGGAAAGAGAATCAAGCTGCAGCACAGTTTGCGGCAGAGAGGGGCAGCCTTTGACATTGTGGAAAGTATTCAACAAGACAAGGTACAGCCAAACATCCACATGATTGTGAGGCCTTCAGTGCCGGATAACAATGTCAGTTGGCAAGTGTTTGAAAATGACCAGCAAATCATCCATTTCTTGCAAGAAGAAGCTGAGTTCTCAGCCAAGAATCAAGAAAAATTGGAACAATAGTATGGTGACCAAGTGGTACAGCTGAGAACTAACAAGCTGCCCAAGGGACTTATCACTTTGGAGTCCATTTTTAATCCCAATGATCAGTTTAGAAAGGAGAAAGAAAACATTCAAGTCAAGAGAGAGGATTCAGTGTCCATCTTGGTAGAAGAGAACAAACCATTGCAAATTGGAAGGATGACAACTGAACAAGAAAGGTATGAGTTCATACAGCTGTGTCAAGAGTTCCCTGACGTGTTTGCTTGGAGCTATGAAGACTTGAAAGGTTTTAATCCCAACTTAGCTCAGCATACCATCGAATTGGATCCAAATACTAAGCCTGTCAGGTAGAAACAAAGACCAGTCAATCCACACATGGAGCCTCTCATGAGGAAAGAATTGGACAAGCTGATTGAGTCAAGAATCATATTCCTAATCAAGCATTCTAGTTGGGTTGCCAACTTAGTTCTAGTCAGAAAGAAGAGTGGAGAGATCAGATTGTGTGTTGACTTCAGAGACTTGAATAGAGCCTCTCTCAAGGACCATTACCCACTCCCTTCCATGGAGCAAATATTGCAGGTTGTAGCTGGTTCAGAAAGGTTCTCATTGCTAGATGGATATTCAGGCTATAATCAGATAATGGTGAAGGAAGATGACCAGTTCAAGATGACTTTCACCACCAAATGGGGCACATATGCCTACAAGAAGATGCCATTTGGCCTATCAAATCTGGAGCCACTTTCCAAAGGGCAATGAATATGGCGTTCAAGGGTTGATCAATAAAATAGTTATGATATATCTTGATGACATTACTGTATTCTCCAAAAATGCAGTGGATCACCTCTTTCATCTGAGGCAGGTATTTCAGAGGTGTAGAAGATTTGGGGTATCATTGAATCCCAAAAAATGCATATTCCTGGCTCATGAGGGAAAACTTCTAGGCCATATTGTTTCAAAGGAGGGATTGACGATTGACCCAGAAAGAGTTGAAGCAATTCGAGTGTTGCCATTGCCAAGTCACAAGAAGGCTCTTCAAAGCTTCTTGGGAAGGATTAATTTTGTTCGCAGGTTTGTTCCAAACTTTGCAGCTCTCGTAAAGCCAATAACGCTGATGTTAAAAAAGAGCATGGCGTTTAAGTGGACATCTGAAGGCAAGGCAAGTTTTAAGGCAATAAAAGAGGCTATATCTCAAGCTCCCACTCTCGTCAATCCAGACTTCTCCAAGGGTTTCATGCTATACGCCTTTGGTGGCGGAGACACAATTTCTGCAATCTTGGCACAACAAAACAAAGAAGGATTAGAACAACCAGTTGCTTTCTTCAGTCAAGGCTTGGAGGAATACGAAACTAGGTACACTTTCATTGAAAAGCATGTACTTACGGTGATCGGGAGTTTAAAGAAATTCAAGCACCTAGTCTCAAACAACAAGATCCAATTATTGGTCTCTCATGCGGGAGTCAAGGACTTCCTCCTAAACAAGGATCTGAATGAGAAATGTGCAGGATGGATAACCGTGTCATGGAATATGACATTGAGATTAAGGTTACCAAACTAGTACGCAGGAAAGGACTATGTGAACAACTAGCCTTGAGTCAACGAGTTGAAGTAGGTAATGGGAAAGAGGCATTTGTCTTGGTACTACGGGATGGTCAAGAACGATAAAATGATGATGTTCTCACTCCTGTTGGACTCATAATATGATACACTTCCTATAGACAGGCCTATGTCCTCCAAAAATGAGCAAAGCAAAGAGGAGATACTTTAGATTACAAGCCATCCCATATGTGTTTGTTGATGGTGTTTTGTTTAAGAAAGACATCAATGGAGTTCTACTGAGGTGCATTGGGACAGGTCAAATTGAGAGGGTGTTACGAGATTTTCACGATGGAGATTCGGAGGACATTTCGCCCCACAGTAACAATGTGACTCTCAAAATAATGAGAGCAGGGTATTATTGGCCCACAAGTGGTGTTTAATGAATGTTATACATGGATAAGAAAGTGCAAGAAATGTGCACTCTTCATGGGAAAAGAAAGACTAGCAAAGCACTTCCATTGCACCCAATTTTGGTTGACCAACCATTTATGCAATGGGGATTGGACTTCGTCGGGGTCATCAACCCAAACTCAAGCCAAGGCCACAAGTGGATTCTCAAATGACGGACTATTTCACCAAGTGGACCGAAGCAGTAGCGCTCAAAGAGGCAAGTGAGTCTAACATAATAGACTTTTATGAAGAAATAGTGACCGAGTTGATGTGCTACCACTATCATATCGAGATAATGCATTAGCATTCATAGGTTCCAAGATTACGAGAATGGGTTGTCAAGAATGGAATCTATTTAAGCACCTCTTCAAATTATTACCCACAGGGTAATGGATAGGCAGAGTCCATGAACAAAAAGTTGCTAAGGATCATCAGAAGAACTTTGGATGAAAACCAAACGACATGGCATACCAAGCTAAAATCAGCATTGTGGGCTGACAGGATAACACCAAAGAGGTCTACAAGTAGTTCTCCCTACAAATTGGTCTATGGGAAAGAGGCGTATTGCCTATATCATTAGAATTTCCAGCATTGGAGCTCATGAAGCGTTGGAGTTATGCGAGTTCAAACCAATGGAGGCGGTATGCAGAGTTGATTTAATTGGAAGAAATGAGATAAAATGCAGTTCGATGATTGAAAAGGATCAGACCCTAGTAAAAAGATGGTTTGACAAGAAGGTAGGAGCAAGGACCTTCCGGGAGGGGACCTAGTTACGAAATGGGATGCGAGATCGGGTGAAACACGGAAGGCATTCCAAGTTTGATGCCATTTGGAGTGGCCCCTATATGGTCACGAGATGTAAAAGTGGTAATGCTTTCCAATTATGCATTGGATGGAGAAGAACTCTCGATTCCGAGTTAACGGAATCTATCTTAAACATTGGTACTAAAAAGGAAAAGGTTTACCCTTGTAAATATTATCCTAGATTTCAATTCCTCTAAGTGTGTATGCACATTGTCTTGTTGTAGTTAGGTTTCTTTTTCCCTAAGTGCTTTGGCATAGGTTTTGTCACTCTCAGGTTGAATTTCTACAGTTCAGAGTGCTCTCGAGGAATGAGTTGCGGTATCAGGATCGGGATCAGAGATCAAGTTGGCTTCAGGTTATTACTCCATGCCCAATGGATTGTTAAAAGGCCACTGATCTTCTACCTAGCAGGCAGGTGACCCCGAAAAGTCACCAAAACTGTTATCCAAAATTCACCCCCTAAGGTAATTTTGATAACATGCATCAGATTATTCAGTCCCAGGAAAATAGATTGATTAAGGCCCAAAATCATGTTTCTAGGGTCCCCTCGGAGTTCTTTCTAACTCTCTGTCCAAGAGGTTGAGAAAATGAAAGAAATGCAAAAATCGGGTTGCGAGAGTGTTTTGAAGCATTTCGGGTTTGAAGGGTTCGGGTTGAACTGAGGTTCTTCGTACCAAGCTTGGGGCCAAAAAAATCAAGAAAATCGGCTAAGTCCTAGTCCAGGCAGCACTTGAGACAGTTGGGACGTCGGGGCGCGAATCGGCCGAAAGGCCACCAGGTGGTCTGCGCAGCATCTGGGACAGTTGGGACATCGGGACATGTGGGGCGTGAAAAGCCGAACCGGCCAAAGAAATGAAGAAAATTGTCTAAGTATTATTTTGCTCAGTCAGGGACATCCGGGCCAAAAGTACGCGGAGGACGCGGATCGGCCGGTTTGGCGCAAGTCAGTCCATTTCGGGCGGTTCGGAAATATTTGTCCCAGTGATGCAGGGACGAGTTGGGACAAAAGTATGCGTAGGACGTGAATAGACCGGTTCGGTCAAAATAGAGGATTTTCATTTGGGACATCCGGGCCAAAGGGCGTGAGGGACGAGGGACGAAGAGCCGAAAGAGCTGCCAACAAATCGAGAACACGCCACGTGTCGGAAGGAAGAAATGCATTCCTCGGGCCGAACCAATAAAACGATTGCCACGTGTCCAAATTTAAAGGCCCGAAAGGAATTTTTAGAGAATGAACCTGTGGATGAATCGAGTCGACACGTGTCATCCAGTGGCGGTGCGTGGGAAAAAACTCAAATATTTTCCGCCGATCCGTTTTAGCCTTTGTTTTTGCCCTAAATCTTGAGATCGCCATAACTTTCGATCGAGCTCGGATTTTCACGTTCTTTATATCAATGGAAAGCTAGAGAGATTCTCTACATGATTCCAAGTCAATCTTGAATTTTGGTTTAGTTTTGAGAGAGAAAATTGAGAAATGCCTCTCGCACGTAATAATAGACAAAAGTGACGTTTCACCAACCAGCTTTAATACAATGACAGACGGTTCGCCATTTACGCTGCAGGTCCTCCGTTTTGCAGGATTTGCCACTTCTGCCATAATGAGATGAGTTAAATGCAACCTAGAAGTGGTTGGGGTAGATCTAACTTTCCTCTCTCTTCCCTCTCTCATTCTTCCTATATATTGTAAAGAGGGGCTTCTTTCTAAGGGTCGAACTTTCTGTTTGCTCCTCTCCTTCTTTTCTTTGGTAGATGAATTTGTGGAGTTCGAACCTCCCATTTGAAACTATAATGTGAATCTACCTCTTTGCATTTTGTAGTGTATTGTATCAATTTTTGGAGCAAGTAATGCATGTCGCGTGGATGATTCTCAACCCTCTCTCGTGTTCATTTGCATCCTCACGGTCTTTCACTTTGCAAATTTTGTTATCTATGCATGATCTTGCATCACATTTGAATGGTCTATGTTTATTGGCAAGATAGGTGTTCTTCATTCCTTGATGCATCACCTCTGTTAGCTTAGGTTTATTTTTATGCATCTTCTTACCCCTGTCTCCTTGGCAAGATTAGATTAGGTTTTGAATATAACCTCTGCATTTTTCGTGTGCATCGAGCAGAGGAATAGGAACTAGCCTTCTCTGGAGATTCCTTTCTCATATTTGTAAGTCCCACACTTGGAGAAAGGATTCAATGTTGTGTAATCACACCTTTGGATGCTAGTATGATCAACCTAGAAATCTAATCAACATCCGGGGGTGTTGTGATTTTGCATCAACACAAACATTCAATACTCGAGTCCAAAATTCAGCCACATTACCTGTAATTTTTTCAGATCCTTGGGCGGTAGCTTTTGCCACATTTTATAGGATCTATGACATTTTAACCGAATCAAAATTGATCAGCATTGATTTAGGGAATCGACACTAATTTTGGTCTTTTTCAAGGATAATGGTTGAACTTGGTTCTAACCATCTTATTTTTCAAGATTTTTGGGTTTATAATGGTTTTATACTTGTGAGGAGTTTTTAGGTGGTTATGGTTTGTTAGGTTGTTTTTATTTTATTTTGTGGTTATGGGTTCTTATGAGTGGTAAAATGGTAAATATAGATTGGTAAAATGGGTGAAGTGGTCATGTCTATTTACGAGCGATTTCTTAGGTATGTACATACACGTAGGAATTAGGGTGACCTAATTTTGGTGTCTACATTTGCCCCTTTTTATCAAGTGGTTTGTGATGGACAAGCCATGAGATAAAAATGAGTGAGATGATTGAATTTATGTTGGATAGGTGACCCCCCTCAAAATGGGGTCCATCATGAGACATCATGATGGTCACTAGTTTGAATGGATTGTGGATAAATAAAAGTGAGTGTATGTAGATTTTTATAAGATAGCAATTATAGATAAATATGTTGGATTTAATGTTCCCAAGACCAGGAATGAAATATACTACCATAAATTTGGGCTTACACAACCAAGAAGTCAAGTGATAGGGGATCCAATGGGTTCTTGACCTATATACATATGACTTGTTGGAAGTGTGGGGAAAGGGGTCCTAAAAGGCTGTAGAATCCATCTTTGGGTCAACAAACAAAAGATTATTATGAAATAGGATGAAATTTGGATTTTTGAGGGCCTTGGGAAAAAAAAGTACAAAATTTGAAAGAGTGAAATTTATATGTGACCGTTATTGATTAATATGATTGGTATCGATTCATCTAGAATCGACACCGATTTATCTAGAATCGACACCGATTTCTCATCGGACGTCAATTGAGGTGGGATGCCTAAATATAGAAGTCATGTAATCATGTAAGTTCATTTTTCTCATTGTGTTTATTTTTATAAGAGCATTATTTTGATATTTTGAGAGATGGAGGGTAGTAAGAGTGGATAGAGGAGGCTACGACCATATCATATGGAGGTAAGGTTTTTATTTTTTCTATCATGGTTTTTTTCCTATATGGAGATATACGATTAACATCAATTACTAGAATTGGCATTGATTTGCTTAAAATTGGTACTAATTCATGTAATCATGGTTGATTATATGGATTGGTGTTGATTTGATGTGTATTTTTTGCTTTTGGATACTTGGATAAATTATGTGTTTCAGAGCTAATATTTTCTCTATGTGTTTTATGAATGCAAGTGAAGAGACACTTGGTGATGAGGGATTGGGTGTCACCTTCATTAGAGCGACTATGTGAACACATGATCAATGATGACTGGAGTAATTTGGATTTTTTTTTCTTAGGTAGACGGTATCAAGTATAGGAACATCTATTAATATTTAGAGATGATGGTCGCATTGTATAATCGATGGGATACGACCACATGGACATTTTAGCCACCTACTTAGGGGGATTACCATTACCATGGAGGTTATTTATTATATTTTTGGCTTCCTATTTAGGGTGAGGCCATTGTTCCTATTGATGACGTGAGGCGGGTGAAACTATGGTAAGGTTATATGGGGATGATGCTTTGAATGAAGCATATGTTGCGGGGGTTTTCTTTTGAGTATTTTTGGGATGATGGAGTGGCTAAGAGTACTTTGATTTCTATAATTATCATTCTTATGCTTTATCATATTTAGGACGGGGGTGGTTTCATGATCATTGGTGGGGTGGGATATATATGGTATATTATCTAACCATTTTTATTTGGAGTCCATCTCTACTAGCACATATTTATAGGGAGCTATGGGAGTGGTCCATAGGGAGGTGATTCAGGTTAGATGTGACATTTTAACTATAATTATGGGTTTACAAGAACATCATATTTATTTAACCATGAGGTCTTCCAGGGGGACATGCGGTATGATAGAGTTTATTATATTGAATTCATGAGGTAGCAGAGTGATTTTTTTCTCGATGTAGTGTCCTAGAGTCTAGAGTATTGTACTTTGTTGTTGGATAGTATGGTGAAGATGATGTTATTTGGAGGCCATATGTATGCTTCCCTTTATAGTCAAGATAGGGATATGAGTTATGTATGATGTATAAGGAAAGGTGGATATAGGAGTGATTGGAAAAGATGATTGAGGCAATACAATTTTGGTGGGTTGGGTGGTAGTTTTTCCCAATGTAGGATGTACAAGGTAATATTATTTTTTACAAGAGATTTGAGGGATATATTTATATAATAACAATTTAGATGAGATATTTTCAAGAGATGGTGGAGGAGGATGTAGTATCAACCAATATTGATCATGTCGAGGTGATACCCAAATATGTGGCATGGTGGCGGGGGTTACTAGCTCAACGAGATAGGGTTGTGGGTGTATAATGTGAGTAGTGAGAGGAGTATGTAGAGATGGGAGAGGAGGCCAAGGGCTAGATAGGAGGTACCTCAGAGGATGAGATAGTTGTGGCACGGGTGGAGGTAGAGAGGTTGAGATAGGGGTTGGTGAGAAAGATTCACAAGTGACCTCCCTAGAGGAGAAGTTGGTGAGGTTAGTGTAGCATCTAGGGAGAGGGATGAGTGGGTGGAAATTTTAGAGATAGAGGTAGGGAAGGAGTGGTAGGACTGAGATCAGTATCTTTGTTAGCTTGAGCTCTTATGGGATCATTTTGGAGTGATATGGATTACACTAGTAGAATTATGACCATGTGGATAAGGAGTAGGAGTAGTAGGGAAGTGATGTAGTGACTATATCAATTTCACTCATTCAACATACCCTTACCTTGAAACCACTCCAACTTTGTCCTTAAATCACTCTAAATCATTCATTTTCCAAGCTTGACACTCAATAACTAGGTCTTTCCTCTTCAATCACTTTCGAAAAACGTATACTTGTTTACCTAGCTTAAATGTATGGTATAGTATCAATTAAAGTGACTAGTAGTAAGGGTAAGGTAAAGTAATCGTATCAATCTCTAAAACTTCCCTTCACTTGCTATTGAGGAGTAACACTTTAGAAATTGAGATTTGGACCTCTTCAAGAAAAAACATTTCTTCTCTATCCTCATACCTTATAGTATTTCCTTTCTCAAGTCCTTATCCATCCACTCAATACTCCTTAATAAGATAATAACCTCTACACCTTTGTTTTAGTTCAAATTTACCCTATTGGATCAATTTGTCTCATTCCTCTCTAGAAAATAATCTACAAAACCAAATAACTCTTAACCATTTCCTCTTCTGAGCTAGTCTAGACAATTTATCATGCTCTTAGAACCCTAATCAAACCATCTCATTCATCTACTTTCTCAAGATCCATCAAAAGTCTCAGCTCACTTATCTTTACTAATATTGTCCTTCTAAGTACCCAAGAAACAATAGATTTGGTCATCTCATGGTTTGGGATATCCAATCCTACCCATAATAAACTATAACCTCCTATAAATTCTCTTTGGGATTTATAACTTGCATTTCAAATTTGGTGACCTCACTCTTTGTATAACTATCCTTTCCACTATTATTCCTCCTTGATTGATTTAACCCCTACTTTAGCCCTATATGGGTGGATTTTACCCTATAAATTTTATATTACTCACTCATTCAATAAAATTTTGACATTTTACAATACCCATTTTATTTTTTGAGCTATGGAGAAAGTTTCATATAGACTTGTTTTGCAAAATTATTTCTAATTCCCCACTTCTAGTTACTAATTAAGTCTCTAGAATCTATATTGTATTGTCTTACTTGTACTTTCATCTATAACTATGGATTTTAGCCTTCAATTGATTTATTTATTCTTTAATGTGATTGGGGTATCTCTAAGGGCTATTTATTAAAATTATTATCTTTTTTCAATAGGTTTTAGTGTTTAATGTGTTCAATTTCTCATAACCCTTAGTAGGGTTTCTTATAAGCCTAAGAAGGCTAAAAACTTCACCAAAACAAGTAATTGGTATTTTAAAGGATCATATCTCTTTTACAAGTCTATGTACACATGTTAAACCTTTCTATCTTACCAATAAGACATTTGTAGGCATTAAGTCATAAGAATAAATAAAAACTCATTGTTCTAGTTTCTTTACAATAAGCATTCTCACTTTTCGGGTTGTATTAACCATGTTCTACCTTTCTCTCCACTATGGAACCTTACAAATGTTTATTTAGGTTTACGCACCCTAAGTAACCATTCACATTCCTAAAAATGCATGTGTTTTCCCTCCAAACTAGCTTCAATCTGTTGATTGACTTGTTTGTAATAATAGTTACCTTGCTACTTTTGTTGGTGTAGGATATTTACCATGCACATACTCTATGTACATGGGATTGCTCCACATAGGTGATTCACCATGCTTAGGTGTCCTAGGTTGTCATTATGGCCTTACACGCATCATAGGCGTCATAGGAGTTACATTTTACCGGCTATTCCGGGAATGTAACTCCCACCTCTTGATGGCTACATTTTTGGGGGAGTTACACACCCCACTACTATATGTACACCATTTCATCTTGAGAATTAAATGGTGGAATGGAATAGAGTATGGGTTTTGTGTCATTTTCCCCTTAATACATGCACATTTCTCTCATGGGTGATTTCTTGCTTTGTGATCTTGAAGCTACATCATTTTACGGTTGAGTGCAATGTTTTGATGCTCATGGTTTCCCTCTAGATCTTTTTCATTCCTCCGACATGGTATCAAAGCTCGGGGATTGGAATTGTGTTGCTCACAATAGTTGCTTACTACTCACCGCCTCGTAGTTTCATGTGCAAGATCTCATCCTTGCTTTGTGCTCTACTTTCATTTTTCAAGGGTTTTGTGTTCTCGGTGTGGTGTTTTGTTGGTACTTTGTGTGTACAGGTCAGGAGAAAATTATAGGTTAAAAGGGTGTAGATTTTGTTTCTTAAAGGGTTGAAAAGAGCCTCTTATGGGTCCAACTCAGCCCTCTCGAGATGCCCCACCTCGTTGGTTGGCTTTGATCCCTTGACTCATCCCACTCATGTTTTTTTTGCTCTATATCGTGCACCTGAGGCTCATTGATAGATCGACACGAGATTCGAGCTTTGTTTCTTATTGAACCATCCCTGCATAGCTCACTGCACCATGCATTGCATCATCTAGAGTCTCAATCTTTACATCTCATTTTTTACTTCTGTGTGGATGGTTCTACCTATTGCCATTTTGTAACTAGCTTCCCAAGCTTGAGATGTGATTTTTCATCTCTGTAGTGGAAGATCCTACGTTGAAAGTTCAACTCATGCATGTTGCATTGAACCAAGGCATAGGAGAATGTAGAGCTTCTCATGCATCCATTAAACAGGATCGTGTTTCATGCATTTTTATGGTGTGAACGTGTTTGCCTCTTTACGTTCTTGCATCACTGTAAACTCATGGCTTTCCTACGTTGACACCTTTGTCTCATGCATCAGTTAACTCCTCCTCACATTGGCTTAACATTAAAGGTTATTGAATTCCGAGCTCATTTACAGTCACTCGTGACTCTGTACTCACACCTACCCTATTCAGCTCTGGTTGCTAGCTATTCTAGATGTCATTTTGTATATCCATCTTGAGAATACATGTGGCCATTTCAACTTGGGACATCGACAGTCACTCGACACAGCTCTAATATTCCCTACAACCTCCGCAACACCCATCGACATATGATTGGAATCTTCAGGTTGAATAGACTGCATAGTTGTCACTCTGTTGTTATTCAATCCTCCCAACCACTATATCGACATGTGAGTTTACCATTACTCGGTTTCTCTATCGCTCCTCTAATTCGAGAATCAACTTGCACGTGCACTAGTCGACATGTCTAACACTATCGACCATTCACTTAGCACATGGTAATGGCTAGCTCATTTGTAGCTCGAACCATTACAAAATTTTAAAATGGCATGATTACTGAGTCAACACATGGCTTCATTTACAGTCCCACTTACCAATCACTCAATGGCTTTTGCAAATAGACTTGGTGCTAAACCTTGCTCAACTCGGTGTAGACCCACATCTCGGCTTACCTGTGGACTCTATCCTTTTGGATCATAACTCGCCAAAGACTCGAATTTTCTAGACCAACAACTCTAACTCGGTGTTTATCTCGCATCAATACCGACTCATTACTCGGTAGCAGTGACCCGTGACTATGTGCATTAGACTCTAGCTCACCTCACCTATTCCTTTTAGAATTATTTGAAGGTTAAAACAATCCATTTTTAATGTTTTGAGGCAAAAAAATTCCTTATTCTGGCATTGTAATAATTTTAAGGCTATAATTTGCTTATAATCATGCCCTTCCTACGTGTGTTGAAGATGGAGGATGAGGTCTTGGGTTGGCAAAAGGCTAATCCCCCTTGCAAGAAAAAAACAAACCCTACCTAAAATTTGATGCCATTTCCAACGAGTACCCACATGACACCCTTTGCACCCATTTTGGGCACTTTTTTAATTAGTTTGCAAAGTTCATTGGCATTTTCCATCAGTTGCATGGGAATTGTATTTTTGCTATAACTTTTGATTTGCTACTCATTTTTAGTGCTTCTTTAGTCAAAGTTGCATGATTTCTCACACATTACATGATGAAATTGTTAGTTTTGTAAACACACTACTTTATAAAGTGCCACATTCGGGGGTTCACTAGTACTCTTGGGTTTTTACATGTAGACACATTATCGGCCAAGTCCGACGTCTTGCATTCGTGCACCTTGCACTTCTTTCTTCCACATCATGGAGGGTACTCTTTCTAGACTTGAGTGTCATAGGATCACTTTACAACCTCTACAACTTCTTATTGGGAGAGATAACTATTCATCTTAGCATGCTTCCATGGAACGTTACTTTGCTCATGAGGGTCTTTCACCCTTCTTACTTGGGCTAGTTCCTACACCCATTGATCATTGTCATCTAGAGGAATTTCTTGACACTTGTGACCATGTTTTTGGTCACATGATGATGCATGTATCTCGATCTATTTGGTTCCACGTGGCAGACTCAGATCCACCCCACCGTGTCTGGAGCATTCTTCAGTCCCTCTATGGAGATCCTTCATATATTGTCACCGTTGTTGTTGTTGTTGATCCATTTTTCTCCTCTTCTTCATGTGATGGAAGTTCTACTTGAAACAGTCTCACTTGGTTCTACTTCGATGATGAGGATTACCCACCGATTCTAATGTCGAGAGTACTATAGAGGACTCTTCTCCTCCTTCTCTCACTATTCCAGAGAGTGTTGACACATCCCACATCTCATCAGATATCGATTAGTCTCCTATTTAGTCTCATACAGTCATCACACCCGCCTCTTTTCCACCTTTAATGTGTGAGGCCCCTTTCACTCCTCTACCTTCATTAGATGACTCATACCTATCTGACATCACTCTTCTATTTTTTGAGCCCCCTCATTGGGATGAGTATCTTCCTGACCTTAGTCATCTTTTCGCAGAGTACACTTGTGATGTACTATAGGTTTCCCATCCATCTACAGGTATTTCAAAGGAGTTCATCATCTCCATTTTTGGGAGTGCCCCTTCTAAGACTCTTACCACTTCCACTTTTTGGAGACCTTCATTGATCCACCCTTGCTTATGGATCCATTTTATGTTATGGGGGATGTTTTTTTGCCTTCACATCAGTTGGACATCCTTTCTACAGGTGTTCACCCTTCATACTCTAACATACATTTCGCACTCGTGACATTACCTCCAGTTGCTTCACACTCACTTGCTAAACCTATGTCACACTTTCGTGGACCACACTTAGAGTTATTCGTGTTGCTACCTTTGGTTTCCTTTGTAGAGTGCGCGAGACTTTCAACACGTCATTTCTATCCTTCCTAAGGGAAGGCACACGATTCGGTGTAGATGGTTCTTCTTGATCAGAGGTAGAGGATCTCATCATCAACATTCTTTTGGGAGACCTCCTAGAGTTGCAGAGTTCAAATCCATCCATGGAATCTTCTACATTCCTCTCGTCTCCCTCTTCTTCTCTTCTTCTTCTTTCCAAGATATTGCCTCTTTGTACATGGGTACCTTTATAGGCTTTTCTATGGCTGGGACCCATATTTTTCATCTTTATTAGATTAGAGAATGGGCTTGTATCTCTTTTGGGAGGAGTTTTTCCCACGAGGTTTTCTCCTTTTACTCCACTTTTTGAGAGCTTCTTGTTCATGGGTACCTCATCAGGCTTGTTGTCGGGACCCACTTCTCCTTGTTTTCATCTATGTGTCCACCTAAGATATGCTTAGGGGGTGTTGGTGTAGGATATTTACCATGCACATATTTTATGTACATGGGATTCCTCCACATAGGTGATTCACCATGCTTAGGTGTCCTAGGGTGTCATTATGGCCTTACACACATCATAGAGTGTCATAGGAGTTACATTTGACCGGCTATTCTAGGAATGTAACTCCCACCTCTTGATGACTACATTTTTGGGGGAGTTACACACCCCACTACTATATGTACACCCTTTCATCTTGAGCATTACATGGTGGAATGGAATAGAGTATGGGTTTTGTGCCATTTTTCCCTTAATGCATGCACATTGCTCTCATGGGTGATTTATTGCTTTGATCTTGAAGCTACATCATTTTGCGGTCGAGTGCAACATTTTGATGCTCATGGATTCCATCTAGATATTTTTCATTCCTCACAAAGCTATAGGACTCTAAAAAAGTACTAGGCACTCAAAACCACAATCATCACTAGGTTCTCCTTCAAATTAATTCTACAAGAAAGAAATTACCTTATCAATATTGAAACCCCTTCTTCCATTAAGTTTCAAGTCTAAATCACGTATATACTCACTTTCCATGATTATCAAAGGTCTATATAGACCATGAAAATCTTAAAGGCACACAAAAATTAACGTATTAAATCCAAAATCAGCATATTAGAACTCAAATACTCTTGTTCAAGCTTGATATTACCTTTGAACTCAACTTTGAGATCAAGAATCACTACATACACAATCAACACATTTAAGAAACATGAAAAACTATCACAAACCGAGTTCTCTTGTCCACTTCTTAGAACTATATAATTCTAATTCTCATCCAGATGGAATGAAGAGATTCGATTAATTTTTGTAATATATATCCATCCCATCAAATTCTAACTTAATACATATTTTTAAACTCACTTTTCATATGAGTAACCTTAGTTTTAACACTAATTTCCTTAGTTAAAGACATAGTCATAGACTTCTAAAATCATATTATGACTTATAGACCCTAAAGATGACCTAAGTCACTCATGTAAATGCCTCTCTTTATCCTTTACATAGTTTTTAGGCTCCAAGAATGCATTGCAACACAAATACCAAGCCAAAATGGCTCCACAATTTCAAATTTGCATTTAGGAGGGAAAATGCCTCATTTGAATTTTGAAAAGCCTAGACACCAAATAACAGCTAAATGACTTCTAATTACCTCTACGTCCTATGAACACATTTGAAAAAGCAAATGGATGTTTTCATCCTTGCATACATACTATATTTTATGTTCTTGCATTAGGAAGATAGTAGGGGTGGCTAGTGGAGAGATGAGGCCACCGAGATATAGTGATCCAAGCTTAATATAAGGATGTGATTCGGCAGAGCTCTAATATTATAAGGGTATGGTGGTGAAGAGACTCCTACGGGTTCCATGATACATGAAGCATGTAGTGAGTCAATGGAAGGCATCTCAATGATTCCCTATTACTAGCATGGGGAGTATCAAAGGGCCGAGGAGGGAGCACAAGTGTTTCACCAATAAATTTTACGATTTCTAGGATGAAATAGATAGAAGGTAAATGGTTAAGGAGGAATACCTGTGAGGTGAAGGTGGAAGGTAGAATACACACATTGTTGACATTATCCAAGCTGATTGTAGAGAACTATTTTTTGTCTGGGAAGGACTACATGTAGATGCAAATTAAGACCACAAAAGAGTATTAAATAACATATGAAAATGGATTGCCTAGTATGCTAGAGCCAGGAAGTGTGGTGCTTCCTTGAGAGGCTATTAATCCATTGTTTATTAAAAATTTAATGTGAATATAAAACTAAAATAAATAGGTCCTATTGCAATGTAATGATTTAGGTTTCTCATACACATAATACACTAGAGTTTATGCTAGATATCAAAATAACACTATATCTAATTAAAGCGGGGTTTGTTTGGGTCGAGATAGGCCTATCGAGGGTGCAGTAAGGATCGGGGCTGATTGGTTAAGGTCTAGGTTGGTTTTGGGTGAGTTGGAAATGATTTATTTTGAGAATATAAAATGAAACAGAGAAAAATATCAGCTAGGTGGTGATGTCGGTTCACGGATGAAACCGATGGTTGTAGGGTAAACCAATGTCGGTAGGGGCAATGGGAAATAACTTCATAAAAATGATTTTTAAGATTCTTTGTGATTTCATAGAGAGTAAGGAGGATGTGGTTAGGTTTTTAATATAACTAAGAAGACTCGGGAATACAAAGGAGAGGTCACAAAGGGTGAAATGGCTTGAAATGGTTGGGTTGGTGGATTAGTGAGAAGATGGAGATATCCAGATAATAGTAGAAATTGAAAAATAATGGAGGAAAATAGATCTATAATAAAGGAAAAAAATGATTAAGATCACGTTACTTACTTTCTGTTATGAAGATCTTGTGGCTAGATGGAGGTTGGTGATTGATTGGTGAGGTGGTATCTAGTTCAAGTGTGGCACTATGACTTGTGTGTTCTTGTGAATGCTCTAATGGTCAGAAGGGAATCCTTGGCTTGTGTTACTCTTTGGTGGTATGTACATGTTATTTTGATGAAGTAATGGCTTTGAGATCTTCACTTGATTACAATAGCACTCTCAAAATGAAAAATTACTAACCGGGGTAAAAGATTGTAAAATTCTATATAAAGGGCGATGGCGGTTTAGGTGGTGATGTCGAACGAGGATAAACCGGCGTTGATTAGGGTGAAATAGTATTAGTTACCAAAAATAGGTAGATCTTCCTAGATTTGGTGAGCTTTCCTTGTTGGGTCTACTTAGGGAAGTAGATTTTACATGAGAGAAAGCAAGATGATCTTAGAAGAAGTCCGAGTTAGGTTTAGGAAGAATTCTTAGTTAGTTAGGTCAAGTTAGTGACTCAACACTGGGAGTAATGACTCAGTGTTGAAGGTGATGACTCAGTCACTATGAGTTAAATGCCCCTAGAATGGGTCTAGGGTGAGGTGTCATGATGAGGTGGAGGTGTGAGGGTGAAATTAATTTAATTAAAATAATTAAACTAATTAATAATGTGAGGGTGAATATTAATATGGGGTAAAGGGGTCATGGTTAGTTAAATGCATTACATTAATTAATTGAAAGGGGACCAAAGAGAGTGTGACCAAAATTTTGTGTTTCCCCTTTTTGTCACATAGCTTGTATTGATAAGTGACGCCGATAAAAATAGGAAGTCAATGCTCTAGGTAATATTAAAGGTTAGGTTACCCCAAGTGTGAGAGGAGGTGATCCCCCTCAAAACAAGGAACCGATGAGGTGTTAAATGGATTCGGTGAGTGGTTTGATAAATTGGTAAGAGATGAAAAAAGTGTAGGTTGGTTGTTGATAATGGTTATTTTGGTTCGGTAATAGGCACACATATAAAATGTGATAAGGTACTATGGTTGAGAGCTTGCAAACTCTACATTGTCAAAGTTCAATAGGTTTATCCAAAAAATGTTGAGGTGGCTCACATATCCAAGGTATAGGATATGGTCTTGAAACACCACTATACCGGGCGTAGGAACAAGCAATAGGTTTAGTTTCGGGGCACCAAATGTATGGTCATGATAAACAACAGGACATTAGGAAAGGTAAGGTCATTAGGTTAAACAACATGAGTATCACATTACAAGGTATAATGAGTACAAAAATTTGAGTTTAAAAAAAAGGTAAGTGCTAGTTGGGTGATTTAGGAAAGGTCATAGGTAAGGCCATGTGAGGGGCACAAACATGCCCCAACTAATGGTGAGGTTGGGTGAGAGGTAATAAGGTCATGATTGAGTTAGGCATAATTGATTCGAGGCCTTGTAGGCATGACGGAGTCGTCAGGTATAGGCATCCTTTGGTCAGGTATAGGCATGGTGGAGTCGGGTATAGGTAATATTTGGTTAGGTATAAGCAAGGTGGAGTCTAGGTAATTTCCAAGTTATTGATCTTATGGAAATAATGTATTTTATGTATGTTATGGTTAAATTTTTAAGTAATTAATACTATGGAAATATGAAATGATTTAAGTAGAATATGGTCATGGTGATAAAATGGTAGGTATGTATGATTTTATGATATATTAATTTCCAAGTTTTTCTATAAATTGAAACTAACTAGGGTATAATGTGAACGTAAAGGGGAAAATTGGTTAGGGGTAAAAGTGTCCGAGCTAACCCCCAAGGGCCTCATATCCTCGAAGTCTTGCCTATATAGCCACGGAAAAAAGGGGCCTCAAGCCGATGTAGTTCTCCCATAAGCTAGGGAAGAATATGATAAGGGATATGAATGGGTCGGTAGGTTTTAGGCATGATTGAGTCGAGGTCATTTAGGCATGGTTGATTTTAGGTCATTTAGGCATGGTTGAGTGTAGATTGAATAGGCATGGGTGATTTTTGTGGGAGAGGAATTCCCAAAATGTAGGTGTTGAAGGTCTGGTCTTGTGTAGCAAAATCAATAAGTAAGAAAAGAGGTGAATAGTAAGAGGAGACAAAAAATCCACCTAATTGGTAAGAACCATGATGAGTCTATCATACCAAAGATTGGCTTATGAACGTAAGACCCTAAAGGTGTTACATGATTGACTATTCTAAAGGTGAATAAAGTCACATGATCATGAAATGTCACATTTGCGAGAAAATCCCTTGGGTGGGTATAAGATTAGAAAGGAAATATGGTGAGGTGAAATGGGTTTTTTAGCGTAACCTTGGTGGGAGAAAACATGCCTCTTATGCAAAATACCCAAGACCAAAATAAACAATTCCATGATGAAAAAAGTTATCTCTTCTTCTCATGTCTTTTGTCTTTCTTTATTTCTTGCTTTTTTTTTATAGAATAATTGATATGGGATGTATATGTGGGATGCATATAATATCTCCTTGAGGTATTTTGAAGTTGATCAATGTGGAAAGCTTCAGAATATTTTTATTTTTATTTTTACAAAAATAGTCTTCTTTTACGATAGACGTGTACAATAGGGCTAGATTTTTATAGTTGTCCTTCGAGGGAGAAATCTATTTATAGAAGATATGGAAAGATAGATGTCCTTTGTGGAGGAGTCATCTATTGACAAGAAGTTTGAATTTGAAATCCCGTGTATTACTTTTGAATTTTTATTTTTATTTTTTACTTTTTGGTCATGGACAAGACTATAGAGAAGTATAGGCTTCTTTTATGAAGACAAAAACATAGCACCGAGAGGTTAACTATGAAAGATAGGTTTTAAGTGACAAATGAGCATGGGATTCCATCTTGAAAAGGAAGAAAATTATCCATGAGAATCATACTATGAGTAGTAGATTCGTCGTACTCATATTGAAGATAAGGCCGAAAGGTGACAGGGTAATCACATGATTCTTGTTTAGTCATTAATCCTTAAAATAGTTAAGTGGAAGGTGACTATTGCTCAAGGGATGAGCATTTAATATAAATAAGGTGATATAGGAATTTATTAAATAATAGAATGATAAAAGATGAAAAGCATTGAGGGGATCAATTTTGGGTTTACCTTTAAGTGAAGATAAATGATAAGCACCGATCCATAGGCACAACTAACGATATAGGGTCCAAACCAATTAGGAGTGAAATTTCCCCATTTACTTTTCTCCACTTTTGTTACATGTTTATTTACCTTCAAGATGAGGTCACCAACCTTGAAGGTTTGTTCTTGGACACGTTCATCATAGGAACATTTGATATGTTTTTAGTATATTTGAAGGTGATCAACAACATTTAGATGATGTTTGTATAATAACTCAAGTTGTGCCAAACGGTCATGGTGAAAATAATTATCATTGAGAACATATTTGAGTGAGATACAAAGAGATGAAATTTGGACTTTGAGAGGTAAGAAAACCTCTATAATGTAGACCAAAGAGAAAGGTCCGGCAATAATTAAGGTGCGAATACTATTGTGATAATCCCATAAGGGAAAAGAAATGTGTGTGTGTCAAACCTTACTACTATCATCAACAAAATTCTTAAGAATTTTATCTAGGCTTTTGTTATTTGATTCGACTTGGCCATTTATTAAGATGGTGTACTCTTATGATCTATGACATCATGTTTTTGTAGATAATATGTGTATCTTATGATCTAGGAAATATGGTGTAATAATTTTCTGAAATGTACAATTACCATGTTATATCTTAATATAAAATGAAGTAATTCATCTCTTTTATGTGAATGAAAAGTTCTTTGCTTGGGAATGAGAAATTGAGTTTCATAGTTTTCATAATTTTTGGGATGCAGAAAAACATTACCTTGGATCAATTTCATTGATCCAAGGTATGCTTCTAATTTATAAACCTTGTGGTCATAATGACCAAGCTAGATAGATTGAAGGGTTCCTGGACTTTGACTATACTAAAGTCATGAATGATCTCCATGGCTCTCTGCTTCGTATTTGAATTTGGATGTTAATCTAGTTCTTTTTTTGTTAAAGTGGATGCAATTTTTACTATGAACATGGAACCTAATTAAACTATGTTCCTTAAATTAGTAACTCTATCCTAAAAGTGAAACCTAACCTAAGTTACTATGTTCTTTTGTTAATGTGGGATGTTAATAACAAAAGGGACCTAAGACTAAAACTATAGACTTAGACCTAAGGACCTATGTTAGTTCCTAAACTAATGTTGAACCTAACCTAATGTTTGGCTAACCTAAAAGGGGCCTATGGGATGACATAGAGAGGGGGAGGTCAGTGGCATCAACTCCTAGAAATTTATGAGGAATTAATATGGTCTTATCTCTTTTTAAGCTTGCCAAATTTGGTGAAGGCATGAGAAAGTTGGGGGAATGAGTTGGCATCTCCACCAAGTTTTAGTTGCATGAAATTTTGAACTTAGTCATTCCAAACATAGAGATGGTGGTGGGAGAGAAGTGGAAGGATGGACAAAGTCCTATTTTGCATTTAATATTTTGAAAATGGAAAAACCACCTAGGAAGAAGAAAGAGGGGTTTTGGTTTTGTTTTGGTCATTTGGTCTTTTGAGCTTGAGCTCTGCATGTGTTTTTTTCTTTGAAACCTAGTTTGAATTCTTGCATGAATATTTATCCTTGCATGGCATGAGAAGATAAAATTGGCACTGTGAAAACTATAAGAAGAAGAAGAAGAAGGTTTTGAGGGTTGTTGGCAGTTTAAAGGAAGGAAATTGAATTGAAGCTTTCTTGGAGATTTTTATGAAAAAGTGAAGACAGAGCTCTATCAGGCATGATAGGCCCTATCCATTAAGTTTTATGCTTTTACTTAAATGTTCATAAAAACAACTCTACTCTTTTGAGGAAATCTTTTAGTTTATTTTTTGATTGATTTATTTTTGCTTCAATGGTGTTTTGTTTGTTTTTTTGGATGCATTATCGATTTTTGGTATGATAGTTGGAAAATGATGTTCTGGGAGTATCAATTTTCATACTTTTGGGTAATCTTGCTTCTACTTGAATCTTTATAATACAGTGGCTTGAAACAAAGTTGAGATCTATTAAGGTGACCTTTTTAATTAAAGGATATTATTGCAATGTATGTATCTTGGTTTGTTAGAATTAGAGAATCTTGCTTAAAATGTTTCCTTTTATATCATTGTTGGAAGACTTAGAGATAGGAAACTTGTTGGATATCTAGATTGTTTTTGGGATCTTGTTGTTCTAGTTTGGTTTTGTTCATTTTTTCCTTTGTTTTGCATAGACTTTGAAGACCATCATTTGTTCTTGATTGAGGAAAAACTTATGTTAAGAGTTGTATGTTATGAACATTAGTATGGCTATGTAGAAATCCTCAGATTTTCAACTTGTATGTCTTCTTTTCTATGTCATTAAAGAAATTTGAAGGATTTCTTGTGTAGACATACACATCGTTTGGGAAATATAACTTTTTGAATGTGTTTGATTGTTGATAATGTCGATGTGGAAAATTTATTTTTTCAACAACTTTCTAAGATTGTAGGTTATCAGAGGAATACCCACTTCGTGTTTAAGTCTGAAAACCCATTTTGGGTATTGAATTGTTGTAATTTCTCATTTTTTGAAAGTATATAGGATTGTATATCTAAAAAATTTGATTTTGTCTTGTTGTATATTTTTTCATGTTCTCTTAAACCCACTTTGGGATTTTGAGCTAATAACAGATCTTTTGGGTCTGAGGTAGATGTTTTGAATTATTGATGAATGTTAACTCTTATTTGGAGGATGCTTGAATGCTTATCTTATTTTTGTTAAATGGTTTTGAGTTCATTGGAGGTCTGTTTTGGATTAGACATGTTGTTCTATTTTTTTATTTTCTTCATTGGGATTTTAGGAAATGAATTGATTCTTTAATCCTTTTGATAGAATCATGTTTTTGAACTTGTCTTTCTTGAAAAGATGAAAGGTAAAGGTTGGATGTTTGATTTACGTTCCTTTTCTTGGTTCTTTTGTACTCATCCAATTCTGGACTTTGGTGAATCTCTATTAAAATATTGATTGGTCGTATGTGAGATTTTCTTAACTACTTCAACACTTGATGTGCGTTGTTCATATGGAAATTTTTATGTGTTTTTCATTATTCTTTTCATGAAATGTTTACTCTTCTTTCATATGAGTTTGGAATAGATGAGGAGACTGCAATCTCACTCATTTCCTCTTCAATCTTAGGATGGGGAAATTGTTCATTGGGGTATCATTGTTGTTCCTTCTTTGGTCTATTTTAGCTTATATCACTTTTTGACCTTGTGATAGGTCTTAGTGTATTATTGTCCTTAAGGAAAAAAATCAAAGTTTATGATATGCCTTAGAGGGAGTATCGAGCCTTGTATAAGTTTTGAACTTAAACCAATCTGCTCCTTTCTGGAATATTAATGATTTGAGTAAACTTGTGTGAGATCTTGAATGTTAGCTTGTTTTCTTGGACTGATAGAAGAAACCTTATACTTTTGATAAGGTTTTATGATGTTATCTTTTTGTTTGCTACCTTGATTTGAATACTAAACTGACCAGGACTTTTAGGATGCTTCAATGAGTTACTTTGATTGTTTATGATGATTTATTTACCCTTACTTGTCATATGATCTTATTTATGATTAATGTTCATCTTAGACTTTAGGATGAGTCTGAGATAGTAGGATATTTAACTAGAAGGAAATATTCATTATTGTGCAAAAAGTAGAATTAATCGAAAGATAATTTTATGTATCTTATATTTCTTCTTGATAATTAGATCTAGCTGATTGAAGGAACTTAAATTGGTTACATGAAAGAGAAGGTAAAGTTAAGATGAAATGTTAATTCTTCTTTTAACTCTGTTTTTTTATTACCAGCATGTTGAAATGAGTTTTATGATGAAAATATAGGGTTGATAGGATGATTGACTAAACCTTATTTGATTAAAAACTTTAAAACATCTCTCTCTCTCTCTCTTCTTCTTGGATTGTATTCTTTTTGGATGAGTCTTTTGTTATTTTGGTTGTGTTTTCTGGATTGTTTCATAAACAATAGAGTTCTTTTTATGAAACAATTAGTTAAAAGCACATCATTTTAATGATATAGTGCTTATCATGCTCAGTTCAATGAACTGACCCATGCTAACAATTTTGTAGATGGATTTCATAAAAGATGAAAGGAGAAAGACATATAGAAAGTTACATCTGTTTTACTAAAGAAATTACATCTTTATTATGATGATATGTGGCTTCATTACTTGAGATGTACTTGTTGGAAAAGAAAGTTGTAATAAGATTTAGTTTTGTATTGATGTTTTGACACTTTGTAATCTGTAAAATGTTTTTGGATTTAGTGAATGTATCACTCCTTGATGAATAAAAGATGTGTTGATTGCTAAATAATACTATAATGTAATACCTTCTTGTCATGAATTGGGATGTATTATTATGTATTACCCTAATGAAGAAGGAAATTTATATACTTAAATAATATGATATGATGGTTGGGGTAGGAATCGAGATGTTATAAAAACTATGGTTATTTTCTTCAAGTAGAGATCTCAAATTATAAAGTTGACACTCATAAGTAGATCTCAATCAAATTAAAAAAGGATATGTATTTGAATTATATGGATATATATGTATGTAAATTATATATAGTTAATCATGTGAAATTTGTTTTATAAATGGACATTAGTCCATAATTTAGGGGAAAAGGGATAATTCCCATAAAATGAATCATAGACATAACTTAAGATCTTGTTAAATGTATCATGAATATTGTAAGTAAATAATTGAAAGTGTTCTTCCTTAGGAAGATTTCCTTAATCAAAATTAGGAATGCTTGGAAAGGAATTAAAATGGAATTTAGACTTCATCTCCATGAAGTCTAAAATAAAAAGGGTTTATAAGGAACTTATTTAAGCTAGGGCTGAAATAAGTAAAGAACTAATTAACACTTTCATAACTATAAGATCTATTATGTATTAACATGATTCAAGTTGTTTTCATTTTATAATAAACATAAACATGTAATTAATTGGTTAGGAAGAAGATATTTTATCTACATACCTACCTCTCATGTAATTTCAACTTGCAACCGTATAGGTTAAATAACCTAGTTGAATATTTATAGGTTGTAGTAATTAATCTTAATAAAGTGATTAATGGGATATAAATTTTAATCTAAGGTATGTTCATCTAGTTGAGGAAACTCAGTTGGATGTTGACACACATCAACTATAGTGTAGTACCTTTGTAATGACAAGGAGTCATTATGAGGATACTATGATGTAGTTGACATGTCTCAACACCCCGCATAGTTTGTTCAACTTGATTAACATAAGTGCATGATGGATCATGGTTCTACCCTATGTGGGATAGGGACATGATCTAGTGTCAAGGTCAACTCACATTGACTTAGGATAACTAGACACACCCAATCGACATAAGTCGATTGAGTATGTCTATGTACCCTTAGTCACCATGAGTAGTCTTCCACACTAGGGCATGTTGCTAACCTTGTCTAGGTGAAACTTTGAATCAAGTGGGACTGATCAGAAGTAGTAAAGACCACTCTAGATAACAGAACAAGTGTGGTGAAGGACTTATTCCATTTGATGAGTATGTCATCTAGGAATGTAAACATGATAAACATGTTTAAAATATTTGGCCAAAGTATCACAAGTTGTTGGTTGCGTTGTCCTATGTCACCTAGTTTAAGAAGTGGGATTTTAGATGAATATCGGTAACAGATATTAGATAGGCCTCTTAAGAAGAACACTTGGGTACCCTAAAAAGGTAAAGGAACCAAGTATACATTGTATACACATTACTAAGTAACATGAGAGATCGGTTTAGTACCGAGTCATGAAATGAGAGATCGATGTGTTTCACCGAGTCATTACAATTTACATATGGTTTTTTGTTATGAGATAGTTTGGCATTGGAATGTGTGTTCTAAATTATGTTAATTTAGAATAGAGAACATTATATATAAAAAAAATTCCTTGTTTCTAAAGTCTTAAAATGGGAATGTTACATCTTGGTATCAAAGTTGAAGGTTGCAGCTCTTGGACCTATTGTGTCCATAATATGATAAAAATTAATTTTCTTGTTAACAGAAAATGGTTAGAACAAGGGGAAATGTTGCAAACAACCCACCCCAGGTGGAGAGGTAGCTACCACCCAAAAACTTGATGAGATCCTTTTCCTCTGTTGGACACAAGAGATCATCTGGTTGTACTTGAACAACAAGTTATGGGTAATGAGGAGGAGGAAGAAGATGTGGTAATAACAATCAGCCACCTCCTGTGGACAACACCAATGTTGGGAATTTGGGCATTGATAATAATAATGTTGCAAATGCTAATGCAAATGTACCCAATCAGCCTAAAAATAAAAAGGCAAGGTTAGTAGTTGAACTCACAAATGATATAAAAAGGATAAGTCCACCTAAGTTTGATGGCACTACACTGGGGGATGGAGCTGAGAACTGGCTCAGTGAAATGGAGAAGTACTTTGCAATAAGAAACTTCTTAGAGGAAACAAAAAGTAGTATGGGGAGCTTATCAAGCTTTCCCATGAGGCATCTTCTTGGTGGGACAACCGTAAGGCTGAATTGAATATTGATGAATCAAGCATCACTTGGGATCAATTTAAAAATTACTATTTTAGGAAATGATGGCTGCCACAACTTTATTATGATCAGAAGATGACTGAATTTCAGAACTTAGCTCAAGGAAAGTTAACTATAATAGAGTACTGGGAGAGGTTCACTAAACTTCTTAAGTATGTACCTCAATATCAAACTGACAAGAAGTTAGAATACAAAAATTCATTATGGGATTAAACCCTATTATAGGGGGTGAAGTAGATGTTCACAACCCAACCACCATGGAAGGGGTTGTAGAAAAATCCATTCGGTAGGAACAAAAATTAAAAGCAATCTCTCCCATAAGGAAGAAAATAGAAAGAAAATTCCTAATTCTTCTTCATCTCTTGCACCCAAAAAGGGGGCATGGAAGAAGTTTGGTACCAAAAATAAATTTTTTACTGATAATAAGAAAAAAAACAACAAATAAACCTACTACAAATGTTGAAACAATTTGTTAAGAACAATAATAATGGACAAAAGTCCTATGGAGGAAAAAACAACAATTTCAAGGATGGAAATAAATTTGAACCTAAAAGAGGACATGTAGGGGGCTGCTAAAACTATGGAAAAGATCATTATGCAAATTAGTGCCCTCTAAGAAGAAAGATGAAAACAATCAACAACATAAGATACATGTTGCAAAGTAGTTGATAAACAAGTTGAAAAGCAAGTTACGCCTATAGAAGTGTGACAAGTAAGTTATTTGGTATGCCTATTACTATATTTTTGATACTGGAGCTATTGAATGCTTTATTTCTAGTAAATTAGCTTCAAAACTAAAAATAAAAGCTAGAAAAATGGAAAAATCTTGGGTTGTACATTATGGAAATAATGTTGTCCACATAGTTAGTAAGTGTCTTTTTGGAGCAGTCCTAGACTTGCCTAGTTTTTCCACTGAAGTTGATCTTTATGTTGCTCCTTTGGGGTCTTATGATGTCATAATAGGTGTTAACTGGCTTTTTGAACATAAGGCTAAAGTAGACTATTTTGAAAAACACATTAGTTGTCTTGATGACCTAGAAAAAACAAAGATATCCAAGGGATAAAATGTGAGATTTTAGTTAGAAAATTGTCAGCTATAACTTAAAAAGGCCAAAAAAAAGGTTACACTTTATATGTAGTAAAAATTTCTAAAACAATGAAGGGGATAGTGATTTCTTGGAAAAATATCCATTGTTAAGGGATTTTCAAGTGATGTGTTTCTGGAAGAACTACCTGGTCTTCCACCCAAAATGGGAGTTTGATTTCACAATTGAGATCAAACCAAGAATTGAGCCTATTTCTAAGGCACTGTATCAAATGACTACCATTGAACTAGTAGAGCTTAAGGCACATATTACAAGAATTGTTGTCTAAAGGTTTGATAAGACCAAGTGTTTCACCTTGGGAGCACATGGTAATTTTTGTGAAAAAGAAAGATGGAACACTTAGGTTGTGTATTGATTATAGGATGTTAAACAAAGAAACAATAAAAAATAGATATCCACTTCCTAGAATTGATGATCTATTTGATCATATGTGTGGTGCATCAGTATATTCTAAGATAGATCTTCACTCTAGGTATCATAGTTAAGAATTAAAGATGAAGATATTCATAAAACAACCTTTAGGACAAGGTACAGGCATTATGAATTTATAGTTTTACCTTTCGGTTTGACAAATGCACCTACAAATTTTATGAATTTAATGAATAATATCTTTCAAGAATACTGGACAAGTTTGTACTTGTATTCTTGGATGATATTCTCATATATTCTAAAAGCATTGATGAGCATCATGAGCATTTGAAAATAGTACTTGAAATCTTAAGAAAAAGAAGATTGTATGGTAAGTTGTCCAAATGTTCTTTCTATGAGACAAAAGTGCACTATCTAGGACATGTCATAAGTAAAGATGGAATATAGTAGATCCATCAAATATTGTTGCAATAACTGAGTGGCCTACACCTAAGAATGTACATGAAGTTAGAAGCTTCATGGGTCTTTTTAGTTATTATAGAAAATTTGTTAAGGACTTTTCAAAATTGTTGCACCAATAACTTCATTACAAAAGAAAGATAAGAAATTTGTGTGGAGTGAAAAATGTGAATCAACATTTAAAAATCTTAAGGATCAATTAACATCTGCACCTATTTTGGTTGTACCTGATCCAAATGGAAACTTTACGGTAGTTACAAATGCTTTCAGAGAAGGACTCGAAGGTATTTTGTTACAAAATGAACATGTTATAGCATATGAGAGAAGAAAACTCAAGTTACATGAGTTGAATTATGCTCCCCATGACCTAGAGCTTACTACCATAGTACATGCACTTCAAGTATGGAGACATTATCTTTTAGGAAGACCTTTTGAATTAAAAATGATCATCTTGGGCTGAAGTATATTTTCACTCAGCCAAATCTGAATGCAAGACAATGAAGATGGTTAGAGTTTTTTCACAATATGATTTTGACATAAGTTACATAAAAGGAAAAGAAAATAGAGTGGCAGATGCACTAAGTCATAGGAAACATATTTATGCACTTATAACTTTGAGAACTTCAAGTTTAAGGATGAGGTAAAAAGTATCATGGAATATGATTCTTACTTTTGTACAAGTAAAAACAACACTTGCTGCAGATCCAAATGACATGAGATATAAAGGTTTTCACTTTGATAATGAAGGAATTTTGAGATATGATAAGCGGGTGTATATACCTTTGGGAAATGAGTTAAGGAAAAATTTAATGGAGGAATTTCATAATTCACCTTACTTAGGACATCCGGTATTATGAAAATGCTTGTTGATATAAAACAACAATATTTTTGGAAAGGGATGAAGAAAGACATAACTGATTTTGTGACACACTGCTTGGAATGTCAGCATGTTAAAGCTGAGCATATGCATCCTAGCTGGTTTATTGTATCCTCATAGCATACCACAATATAAGTGTAGGTAATTAGCATGGATTTTGTTCAGGGGTTGCCAATGTCAAGAAATAAACATGATGTTATTTTAGTTGTTGTTGATAAATGACAAAAGTAAGCACATTTTATTGTTGGTAATCTTAAGGATGATTCACCTATTTTAGCAAAAATATTTGTGCATGAAATTTTTCAGATTACATGGAGTACCTAAATTGATTATATCAGATAGAGACCCTAGAATGACATCTGATTTTGGAAAATGCTTAATGCAGCCTTAGGAACTAAACTAAATTTTAGTTCAGACATACCATCCAGAAACAGATGGTCAAACTGAGAGAGTTAATCAGGTTTTGGAAGATATGTTATGAATGTACTACATGGATCAACAATACAAATGGGAAGAATACCTTCCTTTAGTTGAATTTTCTTATAATAATACATATCATGCCTCTTTGAAAATGGCACCTTTCAAAGCATTGTATGGAAGGAAATGTAGAACTCTAGTTAGTTGGGATAACATTGAAGACAAAGAGGTAATTGGACTGAAATCCTTACTGAAATGGAACAAAAAGTTAAAATGATTTGTGAATTTAAAAGAAGAAGTAGATAGGAAAAATGTTATGCAGATCTGAAAAGGGTTGATAAGAAATTTAAAACTTGGGTGAAAAGGTCTTTTTATGGGTTAAGCCAAAAAAGAGTTCTATAACCTTTGGAAAGGAAGCCAAGTTATCACCTCATTATGTGGGACCCTTTGAAATAGTTGAAGTAATCAATCTTGTAGCTTATCATTTAGCATTACCACCTGCTTTGTCATGAATGCATGATGTTTTCCATATTTCTTTACTTAAGAAATATGTTTCAGATTTATCACATGTGTTAAATTGGGATTCCTTGCATAGGTCCAAGACCTAGGAATAATCATGGTTGAACCCATTAGAGTGTTGGAAACTTGCCAGTTACACTTGAGAAATCATGAAATTAGTCAATGCAAGGTTCAGTGGGACCAGTTTAATGAAGAAAGTGCAACATGGGAAAACCTTGAGGATATGAAAATTGCTTTTCCTCATTTATTTGAACAAAATTAATTTTGTTGATTGATAACAAATAAAGACCTTGTTTTTAGCTTATCAATAATTCTTGCTAGTTTTGGGTAGGTACTATATTCTTTAGTACTAGAACAACTAATTTAATGTTGTAATAATTTATGAAAATTGGAAAATTCTCAAATCTAGAATTTTGTTTGTGAACTTATGGATGAAAGAACTATAATTAGGATTATTTTTCTTGTTTGAGTTTTGGACTAAGTTAATCATGGGATGATGATGCTTTTTAGGAGGGAGGTATGTAACACCTCTAACATGGCTAATATCTATGATGAATTCTATTTTGAAAGTTGCAAAATGTTGACATGTGATTCTTGTCTTAAGATGGTGTACTCTTATGATCTATGACATCATGTTTTTTGTAGATAATATGTTATCTACTAAAATAGGTACAAGTATGCCATGTTTATGCTGCATAGAAAATGAAGTAATTCATCTCTTCTTATGTTGAAAAATTCATTGCTTGGGAATGAGAAATTGAGTTTCAGTTTTCATAATTCATTGGGATGTAGAACAACATTACCTTGGATCAATTTCATTGATCCAAGGTATGCTTCTAATTTATAAACCTTGTGGTCATAATGACCAAGCCGGATAGATTGAAGGATTCCTAGACTCTGACTATACTAAAGTCATGAATGATCTCCATGGCTCTCTGCTTCGTATTTGAATTTGGATGTTAATATGGTTCTTCTTTTTGTTAAAGTGGGATGCAATTTTTACTATGAACATGGAACCTAATTAAACTATGTTCCTTAAATTAGTAACTCTATCCTAAAGTGAAACCTAACCTAAGTTACTATGTTCTTTTGTTAATATGGGATGTTAATAAAAAAGGGACCTAAGACTAAAGACTTAGACCTAAGGACCTATGTTAGTTCCTAAACTAATGTTGAACCTAACCTAATGTTTGGCTAACCTAAAAGGGGCCTATGGGATGACATAGAGGGGGAGGTTGGTGGCATCAAATCCTAGAAATTTATGAGGAAATTAATATGGTCTTATCTCTTTTTAAGCTGCCAAATTTGGTGAAGGCATGAGGAAATTTGGGGGAATGAGTTGGCATCTCCACCAAGTTTTAGTTGCATGCAATTTTGAACTTAGTCATTTCCAAACATAGAGGTGGTGGTGGGAGAGAAGTGGAAGGACTGATAGTCCTATTTTGCATTTAATATTTTGAAAATGGTGAAAACCACCTAGGAAGAAGAAAGGGGTTTTGGTTTTGTTTTGGTCATTTGGTCTTTCGAGCTTGAGCTCTGCATGTGGTTTTTTCTCTTCGAACCATAGTTTGAATTCCTTGCATGAATATTCTTTCCTTGCATGGTGTTGGAATGAAGAAGTTAGCACTGTGAAAACTATAAAAAGAGAAGAAGAAGGTTTTGAGAGTTTTTGGCATTTCGAGGAAAGAATTGAAGCTCTCTTGGATATTTCTATGTGAAAAAGAGAAGATCGGAGCTCTATCAGGAATGATAGGCCCTATCCATTAAGTTTTATGCTTTTACTTAAATTTTCATAAAAATAAACTTCTTTTGAGGAAATCTTTAGTTTCTATTTCTGTGATTGCACATTTTATGCTTCATTGGTGTTTTGATTTGTTTTTGGATGCATTATTGATTTTGGTATGATAGTTGGAAAATGTGTTCTAGGAGTATAGTTTTCATACTTCTAGGTAATCTTGCTTTAGCATGAATATTTATAAACAGTGACTGAAACTAGTTTTTCTGTTAAGAAATATTTTAGTTAAAGGTGTTATTGCAATGTATGTATTTGGTTTTTTAGAATTTAGAAATTTTCTTTAAAATGTTTCCTTATTATCGTTGTTGGAAGACTTAGATATAGGAAACTTGTTGGATATCTTGAAAAATATTTTAGGACCTTTTGTTTGGTGTTATTGTGTTGATTTTTCTGTTGATACTTTGAAGACCACCATTTTTGTTCTTGATTGAGGAAAAACTTATGCTAAGAGTTGCATGTTTGAAAATTAGTATGGTTACTAAGTAAATCCTATATTTTGACTTGTATGTCTTCTTTCGATGTCGTTAAATGAAATTTTGAAGGAGTTCTTGTGTAGACATACGCCATCATATTAAATATAACTTGTTGATGAATGAGTCGATTGTTGATAATGTCAATGGAAAAAATATTCCATTTCAACTTGCTCTGAGACTAAAAGTTATTAGAGGAATACCCACTTCATGTTTTTTTTATGAAAACCCATTTGGGTGTGGATTGTTGTTAGTTTTCTCATTTTTGAAATTACACAGGATTTCATATTTGTTAAAGTTTATTTTGTTATGTTGTATATTTTTGCATGATCTCTTAAATCCACTTTGGGATTTTGATCTCAGTAACAGATCTTTTGGGTTTGATGTTGATGTTATGATTGTTGATGAATGTTAGCTCTTGTTTAGATGATGCTCAAATGATTATCTATTCTAGTTAGATGGTTTTGATTTCATTAGAGGTTTGTTTTGGATTAGACCTATTGTTCTATTTTTCCTTTCTTCACTGGGATTTTAGGAAATGAATCGATTCTTAATCCTTTTGATGGAATCATGTTTTTGAACTAGTCTTTCTTGAAAAGACAAAAGGTAAAGGTTGGATGTTTGATTTACATTCCCTTTTTCTAGTTCTTTTATACTCATCCAATTTGGGACTTGGGTGAATCTCTGTTTAGATATTGATTTGGTCGTATGTGAACTATTCTTAACTGTTTCATCACCTGATGTGCGATTGTTAATAGGGAATTTTTCTATTTATTTCATTATTATTTTCATTTGAAATGTTTACTCTTCTTCACAAGATTTTGGATAGATGAGGAGATTGCAATATCACTCATTCCCTCTTCAATCTCGGGATTGGGAAATTGTTCAATTAGGCTTCATTTTTGTTCCTTCTTTGGTTTTTTTAGCTTATATCACTTTTTGACCTTGTGATAGGACTTCGTGAATGAATTTATAGAAATTAATCTGATCTAATACAAAGAATCTATGAAATAGCTACAGACAATAATTGAAATCAACAACTCTATATTATATTTTTTATTATATTCATTCACTATTACACTCCATTATATAGGAGATGTAAAATAACAATCATTACAACAACATTTGTCTTCATATACAACCATACACCCATATGGTTTCAACCTCTCACCAATATAATAATAAAACAATACTAATTGTTTTATTATTCTAACTTACTAACTTACCACATACTAACCACATTTTACATTTACTATTTACATTTACATAGTAAATGTACTTTCACTAATTTACCATAATAATAATTACACATGTAATTATTATTCACCCGTACATACAAATGGAGCACTAAGATATATTTCCTAACATTCCCCCCCTTAGTGCGAACATGGGGAAAACCTGCCTTATACTTGCACCTGCTCATGATCTGATGATTTTACAGGATGATCATAAACCTAATAGATGGTTTTTCATAGGGTTGACCATAAACCAAAAATGATGGTTTTGCAATTGGTTTACCATAAACCAAAAAGGGTGATGGTTTTGCATAGGGTTTACCAACAACCGAAAATGGTGGTTTTACAAGTGGTGTACCACAAACCAAAAGGGTGATGGTTTTGCATAGGGTTTACCAACAATCGAAAATGGTGGTTTTACAAGTGGTGTACCACAAACCAAAAATGAAGGTTTTCAAGTGGTTTAACTACAACCACATCATGATATGCCAAGTATTATTCTTAGCCCTTATCACATCTCTTGTAGGGAATAACATAGGAAATTTTCTTTGAAATCTGCTTTGCATATGTAGAAAATACGTAAATGTAGAAAACTAGAAATGGAACATTGAGATCATGTTCCCCCCTCAATGTGAAATTTCTTTTATTCTACAAACCACAATAGGAACACTGCAACCAAACACTCTGCCAGAAATACAAAGAAACAACAAGAACACACTGTATAAAAAAATCACCATAGCTGATACGGCCCCGTCGTTGGTGACTGACGAGAGGTCGTTGAATGACCTCCAACCTCCTGTGCCTCCTTCCTCCAAGAAATTCACTTAGTATATAAATTCTTCATAATTATAGTCAATTTCATTTGTTATTTGTTCATCTCTAGTTTCCCATTCTACAATTTTGCTTACATCTGTAGGTGCTTTTTCGTTTCCATCTACTATCCTCCATAGATTTTTATTCATTAACTGCATCTGAATTTTTACTCTCCATGTATGGAATTTCAACCCATTAAATTTATCTAATGGTGTATCCATTTTGCTGAATCTAAATATCCAAAAAAATTGAATGCAGATTTGAATTACCTCTGATTCTCTGATTTCTTCAAAAACAACAGAAGTGATCAATGTGCTGTATAGTAAATTGCACGTTTCTCCCAAACTATGAACTGGGTTTTGCTGAAATTTTTCTGTAGCTGCTTGTATAACAGATTGTTCCACGAATTTTTTTGGAGAAACTCAGATCGTGAAACAAAAGTTACGAGATCTTCTTCAAGACAGATTTAACTCCGCTCCTGGTACCAAATGTAGAAATTAATCGATCTAATACAAAGAATCTATGAAATAGCTACGGACAATAATTGAAATCAACAACTCTATATTATATTTTTTTATTATACTCATTCACTATTACACTCCATTATATAGGAGATGTAAAATAACAATCATTACAACAACATTTGTCTTCATATACAACCATACACCCATATGGTTTCACCTCTCACCAATATAATAATAAAACAATACTAATTGTTTTATTATTCTAACTTACTAACTTACCACATACTAACCACATTTTACATTTACTATTTACATTTACATAGTAAATGCACTTTCACTAATTTACCATAATAATTACACATGTAATTATTATTCACCGTACATACAAATGGAGCACTAAGATATATTTCCTATGAGAATTTCCTTAGGAGGCAAAATAGAAGTTTACTGATATGTCTAAATGGAGTATCGATCCTTTTATAACTTATGAAATTAAACCAATTTGCTCCTTTATAGAATATTAACCATTGTGTAACTTGTTTAAGGCCCGAATGTTAGGTTGTTTCTTGGACAAATAGAAGACACCTTATAATTTTGATAAGGTCTATATGTTTATGATCTTTGAATACTACCAGAGTTGAATACTAATTTAATCTCAAGTATTTTAGGATGCTTTAATAGAGATTACTTTTATTGTTTATGACAATTCAATTACCCTTTTTGTATGATCTAATTTATGATTAATGCTCATCTTAGGATTTAATAAGAGACTAAGACAACTAGATAGTTAGATAGAAGGAAATACTCATTATTGTTCAAACAAGAGGATTAATCGAAAGATAATTTTATGTATCTTATATTTCTTCTTGATAACTGGACTTAGTTGATAGAACAAACTTAAATTGGTCACATGGAAGTGAAGGTAAAGTTAAGATGAAATTTTATTCTTATTTAACTCTGTTGTTTTATTTCTAGCATGTTGAAATAATTTTTATGATGAAAATATGGGGTTGATAGGTTGATTGAGTAAACCTTACTTTTGATTAAAAAATTTAAAACATCTCTCTCTTCTTCTTGGATTGTATTCTTTCTGGATGCATCTTTTTGTTAGTTTTGGTTGTGTTTTCTAGACTATTTCATAAACAAAAAGTTATTTTTATGAAATAGTTAGTTAAAAGCACATCATTTTAATGATATAGTGCTTATCATGCTTAGTTCAATTAACTGACCCATGCTAACAATTTTTCAAATGGATTTCATAAGAGATGAAAGGAGAAAGACATATAGGAAGTTACATCTATTTACTATAGAATTTACATCTTTATTTTGATGATATGTGGCTTCATTTATTGGGATGTACTTGTTGGAAAATAAAGTTTTAATAAGATTTAGTTTTGTACTTATATATTGTTGGCAAGAAAATTTGTCAAGTGGACAAACTTGTGGATTTCTTTCTAATGCTCTAGGAATATAAGTCCCTTTACTTAAGCTGTTGCAGCTTCCATATATGCATGCGTGAGAAAATTTGGATTTCTATGGTGGCCTTTCGACCAAGGATCCAACAGGTCACTCCATCGACCATGCGGCAAAGCTAGGAATATCTTGCTAGGGAGGACTTTATCTGAAGTGTGGGAAAGGGGAGTGAGAGAAGAATTGTGAGAACTAATGTTGAAGGTAGAAAATCATATTCCTGCACACACACTAGTTAGAAACTTCAACACATGCATTTATTGGAAGAAACAACTCTGCGAATAGTAACAAGACCAAATAGAATTCACTGATCACCAAGTATCAAGAAACCCCTTAGTCAAAGAAATCCAGAAACTCTTTCTTGTATTGATTTCTCAAATCAAAGTTGTACATAATGTGGGAATGGAGGAAATTTAGAAAAGGGGGAAATGGAAGAAAATGGCTATCTCCTTTGCTTTCTCTAGGTACAATGCACTCTTGAGTTTACAAGATCAATTTCTAACCCTTTGAAATGGGAATGGTGTTATAATTTATAGAAGGATAGGTGACTTATCGTCTTCCTCATGACCCTCCATATGCTTTATTTTCAACTTTAAACTATGCATATTCCTACCAAAATAATTAAGTCCCTTTTATAAAATCAAGTCAAATTAATTTACATTATGTTTCTAAAGTCACTTTGAAGTGACTTAAACACATATCAAAAAAGTGCAAACCCCAACAAAGAATTAGAACATTTAAAAGTGAGAGAAAGTTGGGGGAAGAGGGGAGAGAAAGAGAAAGAAGAAGAAGATGAGGTGTTACCCGATGAAGTTCGTTGATCCTTTTTTATATAAATCTCCAAATGCAGTAAAACTATGAATCTTCAAACTCCTTGCATAATGTGAAACTCCTCCAAATTAGCTCATGAATGCTCACCAAGTTGAATGAACTAAGGTGGATCTTGAATGCCCTGTGAAAAATGACTAGGATGCTCCCGAACAATGATGTCCCCCTGAATGATTATCCTTGTACATCCCATTGTGCCAAAACTTCTCTTTGAGTGTAACTTACTATTTTTAGTAAGTGTGAAAAAGCAACTCCCTTGATCCTTTGTTGAGTGTTGTGACCTTGATTCCCCTTTCTCCTGCATTCCTCACTCCTTTGGATCAAATTTCTATTTTTAGCAGGTGCTCGAGGGCCCACTTACTATTTTTAGTAAGTGCCAAAATTTTCGTTCTGGTGAATTCTCAGTTGTAGTGCACCTCCAATGTCTTCATCTCCTTCGCAGGTTCTTATGTTGATGACTTTCCCAAAATAGCAGTTCCTATGTAGTAGACTTGCTATTTTTAGAAATTTTTCCTCTAGGGGTTGGATTGACATGGAATGAAGTTTTTTATATGGTTTTTTTCCCAATATCATCCCTCTGAAATTTCAGGCCCGCCCGCTTAATAATCCAAGAGATTTTAAAGTTTTAATTTTCAAACCTAGCAGTGCTTCTAGGTACGGCAACCATTAATGGACCTCAAAATTGCAGGTCTGGTTTTCTCCTCCATTTGCAAAGAAAATTATATTTTTATGTGGGTTTTTTCTTTTGGTGCTTCACGTGCGATCTTACTTCAACTGAAACCGGTTTGACGAGAAATCCCACTTCTTTCTTCATTGAGCCGGAAAGGAGATTTCTTCATTGTGGATGCTCTATCACATGAGGGGGATTTTGAAGGTGTATTTTTATTTTCTTAGGAAAAGGAATTAACAGCAACAAATGGTTCTTTGTTTCATGCACTTGACTTGCAATATTTCTTTAGATCTTCGTTTTTAGTCTATGGAGATTTTCATTGTTTTCATCGTCTTGTTCTTTGTTTCTCTTTCTCGTTTTGATGAAAAATAATTCTAATACCTTAACATCACTGTGGGGAATGTGTTTTAGTTCTTGTGTTGATCAGGTCTGAGCATTTGCAATGGCGGAGTGATGGTAGAATGTTGCAGAGGAAGTATGGAGGAATGAAGTGCACATATAATTGTTAGAAGTTAGAAGCGGGAAAAAGTGGCACTTGGAGAAAAATTCAAAAGATATGCACAAGTAGGGTTTGGGTGAATTTTTCCATGCTTTATGTCCCTAACCTTAGGGACATGAGGGACATCAAATTCCATGGTGGTCAAGAGGATGACATGTGGCGTTTGATCCAACGACAGGGAATGAAGGAGGAAAAAACTGCTTTAAAGCACTAGGAGCTGAAAGGTGGTCACATGGGTGTCAAAAAGACTCCCCATAGGGTCTGGGCACATTTTTAATGTCTTATTTTCCCCATGTTAGGTGCATAAGGGACATAAAATTACAAAGTGGTCCTGGAGTTGACACGTGGCGCCCGATCCAATGAAAGTGAATGAATGCTCCAAATAAGCACCGGGGTTGAACTATCAAGTTGGGAAGTCATATGAGGGTCCCAGAGAGGTGACATGGGGGCTGGAAAAAATTTTTAAGGTATGATGTACCTACCCTTAGGGACATCAGGGACATGAAATCCCACCAGGCTCCTGGTGTTGACACGTGTCCTCTTGAAAAAATGCCTAAGTCCCTGAATCGCCTTTGAGAGTGTAACTTGGAACAAAGATAACGTGAGCTCCTGTTGGAATTTCTTGGTAAAATTTTATATTATTATGAATTTAAATTTAATTTTACATCCAATGGCAGAGGTCTCATGTCTTGATTTGACCATCTGGTCCCTAAAAATCAGATTTTGTATTTAGGACTCCACTTGTGCCTAAGGAAAACTTCCGCCAATCATATGCGCCAAGGTGTTGTGAAAAGTATTATTTCACCATCATGTAGGTCATATAATAATCTTTCTAATGATTCTTTTTTTACTTCCAACTCCATTCGAAGCTCTCAAAATATTCTTCTAAAGCCTAGCAGTTGTTTTAGACTGTACGCGCCTAGGCTTCATGGAACCCTGTTTTTACTCAAACCGCTCCAAGTCTTTTAAAAATCTAAAAGACTTCAAAAATAATTTCCATGATGTTATAAGGTCTTCAATTCACCTCCATGTTTAATTTTACCCTTCGTTCTGCTCCAGGGTGGTTGGTCCATTCCTGGGAAGGCCAATGATAGCCCTTCCCAATACCGCCAAAAGATAGTATCTTTTCGACACTCCCTAAAATCACCTAGGGGGAATGAATAGAATTTCCTAAATCACCTAGGGGATAAATTTTACATCAAATAGGGGGTGACCAGACTAATGGATTTTACTTGGGGTTCTTGGGAATGATAAAACATGACAATTTTGGCTCATCTGTATAGTTGTCGTGCTCAGAAATTGTCAATTTCCCTGTTACACTTTTACACGACAAAATATATTAATAATTTGAAATCTCTAAAACACTTTTGGATTCAGTAAATGTATCACTCTTTCTTGATGAATAAAATATGTGATGATTGCTAAATAATAATTATTTGGAATACTTGTCATGAATCAAGCTAAATTGTTATGTATTACCCTAATAAAGAAGGGTAGATTATATACTTAAATAATTTGGATGGTTTGGGTAGGAATATGAGATATTAGTTGGGTTATTTTCTCAAGTAGAGATGTAACTTATAAAGTTGACACTCATAATAAGATCCTCAATCACTATAAAAGGACTGAATTTGAAGTATATGGATGTACATGTGTAAACCTAGCTATATTTAATCATGTGTAATTTGTTTTATAAATGGATATCAGCCATAATTTAGGGGAGAAACATACTTCCCATAAAATGAATCATAGACATAACCTAAGATCTTGTTAAATGTATCAAGAATATTGAAAGTAAATAATTGAAAGTTTCTTCCTTAATCAAAATTAGGAATGCTTGGAAAGGAATTAAAATGGAATTTAGAATTCATTTCCATGAAATCTAAAATAAAACGTTTGCATGGAACTTATTTAAGCTAGGCTGAAATAAGTAAGAAGTTAATTAAAACTTTCATAAATGTAAGATCTATTATGTATTAACATGATTCAATTTGTTTGTTTTATAATAAACATAAATATGTAATTAATTGGTTAGCAAGCATATTTTATCTATATACCTACCTCACATGCATTTTTAATTTGTAACCTTATAGGTTAAAAAACTAAGTTGAATCAAGTATGGCATAGCTGTAATTAATATGTAATGAAGTGATTAATGAGATATTAAACTTTCAAAATAATGTATGTTCATCCAGATGAGGGAACTCAGTTGGATGTTGACACACACCAACTGCATCGTAGTACCTTTGTAATGACAGGAGTCATTACGAGGATATTATGATGCAACTGATATGTCTCAACACCCCACATAGTTTGTTTAACTTTACTAATATAAGTGCATGACTTGATCATAGTTATTCCTTATATAGAGATAGGGACATGATCTAATGTCAGTTCAACTCATGTTGACTTAGGATAACTAGACACACCCAATCAACATAAGTCATTTGAGTATGTTTATGTACCCTTAGTCACTACGAAAAGTCCTCCACACTAGGAAATTTTTCTAACCTGGTCTAAGGTGAAAATTTGAATCAAGTAGGACTGATAGAAGTTGATGAAGACCACTCTAGATAACATAATAAGTGTGGTGAATGACTTATTCCATTTGACGAGTATGTTTTCTATAAATATAAATGTGATAAACATGTTTAAAATATTTGGCCAAAGTATCACAAGTTGCTGGTTGTGTTTTCCTATGCCACCTAGTTTAAGAAGATTTCAAATGAATATTGATAATAGATATTCATATAGGCCTCTTAAGCTGAACACTTGGGTACCCTGAAAAGGTAAAGGAACCAATTATATGATGTATACACATTAGTGAGTAATATGAGAGATTGGTTTAGTCCCGAGTCATGAAATGATAGATCACTGTTTCACCGAGTCATTACAACCGCATATGGTTTTCTATTATGAGATATTTGGCATTGGAATGTGTGTTGTAAATTATGTAATTTAGAACAAAGAACATTATGAAAAAAATTCCTTGTTTGTTAATTCTTAAAATGGGAATGTTACAAATGATGTGATGGTTGATGAATTGACATATTTTCTCATATTTTGTATACCTAAGAGGTACAAATTCCACCCATTTAGTGTAATATTCAAGAGCGGTAATAATCCATTGATGACGTTGGGAAGAATGAGGTTGATCTATCCAAAAATATCCAAACCCTATTGAGAGAAAGGGAAATGGTCTTGTGTGACCAGTAAAGCATAACTCGGGTGTGATGAATATTAGCATGTTATTCTTGACACTTCACACAATGCTTGAAATAGTAAAAAAATCACAGTTTAGGGTCACAAGAATAGCCAAGGTGAAGGATGCGCTAAGTTTACGGCTAAGCCACCGAATTGACCCCACAAATCCCATCATGAACTTCCTTGATGGTGTATAGAATTTCGAACTTGTAAGGAATTGTAAGAGGATACCATCAAAGACAAATTTATAGAGAGTACAAACCAGATGACATATCAAGAGACACTTTTGAGGAATGCTCATTGTCATCATGCGAGTAAGATCTCGAAGGTAAAATTATAAGGAAAGGTATTCATCAATTTGTTTATACCAAAGGTCACATGGGTCAGTTTCAATGTGTCCTATAAAGTTAATGTCTTGGAATAGGTAAGAGGGTATTGCAACCATTGTACTATGACAAAGATTATCGATTCAGAGGAAAAATTGGTATTTGAGGAGCAAGACAGGCCATGGTGTCCACAAATTTATTATTAGAATGCGGGGTGGTTTGAAGTTAATGATGGTTAAAGGTAGTCAAAATAATGTCAACATCATGTTTATACTTTTGAATTATCCCATTAGGGCACTAGTATATACCATTAACTTGGTTCACAACAAGTTGAGAGTCACCAAACATATTAATTGATTTAAAATCTAAGGCTATGGTGGTTTAAAGGACTAACACGAGTGCTTAATATTTGGTGATATTGTTAGTACAATCAAAATCTAGTTTGAAAGATAATGGCATAGGCTCACCATAAAGAGGAATGAAGATAAGTCATGCACCACCCCAAGCTGAAATTTGGAACCATCGAAGAATAAGTTAATCTAGTAAATGGTATCATTTAGGGAGAGGGTGGTAATGGATTCATCAAGGAAGTCGAGTTAGAAGATTGGTTTCTGGGAGAGAGGTGCGTCATGATTTGGTTAGCAATGGTTTGTCCTTTGACAAAATTTTTATGGATGACTTTGAGATAGAGGTCTGCACTGTGAAGCATGATCCAATGTGTAACACGTTGGTGTTGGTATGTCTTGGCATACATGTAATGTAAGGGGTTAGTGTTAGTGAAAATGAAGGTCTTATGGTTGAGTAGGTAATGGCAAATTTTAATGTCGATAAAGACTAAGGCTAGGAAAAAAATTCACCATGAGTATATCTAGTCTCAAATTTTATAAGAGTATGACTTATAAAATAAACTACTTGCTCCCTATGTTACTCGTCACGATGAGTGAGCTTGGCCCCCAATGAATGGTCGTGGCGAGAAATGTAGAGGTAAAATAGAATGTCATCTTTTGGTGGGATGAGCACGAGATGGTTGGAGGAGGTATCCCTTTAATTATTGAAAATATTTGTGGCATTCATCATCCCATTTGAAGGAAACATACTTTTTAGAAGATGATGAAATGGATGGTAGTGATCAAAAAGCCGAGAAATAAAGTGATAAATATATTGTAACTTTCCTTGCAAACTACAAAGTTGATGAAGGTTAGTAGTTTGAGGCATCTTTAGAATAGCCTTAATTTTAGCGGGATCAACTTCAATGCCATGCAAAGAAATGATAAAACTAAGGATATTTCCATAGAGAATAGTGAAGACACACTTCCTAGGTTGAAGAAAGATGCATTATTTGATAATATGGTCAAAGAAAACCTTAAGGAATGTAAGGTGTTTGGCCCGATGTTTGGATTTTTCAAGAAGATCATCAACTCAATCTTCTAGTATGTTATGTATGATTTCATGAAAGATATAATGCATAACCCACTAATATGTAGCACTAGCATTTTTAAGGCCAAAGTGCATGACATGATAGCAGAAGGTCCCCCAAGGAGTGATGAAGGTGGTTTTGTGTTGATCTTCTGAGGCATGTAATATTTGGTTATAACCTAAGAAACCATCCATGAGTGATAGCACCTCATTTCCAAAGTGGCGAGATCAACTAGTTGGTCAATACTAGGTAGAGGAAAGTCGTCTTTGGGTAAATCTAGGTTAAGGACATGGAAATCCATGCATATGTTGAGTCCCCTATAAATTTTTTAACAAGAAAGATGTTAGAGATCCATTGGGAAAAATCAATGGGTAGGATGAAGGAAACCAAAAGAAGGCGTTAGAGTTCTTCTTTGAAAAGAAGGGAAATGTGAGGAAGCATTTTTATAGCTTCTGTTTCATGAGTTTGGCGGCAGGAATGGTTACGATATTATAGACCACAATGTTTGGGTTAATACTAGGCATATTAGCATAGGACCAAGAAAAATCATTATAATGTTATTGGAGGAAAGAAGTGAAAGCTTCATGTTCACCAAAATCTAAATATTGGCCTATTTTTAGAATGTGCGGGTCATCTTGAGTGTGAATGTTGATTTCAATTGTTGAATCATTCAACATTGTTTTCATCTTAGAAAGTAACGACCGGTGAATATAAGAATATTTTGTACCAAGGTAGGTGAGAATAGATTCATCATCTTGACATTGAATGATGTTAATAAAAGGTGTATCATCATTGATCATGTTAGGATACAGGAAGGGAAGAGAAGAGGGAGCCTCATCATCATGCTTATAAGTCAAAGATCCTATGGAAATGGTGTTCACAATTTTTTTATGAGGAATGGATTCGGATCCTAGATTCTCGTAGATGAGGGTGGTGAATGAGGCAAATGGGGTGGGGAATGTTTATCATCCTCAATGAGTTCGACTCAGGCCTTCTTAAAAGGTGGTTCAGAAAATCCAATACCACTGTGGTATTTATGCTTACAATTTTGCAAGGAATGACAATATGGTAGCCTTGTTCATAGAAACCAAATCAAGCCCTTCCAAGCATATTTTTAGAGGAAGGTGTGGGTAAAGTGGAGGTTGGTGAGATATTGAAGGTTGGAGGAAAATGGTCAATATTGGGAAGGTGGCTCGGGAAAGTAGGTATAAGCATCAAGTCCCCCATACATTAATTTGGTGTGAAGGTAGGGAGGGATGTAGGAAAACCCGCCTTTATGCGGTGATCATAGCGGGGATGTTGGTGAAGGTTACCATACTTTTAAGGAGTAAGGAATGTGTCAATGTTATAAATGTGGTACTCCCCTAGAGTGAGGCATTAAAAATCACCTTCTAAGGGATCAGTAGTGGGTATGTGAGTAGAGATAATGGATGAATCACTAGACAATTGAGAAGAACAAGCATTGGATGTTTGAGAAGTAGATGGGTTGGCTAGCGGTTAGTTGTAGAAGTGGTGCAAATAGAGGAGTTAGTTATGGAAGATGTAGTGGCAGAAGTGGTGGATGAGGCAATGGCTGAAGAAGAAGTGGTAGCGGTGGTAGATTCCTTAACTAGTATAAGGACATCATTGGGTCGATACAACATGTTACATGTCTTGAAAGGTGAAGGTTCAGCTAGAATGGTATAGTTGTGCCCTTCATGTTCGAATTTATAACAATGGTGTAAGGTTGAAGGAACACAACCCATGATTTGAACCCAAGTTCGACCAAATAGTATGTTATGTTGTAATTCCCCCTCTAAGACATAGAATAATTTAGGAATGCTACTGGGGCCTACTACGAATATGGAGAATGATGGTGTTGAGGGTGGAAGTCATGATATCATTAATCGAACGCAACATAATCTGGGTTATTATGCATACAATTGGCGAGGATGTGCATTTGGTTGTACGCATGGGAGGAAATTATGTTAATACTAGTACCACCATCAATCATAATGTGTTGAACACGTATATTATCAACGTAGATGGAAATAAATAGGGTGGGTTCAAGATCATTTTATTAGAGAGGTATAATATCATCATCAAAGAAATTGAGAGTGGCTATTTGATGAGTGGTATCGGGAGTAGAGGAAGGGGATGAAGTGGTGAGAGTGGTGATATGGTGAGGAGTGATAACAGATGCAACAAGTGTAGGGTTGTTAGGTAGAACCTCAATATATTGCAGACCTTAATGAGGGCCCAGCTGATGAGACTTGTAGGTTTATATGAGGTCATACAAAGACATTTTGAGAGGAAACTAGTGTTATTTTTAAGTATTGTATGATGGGAAACCCCATCAAAAATAGGCTATGTGGGTCCACGGATGGTGATTTTGGGTGTAGGTAAAGATGGAATATTGGGTAAAAGAGTAGTAGATGAGCTGGTTGTTTTCTCCTTTCCTTTTTCCTTTTGGGCTTGAGTGGAAATTTGAACCATATTGATATGTGGTAAAGGAGAAAGTGAGTCATGATAGGTGTAGTGACAAGATAGGAAAAAATATGGTGAGGGCATATACTGGTTTTGTGAAAATAATACAGCACATTGGCATTTTGGCAGAGGTTTGGCTAGCTCTCTTATGCGAGACCATAGTGATCTCAAATGTTGAAGAAGGATAAAAGAGTTGTGTAGGGGGAGATGAAGGTCACTAAATAGGTAAGGGACGAGGATGTGTGGTGATAGGTGCAGGTGGAATAGGGTCCTCATCTAAAATATCATCATTGTCAAATTTTTCTTCGAGAGGACATAGTTGGAGAAGAATAGTCTTAAGAGTCTTATAGTTTTCCACATCATATATTGGCACACGATGGTAAGCATAAATTTTTTATCATCAAACCCTTCTAGTTTAGGTTTGAGTTGGTCTTAAGGTCTAAGCAAAGTGGCAATGTGATGATAGATATTTCCAAAAGGTTAACGAAGATGTTGGCACAAGACCCTTCCAATGGATCACAATGTGAAGTAAGTGTGGGTCTAGATTGAATTGTGGGAAAATTTTGTGGGAGAGGCATCACTAGAGGTGGAATCAAAGGTTGAGTAATTTTTACCACTTGTTTGGTAGATAGTACAGTTTTAGGTTTGGATTACACCTTCTTAGGTAAAGATGTAGTAGGTGAACTAGTTGTTAACGGTGGTGTAGGTTTAACTACCTCTTTTGAGGGTAGTGGGTTCTGGCTTTGGTTGCACCTTCTTGGGTAAAGGTGAAGGAGAAGTGCATGATGTAGAAGGGAAGGAAGATGGCAAAAGGGGATGGGTTAGCCAAGGTGATAATGGAGGTACGGTGAAGGTTTTATTAAGAGACAATTTAGAAGGTATTGGTTGAGGAGAAGTGAATGGCATAGGTAATGATGAGGATACTTTGGAAGTGGAGTAGGTATAAGAGGTAAAAGGATGTAGGTTACATGAAGGCATAAAGTGTGTAGGTAATTTAAAGTGTAACGAGAGGATCAGATGAGGTGGACTTCTATGCTTTTGGTTTACTCTAGATAGGAGGCTTCTTGGCCAAGGTTGATGGGTGGGGACCTAGGATAGATGGAAGTGGTGAAGGTTATAAAGGGTTAATCGGTGAATCTAGTGTATGCAGCCTAAGGGATTGGGTCTTCTTCTTAGGTGGTGGAATAGTCTTTGTGATGGATTATGAGGACGTGGCTAAATCTAGTTTGACAAAAGGATGGACTAGACTTGATGTCGGCATGACTCCTAATGTGGTAATGGGTCTGGATGTGGAGGAAGGTATAGGTGTAGGTAAGGTTTTAGGCATAGGAAAAATTTTGTTTATTGGTAAAGGTTTAGGTGTGGGCAAGGGTGATGAAGAAGGGGCCACTACAACTAGCATGGGCATGGTGGGTTTGGTTGTCTGAAACACCTTTGGATAGATTGTGGAAGTGTCAGTAGACAACATCTACATTTGAGTTGAGACAGGTAGTCGAAGACGTCCCCAAAGCATGGAATTTTCAACATAATCCAAGTGGTCATCCAAATGTGAGAATGACACCAATGTAGGAGGGGATGATGTTGATTTGGTAGTAATCCTCTGTAAAGAATGTCTGTGAGACAAGGAAATGGTTGGCTTTAGAATTTGTGGGTAAAAGAGATGAGAGAAAATCAATAGGATCCTTGAAATCCAATGGATAATTTTCACCAATAAGAAGGTACGCTACTAATAGATCCCATATAGGTAGGGGAGATAGCAAGTTGGGTGAGGTAAGTTTGTATTTTGATGAAGAAGAAGGTGAGCATGGATCTTTCATGGGTAGAAGAGTAAGTACTATGGGTTGTTCGTCAGATTGAGAGGTGAGTGGGGAAAATGCATTGGTGAGATATGGTGGAATTCTTTATGGGTGAAGGAGAAGATAAGGGAGACTCCTCTATGGGTAAAGGAGCAGATGAAATAGGCCCCTCTATGGATGAAGGATCTTATGTAATAATATTCTCAATAGATAGAGTAGAAGTAAATTGAGTAGGAAGAGCTGGTATGATGTCAAAAACAACATGAACCTCACAAATGTTACTGTCACCGGTTGAGGTTTCACTAGTTTGGTTAGATGATGGGGTGTGATTTGGGAATGAACTCTTGAATATGTGAAGGTTCGATTATTCGGTGCATTAGGATTATCCAAGATGAGATCTCCATTATCTAACATTTCTTGGATGATATTTTTGAAAGTTATACAATTAACGTCATTATGACCTCTAAAGACGATGATAGTTGTAGTAATCATTTTATTTATACCACGTAGGCACAAGACGAGAGGGGTTAAACCCAATATGTGGTTTTATAGGTGGAAGATTGATTTCTTATTATTTTATATTTTTTTCTAAAACCAAAGAGTAGGGCTCTCCTAGGGGATTATATTTTCATTGTTCTCACTTAAACCGAAAAGCCCGAATAAGAGAAATATTGGAAGAAGGCTTTGATTTGTTGGATGGACAAGATGGGCCAAATTTTAAAAATACTACATTGGTAGATCCTTTTTCTTTAGAATAATTATTTTACGGTTTAGAAGAAGAAGAGATATCATTTGATTTAAATGCAGCGTTCTTGTTACGTAATTATATCTTCTTATGTTCAATGGCAAAAATTGCAAGTTTCTAGGCCATGGTGAATGCCTCATCAAACATGTCAAAGGTTTGAACTTGGAGAGTTGGAAAGATGTGTCTAGCACAAGCTCTAGTGAACAAATCTATTAACTCGGTTTGAGGTAGTTGCAAAGTGAGTTGGTTAATCAAGCTACACTAACGAGTGAAAAAATCTGCAATAGACTCATCTTTATATTAGCATGTCGCATACAATTTGGTCATGGTGACCTTCTTGACAATATTGATAGAAAAGTGGTATAGAAAAGCCTAAGCTACCCGGTTAAATGAAAATATGGAGTGCCGGGTAGAGAACTATACCAATCTAAAGATGGTCCCATCAAAGAAATTGGGAATTTTTGTAAGTGTAAAGTGTCATCGTGAGCGATGAGATAACACACATGTTTAAAAGATGTAAAGTGCTTTTATGCGGAATATTTTTTTTTTTGTTGAATCAGTTGAATTTAGGAATTTCTCAATGCGTAGGGTATGGATGAATTGGAATGGATGGGTGTATGGGCTCATTTCAAATATCATTATATGTCGAGAGTTACGTGATCCAAAGCGGAGATGCTTATAATGTCTACATCTTGTCCATCATAATTTTGATAAGATCATGTTGTGATGATGGGGCACCCCCGTAGTATAAGTGGGTAGATGAGGCGGGTATGACATGGTGTCGAGTATGAAAATTGTGAGGAAGGAACATAGGATGGAATAGATGTAGATGGAAAGTATCATGAATAAATAGTAGATGAATATAGGGGTTGTTAGTGATAAGTATAGGTAGGTGGAGTGGATGTAAAGGCTCTTGTAGAAATTGAAGGAAGAGACCGAGGGATGGAGAGGATGATTTTTGGAAGGGAGTGTGGGATTTTGACACCAATGGTGGGTGAGATGATTTAGGTTTATGAGAGGTGGCGGGTGCAAATAGACCTACACTCAAGGTGGTTGACAAAGGAATGGTTTACATCATAAGAGAGAAAAACGTCAAAGGCACGACATATGCTTTGTAGGTGTAGAAGATATCGATGATGTAGGATCAAGCTAGGAAACCACATGTGGTAAGGTGAAAGAGTGCAAGGAAAAGATAGTAGTAGCTGAGTGCGAGAAGTGGGTGCAAGGGTAGGTTGAATGGACATAGTCATGCCATATACAAGCTACCCTGATGAATCACAAGTAGATGAATGAGCGAGATAGTATTGCAGAGCGGTAGGGTTGTGATCAAGGAGTCTCACAAACTCCTCATCACCAGTGGGTATGGCAAGAGCCTGATTGGGGTCCATAGGTGATGAGATGGAAGGGGGCAATGGGCTAGGTGGGAGCAGCTAGTAGCTAGTGTGAAATACGAGAGTTTTATCTTGTTTATGAGTCAAAACCATGTGACTAACGATAGAACATGTATTCTGAGCTTCGCTAATAATGTAGAAACACATAAGAAATGGAGAAAAATGGGTTTAAAATGTGTGATTTGATCACTATTCTGATTAGAAAATTAGAACACAGAGACCGACGTCGGTTGGGGTAACCGATGCTAGTATTAGGTGTAACCGCCACCGGTTTACTAGGACCGATGTCGATTCATGTGGGGAAATGAATTTTTGTAAATCGGTAATAAATGATGAAGATGAAGTAGAACTAGACTCTGAAGGTGATATCAAAGACTCAGAGATATAGTAAAGTTACATACGAAGTCATCGAAAGAAAAGAAATATAGATTGAATGCTACTTTTCCAGAAATGACCAAAACATCATAAAACTGATGGTGGTCAATGAACCGATGGTAGTGATATGATGAAACTAATTACGGTCATTGGTGACACCTAAGTTCTTATGAAATCTATGAAAAATGGAAAAAGTGATTTTTAGTGATTTAGGTCAAATAAAAAGACCAACTTAGAGATTGAGTATGGAAATGATTAGTCCTAACACACTCAGAAATAGTCAGAATACACCAATGATGATTGTGGAGTATGTAGGAGAGAAAAAAATGAAGAAAACAAACTCACACCTCAAAACAAAAATCAAGAAAAGCTAGCAGGACATGAAATCCCATGATGTATATTTTATGTTGTGGCTTATGCAATTTAGGATTGAATTGTGAATATAATAGAGTTTTTGGTACCAAATGTGCCCTATGGAAATTGAAAACTACAGTTGGTTTTAAGTAAGTTTTAGCATGGGGGATCCTTCTCTAATATGATAACTAGCCAGAAAACCAGCTAGAGCCCACTATCAATCCTCCGATTGTGTGATCGATGATAGATTCTTCCGAGAAATATGTTGTTTAAGAAATGTGTAGCTTTTTTCAAAGTGATTTTGTATAAAGAGTGTGCAAAATGTAAACTATGGTTCAAATTGCCAACCATAAGTTGGGCACGACTTATAAGCATATAGATTGCCCACAATTTAGATGATCTAGAATGTAGTATATAGTAATGAGATCCAAATATTTTAAAACCCAAATCCACAATGAAATTCAAATACAGAAATAATGAATAGGTAAGAGTATTTCTTTCACTAATGTGATACAAAATAAAAAGAAGTGTTCTTTTTAATCCCAAATACAAGTTTCACTAAGATCAAGTAGAAGAAGAATGTTTCCAATGGAGAATATTTAAATGTGAAATTTATTTTATAAATAAATAAACACACAATGATTCCCTAAGGATGAATAACGACAAGAAACCCAAATGGGTCCCACCAGCTTGTGCAAAATGTTTCACCACGAGTTTTACACTTTCAAGGATGAAACAAATAGATGGTAAATGGTTAAGGATGAATACGTGTGAGGTGAAGGTGGAAGGTAGAATGCATGTGTTTTTGATGTTATCCAAGTTTATCGTAGAAAAATCATTTTTTTCTAAGAAGGAATACTGTACATGCAAAGCAAGACCATTAAAAAGTATTAAATAACATATGATGACAGTGGACTGCCTAGCATATACTAGAGCCAGGAAATGTGGTGCTTCCTAGAGAGGTGTTAATCAACTATTTAATAACGAATCAATGTGAATAGAAAAATAAAGTAAATAAGTCCTATTGCAATGTAATGATTTAGGTTTCTCATACACATAATACATGATATTTTATGCTAGATATAAAAATAACACTAAATCTATTTAGAACCAGGATTTGTTCGGAGTTAGACAAGTCTTTCAAGGGTGCAGTAAGGGTTTAGGGCTGATTGGTTGAGTTATGGGTTGGTTTTGGGTGAGTGGGAAGCTTACTGGCTTGAGAATATAAAATGACATAGATACCGATATTGGTCAAGTGACCTATGTTGGTTCAGGGATGAAATCGATAGTGGTAGGGTAAACCAACGTCGGTAGGGGAAATTGGCAATAACTTAATAAAATGGTTTTGGGATTCTCTGTGATTGTACAGAGAGTGAGGAGGGTGTGGTTAGGTTTGTAATATAATTGAGAAGACTCAGGAATACAGAGGGAGAGATCAAAAATGGTGAAAGGGCTTGAATTGGTTGGGTTGGTGGATTGGTGAGAAGATGGAAATAACTAAATAATAGTAGAAACTTAAAATAATGAAGGAGGAAAAGAGATCTACAATAAAGGAAGAAAAAATGATTAAGATCATGTTACTTACTTGTTGTTATGAAGATCTTATGGCTGGATGGAGGTTGGTGATTGATTGGTGAGGTGGTAGCTGGTTCAATGCCACGGTAGTATGACCTATGTGTTCCCATGAATGCTCCAATGATCTAGAAGGGAATCCTTGTCTTTGTTCTTCTCTCGGTGGTATGTAGATGTTGTTTTGATGAAGCAATGGATTTAATATATTTTCTTGATTTCAATAGCACTCTCAAAAATCAAAATGACCAACCTGGATAAAATGTTGTAAAATTCTATATAAAAGAACCGATGGCAATTTAGGTGACCAACGTTGGCTAAGGATAAACCAAAGATCGGTTAGGGTGAAATAGTCTTATTTACAAAAAAATAGGCACATATTCCCAAATTTTGCATGCTTTCCTTGTTAGGTCCGCTTAGGTAAGTAGAGTTTACATAAGAGAAGGCAAGGAGATATTAGAAGAAGTCCAGTTATGTTTAAGAAGAATTCTTAGTTAGTTAAGTCTAGTAGTGACTCAGCATTAGGAGTAATGACTTAGTGTTGAAGGTGATGTCATAGTCACTGAGTTAAATTCCCTTAGAATGGGTCCAGGGTGAGGTGTCATGATGAGGTGGAGGTGTGAGGGTGAAATTAATTTAATTAAAATAATTAAACTAATTAATAATGTGAGGGTGAATATTAATATGGGGTAAAGGGGTCATGGTTAGTTAAATGTGTTATGTTAATTAATTGAAGGGGACCAAGGGGAGTGTGACTCAAATTTGGTGTCTACACACAAGGGTAGATTTGGATTTTCGGTGTATATTTTACTTTGTATTTTTGTATGGCCCAGAGAGTGTAACCATTTTTAGGTTTATATTTACTTAGATATATATATATATCTACATATATGGATGTGTAAATTTGTTTTCATGATTTCATGTGATGTTTTATATGATTTATAAATAGATTTAGGTATGATGATGGTTATAGTAGCGATGGGGTTTAGATGCAATACAGTTGTGTGAATGTGATGATTCAATTTATCATGATGAATGTTATATGGATTAGATTTTATTGTATTATATGGATGTTGGTTTTATTTGTTGATATGTATGATGATGGTTAAGAGCATTTCATGGGATGTGTTTGATTCTTTATTTGACTTGGCACATATAAATATGTGATGGTAATTTTAATGATAATTCACTAGCAATAATAATTGGTATTAACATATAACCAATAATGGTTAGTCCATTTAGGATTATGTAATTGATTTAAGATAAAATGAGATGAGATATGTTATCTACCTCCTTTTAACATGTTTATGAGTTGCATGCATCTTATACATAGAATTGTGTTCTCCTTGGTGATTCTTAGGTTTTTACCCCATATTTTTTTGTTTTAGATTGTATGGGATGATTGATGCGGGAATCGGTGTCTTCAAATTGAAATTATATCTATGTGGGAATATTTCCTAGGATGATAAAATATTCAAACATATTTTGGGAAATTTGATCGATGCAGAAGTTTTCAATTTGGTCGTCTTGTATCTGGGTTTTTAGATTATCCATCCTTGAGGAATGATGTATATTTATATTTTCATGGTAATATTGGATACCATATTTAGCGATAGTTGTCCTTTGAGGGAGAAATCTATATTTTGATAACATTTTTTCATCCCATATCGACTATTATTATTTTAGCTAAGGATGATCCTAAGAGGCCATTTAAGGAGGGTGGGTTTGATATACAAGATAACATGTGTACCCTAAACATGTCATGTGTTGGTAAATATGGTGAAGTGGGGAGTAATTATTGATGTACCCTACTATAGTCAAGGGGACTTATCTGCATGGGATATTCTATGAGCAAGGCTATGGTGCCATATTTAATTCCATACTAGATATATTAACAAGATACCACATAATTCCAAATCATTTACCAGGGTAAGGGATATTGGTGAATATTGAAAATGAGGTATCTTAGTTAAACAAAGGTCATATAGATAGATATGTTAATAGTAGAAACATCGCAAGTGTAGGCATTAAGAGGATCCTTTTCGGTTTACTATTGAGAGAGGCTAATTGATATGCCCCAAACCCATATTTGTGAGTGATAATATATGGTCCAAGATAGTTTGGAGCAAACTTCCCACGTTTACTCTTTTCCATATTTGTGACATGTTGATTTTATTTAAGGACAATATTGCCAATATTGAATTCTCGTTATTTAAGATGTTTATTATATGCATGTTTGATTCATTCTTGATAGACATTAAGATGTTTGAGGGTGGTTAGTTGGCATTCATCTAAAAATTCAAGTTGTGATAGGTATTCTTGGCGATATTCTTCCTCAAGGATGAAATATTTAAGAGAAATGTGTAGGGATGGAATTTGGACTTCAAGCGGAAGAACAAATTTTATGTCATAGAATAGGGAGAAAGGAGTAACACTCGTAAGGGTTTGAATGCTAGTCTAGTAAGCCCATGATACAAAAGGAGTTTATAGATGTCAATCCTTTACCTACATAATTGACACTCTTGGAAAGGATTTTTTTAAGGGTTCTATTAGATGTTTTGGATTTCTTGTTAGCTTGTGGATAGTAGAGTGTTGAGAAACTGAGTTTAATATTGTAGGTTTCATTTTTTTGGAACTTTTTATTTTAAATGATTTACCATTATCTGTGATGATTTTATGGGGATGCCAAAGTGACAGATGATGTGATGATGGATGAAATTGATGATCTTATTTACTTTAGTGGAGATAAGAGGAAAATCCTTGAGATAATTTTGTGGAATATTCAAGTATAAATGATGATTGAATTATGTCATTGAGATGATCGAGGATTGATAAGGATGACAAAATCAAGTCCCCATTATTATAAAGGCCATAAATCTTGAGTAGGTTAATGATCATGACTGGGATGTGTGTAAGGTTAGCATGTTATTGACATTTGATGCACTTCTTGACATATTGACAACAATCTTGATTAATCATAATCTGATAATAACTCATACATAAAATTCATTTAGTGATGGCCAAATTATTAAAATTTCGACTACATATTCCATCGTGGACTTCTTAGATTACTTGGAAAGTCTTTGGATATTTTGAACACCAAAGAATAAAGACAAGTAAAACCCTCTTTTATAAAGGACTCCCCAATATAACATAGCATGATGTGTATTGTTAGAAGGACCTCTTACCATTTTGGACAAACCCGAGGGTAATTTTCTTTAAGAAAAATAGTCTTATATTTGACTATACCACATATTGGATTGGCCATCTTTTGTATGATTAATGGAAGGACGATCAATGTTGGTATGATATGGTTGATCAATTTTATGTACAATGAAAAGAGTTTATAATCATGTGGGGATAAAGTGATGAGGGATGTGAGATACATCATAATATCGCAAATTTATTGGATGAGCGTAGATTCATTTGGATTTCATAATGATTGATGGATTTTAGGAGATGGTCAATAATGGATTTACATTTTTGTAAGGTCTCAATTTTACATATATATGTCCCTTTGAATTGATTAATGATGAGTGGGAGTCACCATATATGTCTAGAATTCTTACGCAAATAATTTTTGTAGTTTGAAGACCCATGATGAGGGCCTCATATTTTTCTATGTTATTCATACAGTCAAATTTAAATTTAAAAGATAACGAGGATAGGATTCCCCCAAGGAGATAATATTACTATTTTCACACCCCCTTATCGACATTTAGAACCATGAAGAATAAGGATGTTTTAAGAGGAGTATTATCATGATCAAGTATACTAGTAGATTTGTTAATAAAATGTTTTAAAGGGATTTTATTATTGGTAAGGGGTTTTTTGTGATCTGATTGGTAATAACCTACCCTTTAATGGATTTTTGATGAATAAATTCAAGGTCAAACTTGGTCGTGAGTATAAGAAATATAGTTATGTGGGTGTTATGTTATGGTTTAGAATGTATGGATTTTAGTGGATTACATTTGTGACTACACAAGATTTTTATTGAGGAGGTAATGAAAAAGTTTGGAAGTTGTGAAGTATAATTCACAACACAACTTTTCTAAATTTGAATAATAGGTTTTGTAATCATGAATGGTATGAATTCTATAATAAAATGACCTACTCCCTAACTTTTTTTTCCCAATGATTTATCCCTAAGGTATGATCAGTGGTAGATATATATATCATATATATAAGGTATGATATATATATATGGTATATATATATATATATATATATATATATTATCTCCCTCACATGGAGGTATAAATAATTTTGGTGATGGAGATATTGCTTAAGAGCATCAAAGGAATTCTATAAATCACTATCCCATATGAAATAAATGTCATTTTTAAGGAGGTGATGGAAAGTTTGACACCTGATCGATAATTGAGAGATGAAAATTGAGATAGATTAAAGTTTCCCTTATATGTTGTGGAGATGTTTAAGGTTATATGGATGTTACATTTTGATTATGGATTTGATTTTGGTGGAATCAACCTTTATTCCCCTAATAGATACTATGAACCCTAATAATTTCATGGTTAAGACCAAAAAAACACATTTACCATGGTTGAGCTGAAGGAAAATTTTTATCGAGATGGGATAATATTACATTGAGGAAAGATAGATGTTTTTTCGGTGTTTACATTTACTTAAGATATCATCTACTTAGTCTTCTATAGTTTTATCAATAATGTCATGAAATATATAGGTCATGGTGCATTGGTAAGTTTCTTGTGCATTTTTAAGCCAAATGGTATACTATATAGTAGAAGGTTCCTCACAAAGTGATAAAACATTTCTTGTGTTTATATTCTAGTGTGATAAGGATTTGATTATAACCAGAGAATCCATCCATAAGAGACAAAATTTCATGGCATGTCATTAGGTCAACAAGCTAATACATTTTAGGTAAGGGAAAATCATCTTTTTTAAAAAGAGGTTAAGGTTCTTAAAGGTATGTGAAGATACACAATTTCCTAGATGTATTGGTTACAAGTACAATGTTAGAAACCCATTGTGGATAATCAATGGGTAGGATGAAATTGGTTGAGAGAAGATATTGAATTTCTTCTTTAACTAGCAATGTTACATGAGGATGCATTTTACAAATATTTTTCTTCACTGGTTTAGCATCGGGGATGGTGAAAATATTATGGACAATGATATTAGGGTAAATACAAGGAATATCCCTATAAGACCATGTGAAGGCTTGATAAGATCAAATAAAAGGTGGTGAATTTTTGAAGCTCTTGATAGTCTAAATCTTGACTAACTTTAACTATACAAAGTTCTTATAATGTCAAAATGTTAATATTGACGGTGGATTCATTGAGAGTGTAGGCATATCATGAGGTAGGTATTTCTGGAGATGATTATCTTTAGCACCCATGTATGTTAGGATGGCATTATTGACATTGGAGAACATATATTGGGAGAATCCTCTTTTATCATATAAAGGAATACTAGAAGAAGGATCTTGGTCTTTCCGTTAGCTTTATAATTCAATGGTCCGAGAGTGATTTTATTTATTTTAAAAATATTTACAAATATAGATATGGTGGCATGTATGCTAGAGGGAGTATCGATGATAATAATGAAGATAAGCATTTGGATTATGATATTGGTTTTGTGGATTCGAGGGTAGGTTTTTTGAAGCTAAGTCCATGTTTTTGTGGGATTTCCTTAAATATTCAAAGGGTGTCTCATGTGGACCTTTCTCATATCTAGCTAGGATAAAACCCTTCCATACGTAGAAATGGAGGTAGGTTTGGGAAAATTGAGGCTTATCTAGGAATGAAAATTTTGAGGTGAATGGTTTAGTGTGGTGTTGATCATCGAGGTGTGAAGAGGGGCGGTCAATGCCTCCATAAATTAGTTGTGTTTAAAGAAAGGGAAGACCAAAGGAAATAATATTTCCAATGTTAGACATGTAGATAGGTTGTTTATTGGGTATCCCATATATTTTTGGTGAAGGAGTGTATTGAGATCCAAGATTTGATGCTCTCTTTGGAGAGATGTTGTATCATATCTTTGAATGATTGATCATTGGGTAATTTGGATGTGGGGACAAAGGAAATCATGGAAGATTAATTTGAAGAAGTGGTTTTTGTAAGGTATTAAACACGTAATTTTCCTATAGTTCATATGACATGTTTTAAATGGGTTAGGATCAATGGGGACCATAAAGGTATTTCCTTCATGTTCATATTTCAAGCACCGATGTAGAGTGGAAGGGAAAAATTGCATGACATGAATCCAAGTGCATCCTAATAATATATTATTTTGAAATTTTCCATTTCACAAGGTAGAAAGTTCATGGATGAATTTCATTCCTACTTTGATACGTAATATTGATGTGCCCAAGGTAGGAGTGACAATATCATGAAAGCATGTAAGGAGGATAGTGAGTGACTGAGTCATGACATTTTCAGGTAGTTGAAGTTGTTTGAAAGTGTGGGATGAGATGATATTGATGTTGGCCCCATTTTTAATCATGACTCTTTTAATAAGGGTATCATTTATTTGGGAAGTGATAAATAGGGGAGGTCATGGTCTTCAAGTTGTAATAATGGGATCTTGGAGTTGTCAAATGTGATGGTTGCAGACATTTTTAAGGCTCCAAAAAAATTGTAAAATGGTTGAGGTTCATTTGATTGTATTGAGATGGCTTGGAGAGCTTATATCATAGCTTTTTGGTATTGAGGGAAATTTTGGATGAGTTCATAGAGGACATCTTGATGGGTACTTATGTAACTATTTAAGAACATTGTTTTATATTGATGTTGTGGATTGAATATGAGGGGATGTGAGGATGGAGACTTTGACTTTAGAAGATGATGGATTGATTGATTCGGTGGGAATTTTGTGGAGATGGATACTTTAGGATATCTTGGTTTAGGATCTTGAGTCTAAGCATAATATCTTATGGATATAAAGATAGCATTCAATTTGGAAGAAAGAATATTTGTTAGAGAGGGCCACACCCCTTACTTGACACAATACTAGGTGACATTTTAAGAGTATCAATCTCAAGGGTTTTAGGGGGTAGGTTTATCCTAGTATTTTATTTTGTTGTTTTATGATCGATAAATGGACCAAGGTGATATATTTTCATCAAAATAACATCCTTCTTAGAAAAATTTGGATTATGATATTAAGGATTTAAATTATTCAATGTGATGTCCTTTCTATGATAATCATAAACTACATCATACTGTACCAAGTAGGTTTCCATCCATGGGGATTGAAGGGATTGATCGAGGGTAGTGATATGGTTGATGATTGAAAAATATTTTTCAAGGATTATGGTATAGTATCCTGATGGAGCTTGTTGATACGGTGATGAGGTTATGGGTATTTTAGTTTTATTAGATAATTTAAGGGTATGGGCTACATGAGGTATGTTTTGAGTAGTGAGATTAGTTGTTTTATTAAGAATGGGTTTGGATTCATATGATGGTGATTGTAAGTTTTGATGAAGGATGAGGTCCCATAATATAAGGTGGTGACCTAGAATCCTTAGGTGTGCTTATTTTGAGTTTGTTATATGGGATCTCTCGACTTCTCGTTGTGGGTTAACTGTAATTTTTATATAGGACTACCTTGATTTTTGATTTGGGGTTGATGGACCTTATATTTGGGAGGAATACTTAATATTTACATACAATGGGATTTTTTCCTTAAAAATCCCAAGAGATAAGATTAGGGACATATATGGGAGTAATAACTATAGCACATCAACATTATATTTGATTTTTATCACTTGTAAGAAGGTCAAAGAATTTTTTCGGTTCCATTGGTATTTTAGATATGGATGAAAATTATGTAGAACATAGAGTTTAATGGTATTGATAATGTGAGTGGTAGGATCTTAGGGTCCTACAACATTAGTTTGTATTACATTATTGGTCACAGGATGGTTTGGAAAAGTTTTTTTAAATACATATAAGGCTCTATTAGTGGTTGCATTAGGATTGTCTAGTTGTAGTTCACCATGGTCGATAAGCTTTTTGATGAAATTTTTAAACGAACAACACCTATCAATGTCATGTCCATGAACCTGGTGGTATTTACAATATTATTCTTCCTTATACTAGGATGGTTAGGAGTTGATGATTTTTCGATAGGCGGGATAAAAGGAAGGTTTATGAAATGTGCAGCCATAAGCTTATCAAAGATAAAACAATTAAACTCCCCTAGAGGTGTGTAGTGTTAAGGAGGTATGGATCATCAGGGTCTAAATAGTTCTTAGATGAAGTTTTCAAGACAACAACATTTTCCATGCCTTTGGGCTTGTCATTGTTGGAAAATTTCTAGAAGTAATTAGGTTTAGGATTTTTAGATCGTAGTTTAACTTTACCATCTTCAAGGGATCAAAGTTCTAATTTATGGGCATGGTAAAGGCTTCATGAATGTTTGGAATGACTAGATTTGGAGAGTGGAAGATATGTGTTTGGCATAAGATCAAGAAAAGAATACAATTAGTTTATTTTGTGAAAGAAAAATATAATTAATTAATGATACCTCGCTACCTAGAGATAAAGTCAACAATAGATTTTCTTTAATTATTTGATAGAATATAGATCGGTGATGGATATTTTAAATGCAATGTTGATGGATAAGTGTTATATGAAAATTTGTGCTAGCTACGTGAATTAATATAGGTATTTTTGGGGGATGTTGTAATACAATAATTAGGGGGCCCAAAGTAAAGACATCGGGAATGTCCTTAGCATAAGGTTTTGATCATGGCTATGAGATACCAAGAGTTTAAGAAGGCCCGAGAGATGTTGTTGTGGATCTTCCTTACTATAAAATTTGGTAAATTTTTAATTTCCCAATGTGGAGGGTATGGTTTGAAGGTTATTGTTGGATTGATGGGTTCATTATAATTTTTTTCATAAAGAATACGTTTTTAGTTCCCATGGTAGTGGCTTCTAGACTTTGATTCTATTCATCAAGGATTTCATGGGATCATTCTAAGGGGTTGGATATTTGTTGAGAATGATTAGTATTCCATAGATAAAGGGATTTGATTGGTATTATTGATATGGTAAAATAGGATTTTGAAAAGAGGGAAATTTTTTTGGTCCACTATAAGTTTTCTAGAGGGAACCTAATGGTTGTGATGACAAGTAGATATATTAGTAAGATTAGGGGAATGAAGTGTTGAGGAATGGTTTTAAGGGCTATGGATTTTGTTGATGTGGGATATAATCGTATACTATGCGACACCATTTATAGATGTTGGTTGTAAAAGGGACGAGAACAAGTGATAACACTTGTATTAATAGGTGATAAATACATAGGGATGGATTTAACTAGGTTTTGGATTACAAATGAGGAATGTTGGGATCTCATGGGATGGGATGTGACCAAGGATCTCACAGAAATGAGGCATACACTAGAGGATATTATGAGAGAGGGGAGAAGTGGAATCCATGTGCTAACTACAAGTGGCGGGGTGGTCATGTGATGATGCACTATGAGAGATAGATGAAGAGGTAGTATGACATGGATCCTAATTGGGTAACCATATTTTGTGATGAGATGGTATTAAGGATGAATTTGAATAAAGGATTTTATTATATAGGTTTAGATGTTTCTATACGACGGGATGCAGGATAAGGAGTGAATTTTTTTATGACTCATGGTAGGTGGGGTCAGCATGTTAGGTATAATTATAAATGATGGAATGGATGTCTAGTTGGGGTTTTGGGTTCTAATGGGGAATACATATAGCTCTTAAAGTGATGTAACTACTAAGGATGATAGGATTGGTGTCTAGAAGTTCTTCAAAGGTAGGATCTCTATTATAAAATAATTGTGGGATGGGTGGTTTGGGGGGTTTTTGATGTGTTTGATTTAAGACTATGAGAGAGTAACAACTCTTAGATTATAAATATGGATTTTTATAGTGAGTCTAAGATATATACAATATTTTGGATTCATGATTATTGTCTAGTCAAAACCATGAGATAGAAAGAAAATAAAAAATGAAATATGTTTACATTTAAAAATCAATCACAATTAATTTTAATTATCTTAATTAGTTTTAGAAATGTGTGAAAAGAGAAAACAACTTATAAAAGGTACTAAGAATTGGGCCTACTAAGGTCAGTTTTAGGTATGTTTAATTTGGAGTCCCTGAGATTACCAAAGGTACGTTAGGATCATATCTTTATTGGTTTTGGTACAAGATGTGGTATTGGGCCTACCCCTCTCACTTCATGGTCCCTGTAGTGATAAGGGTGTTGGGTGCTTAGCTATATACTACCCACCAATTATTATACTCTTGATCAGAACACCAATTCAACTTTCCCCTTTGTGATGAATTCCAAGTTGGTAAAATTAGAAGGGGATGTTTAGAATGTAAGTTTTATTATAAGTGGTTTGGTAGTGTATGGGGGAAAATGTTGAACGTAGATTTTAACCTCTACTTAGACAAGATGATCAAGTAGAGATGAAAATGCAAGTTCATTTTAAGTTCTAAATGAAGATTTTTGTTTCGATGAGGAAAATACACAAAATGCAAGGCTAAATAAAAGTAATGAAAAGATAATGGAAATAATATAAAAATAAATACCTTTATTCACAAAATACTCTTTTATTTTTACAATCTCTAGGAAATAATGATAGTACTCAAGAGCTAAAAACTTAGTTAACTTACAAGAAGTAAACAAAAAATGGATTCTACTATGGAAATGTAGAATTTAATCAAAAGGACTAGGTCCCACCAGGTGTGCCATATGTTTTAGTAGATTTTAGGATTCAATTTTAATTTATGAAAAAAACACTAAAACTCTTAAATGACGGGGTTTAACATAAATTTTGTGGATGATTTGAAAAAATATGGAAATCCAAATGCACACATAAATATCTTCTTCCAAATAGACAACTTGACAAAATATGGATTATAAAAATTATGAGACGAGTTTCTTTGTAAACAATAATTTTAGGAACCAAAGGGCTTCCTTCAACATATGTCAACTCACTTTTAATAAATTAAGTTGGAAATAATCAATAATGAAATTACAGTTGATAATATAAAGTAATGTGGATAACAAAATATGAATATGCAATTTTTGGATGTTAGGATTCAATCAATTCCCTTGATGATAAGTTGAGGTGGATTGAAAATGTTATTCCTAGTAGAGGTTGGTTGCATCACCATGTTCAAGGATAAGATCTAAATATTTAGGAATATCATCCAGATTATGTGTAATCATGATTTTGCATATACTTAAGTCGTGATTGATGTCAAATTGTTCCCACACAAATGGTTGGTATACTATGGGTAAGTTGTAGATGTTGGAGGTTTCATAAAATACTCCTAGAATGTTCATCTAATAGAAACCCAAGCTTATAAATAGGAGAACATTAGTCATGACTTCAAAATATCATAAAAATATATCAAAATTTATTACGAATGTAGAGTTGGGTATTTTGATAGGAATGGTGTCAATCCACCATATCAATGTTGATTAAATGCGATCGGTGTTGATTCTTGTGTATATAGCCAAAAATGTGAAATGGAACAAATTATTTAACAAGAATGATAATACAATAATGTATAAGGTTTAGATATGTGTTATTAGACTTGAATAAAAACGTCTAATAGTTCATAGGATGATCATACCTTTTGAGAGATGATGGTTTAGATTATATTTTTGAGAAGGTAGATTCTATAATGGGATAATAGTGTACTAGAATGCTTCAACTTATTTATGTTATGTGGTGTTCTTATTCAAAGACTTGTAAATGTTCAATACATGAGTCCAAAATTTGGACTGTCACCTATAAAAATTTTAAATCCTTAGGAAAGGGATTATGCCATTTATTTAATAGGATCGATGTCATTTTAACCAAATTGGTACTAATCCACACCGATGCATCGGAGGAAATCAACATCGATTTCTGTCTTTTTTGAGGAGAATGGTTGAATTTGGTTCCAACCATATCCTTTTTGGAATTTTTAGGGTTTATAATAGTTTTAGGCTCATGAGGATTTTGTTAGGGTGTTAGGGTTGTTTAGGTTATTTTTATGTTGATTTATTTTTGTTTATTTTGTGGTTATATGTGGTTATGGGTGATAAAATGGTAAATATATGTTTGTAAAAAGGGTTAAGTTTTCATATGGGTTTACTGAGAGGGATTTCTTAGGGTATGTACACGTGCTAGGAGTTAGGGTGAGCTAATTCTAGTATTTACACCTTCCTTAATAAAAAGAAATGTTTTGGGACAATTTGCAAGTCATATTCACGAATTCCAAGAAATTAAATTTCAAGAAAAAGAATATTAAGATCCAAGGGTAATAATTTTAAGTTTAAGGATCAATTTTTCATTTTTTCAAGTATTAACTCCATACAAAATAGATGTTTTAGGGCCATTGGTCTTACATCTAGTAGGAATATGTCCCTTAAAGGTCACCTAATTGTTATCCAAAATCACCCGAGAGGCCATTTTGATGTTTTTGACAAGTCATGAGCAAGAGGTATTAAGTGCAAAGAGGAAAGAAGAGGGAATTAGTAAAAAATTGGGTCAAATTCAAGACAAAGTGGTTATATCAACAATCATTCATTTTAATGGAACTGTTCTTGTGTTCCATGAATTCCCCATTTTACTAACTTTAATGATGAACTATCAAGGAAGTGTAATCGGTGAATTAGCATTGGAGGAAGATAAGGAAAATTTCAAATGTTCCTTTGCTTCTCCAATTAGATGACTAAAATACAAGGGAAATGAGAGGAAATTCATAAGGTTAATTCGGAATCGAAACAGTACAAGTAAAAAAATACAATGTTCCTCATGTTCCTGTAAGTTTGATCCATTCAATGAGTGGATGGAATAATGAGAACTTAATCGATTAAGTAAGACTCAAAGGTAATAATGAGAAATGTTCCCTCATCGCTATTATGCCCAAAAATCCTACCATGTCCACCAAAATTACTATAATGGGTGAGGTTAGGAATTTAAGGCACCCTTGTAGTAATACTCATGTTTCTTTGGTTCCCTAAACCTCAATCCAAATGAATTAAGGAAAAGGGCACCAAGTAGCTATATCAGCTCCGCAAAGCACTTGAGGAATTTTTTCCTTATTTCATCATTCCCACATTGTTTGTATCTCCACATAAGCATACAAAAGGTTAAATTTATTATTTAAGTCCCACTGGGAATGTTCTTTTACTATACGAGTTCTCGAAACTTTGTCGGGGCCAACTATCATGGGATTTAGAGGTGAAAAAATCAGTTTCTTACATCTGCATGAATCTAACAACTTCACCTTCCCAAATTTATTATTTAATGGCACCCATACCTTTTCATGTAACTATAATGGAATGAATCTACTTCATCAAAACATTAAGCATGAAGAAGGAAAAATGAAAACACAGAGGGTCTATCTTTTTAGTAACAGGATCACCACTGCGTGTAGAGTGGCGATTCTGCAGAACCACCGCTCAACTAGGCGCAAGATCCACAGGAACATCGGTATGCATTGGGTAGCAGTCCTAGTTCTTTCGAATAGAAAACAAATATATGAAACGAACAACCCAGAATTTGAGCGATTCTTTGTGTCTCTTCTCCTCCATGACCTTTCCCATCCTCCAATGCATGGGAGGACATGGAGAGAGGCTATAAATACATGTTTTTAGAAGATAATAGGATCATCAAAGCATGAAAGCAAGTGAGAAATAAGTTCTTAGTGTTGGAATTTTGTTTTGTAGAAGAAAGGAGTGTTGAGATAGAGCAAACAAGTATTTGGGAGGAAGTGTGAGATATTATCTACTTCTCTTTCATACTTATTGTAAATTTTGTACTTGTTATTTTTGAATTGTCCAATAAAAGTGGGAAGAAAGAGAAATTGCCCTTCCCAACTGGTTTTCCTCCTCCTGGAGGTTTCCAAGATAAAATTTGTTGGTGTTTATGAGCTTAAATTATTTCCTTTCCTACAATTGTGGATTCTAAGCATAAGCATAATTCATTCACTAGCTATCTTTGTCATTTTCTAATAGAAAGTAGAACAACAATTTTATTTTGTGATTTTGTGGATAATTCCAAAGTTGAAGAGTTTACAGATCATTTTGGTATCAGAGCTAACAATTATCCAGGATTGTGGTATTCATTCTTGGATTTGTATGATAGTGACGAGATCTAAAGGTGAAGAGGCTTTACCTTGTGATCCAGAAATTTCTACAAAGAAGTGGAAACAGAGAATTTGGGGAAAATGGAGGAAGAGAACTTGGTCCGTAGAATCGAGATGCTAGAGACCATGATGGATAGGATGTTTAGAAGGCAAGAAGAGATTTCTGATTTATAGAAGACAACTTCTGTCAAACAAGACTCCATGGACTCAGTGGTTCGGGGCTTAGCTGAAAATTTTGGCATAGGAAGGAGCCACCATGAGGAAATTTATGGGGAAGAGCATGAAGAAGAGACTTCAAACACAAGAGAAAAGGTAAAATCTGATCATACTCCTTTTAAAGTTGAGACGAAAGTTGATATTAAAATCTTTGAAGGACAAGTAGATGCAGAGTTGCTTGATAAATGGTTAAAATAGTTAGAAGTCTACTTTAGTATCCATAATGTCACTGAGGCATAGAGGATCACCTTTGCACATCTCAAAATGGAGGGACACACTCTGGTTTGGTGGGAAACCCATCTAACCACTTGTGAAAAGAAGAAGCGTCCTATTGTGAAATCTTGGAAAGAATTTAAAGAATTACTTAGAGCTAAATTCTATCCTATTGGCCACAAGACTGACCAAATGATTAAATGGTAGTATTTTAGACAAGGCAGTGGTCAAAGTGTGTAGGACTATACTACGGAGTTTTGGAGGCAAGCCATGTTGCTAAACATGGACTTGGAGGATGAGGATATTTTGACTAAGTACTTGGGAGGACTTCACACTCACCTTCAAAGAAAATTCATCTCCACCAAGCCCAAAGATCTCAATGAGGTGTGTGTGCAAGCATACTACATAGATGATGAAAATAAGCAAGGAGAAGTAGAGCCAACGAGGGCAAAACAGTCAAAAAATTAGTAGAAAAAAGAGTATGGGCAAACAAGTAACAAGGGTAAGTGGAAAGGGAAAGGTAAACAAGTTGCCACTACTTTAAATACTTGTAAAGATCCCAAGAATTTTTGCAAGAATTGTGATATTAATGGTCATACTGATGCTACATGTTGGAAGTTCATCCGGTTGTTACATTCGAAGAACAAACCAAGGATCAAAGAAGTCATTTAGGATGACTAGTGTGATCACTCTAGCAGGGGAGTGTGATTGCACAACATGGAAACCTCTCTCCAAGCATGGGACTTGTGAAAACACGAGAGAGGAATCTCTAGATTAGAGGCTGGTTCCTCAAACTCCTCAAGAGGACGATTTAAGATCTATATTTGCACAACTACAAGGTTTAAGTCCTAATCCTACTCTAAATTAAAAGGAGATAGGGATAGAAGTGCAAAAATTGAAACTAACTAAAGATGGTGATGCACCAAAAGGAGTGGTGAATATTTTTGTCATGCAAATAGACATCCATTCCAAAGATTACAACATAAAACATACATTTTGATAAGATATAATTTAGGATCTGAAATGAAGCAAACAACATACAAACAATTAAATGAAACCCATTCACAAAGCTTGCATTATCATTTCCAGTGTCAAAATCACGTTTTGCATTACAACATCGAGAGAGGTAAAAACTATTACAATATTTGGAGAGGTCTGATTCTTGAATCAATCACTTGATGCAATGGAGGTGAAAGTGGAGAAGATTTCTATGCCAAAAAGTATTCCCCCTTTGAAAATGAGAAATCTGGCTTTTAACATTGCATGGGTTGAGCCAGAGAGAGAAAACGTGACAAAACACGGGAGCCCATTCCTCTCATTTGTAAATGCATTAAAATGGCATGGGGAACCTTACAAACCCATACCCTACCATTTTTGACTGAAATGGAGGAGAATGCGACCCCTCTTGCATTAAAATGGTGGTGAAATTGATTGAAATGTCAGAGTCCTCGCAATGAGCCATGAATCGTGCCAAAGTTGTTTTTAACTTTCTCTCTCCAAACTATACCAAAATTCAAGATTAACCTCTTAATCATGTAGAGAATTTTATAAGCTTTCCAATGATATAAAACATGCAAATGAAGCTGAGCTCGGATCAAAAGATTTGGTTTTTTCGAATATTTAGGGCACAAAATAGGAAAAAATGAGTTTGAAATTTTTTCCCGCGCTCGCCACCTAGATGACACACATCAAGTGTTGATTGGATGTGCAATTTCTCCTTCCCCGAGCTACTTGAGGTTTTCCTTGAAATTTTTGACCTTTTTGATTTTTTGGAACATTCTCCATTGTGACACGTGGCGTGATCTGATTTCATGGACCCGGGCCCAAGCGGGCTTTTCACGTCCCTCGCGCCCTTTCGGCTGAGGTGTCCCAAGCTTATGCAGGACAAAAACTTCCGATCCACCCGAAATGGGCCTCTCTGAAATTTCCTTTTTGGCCGATGACACATGGCACTATTTGATTGTGCCAAAGCAAGCAGCTCCTTCGGCTCTCCGCATCCGACCCTGCGTGTACATTTCACCCCAATTGAAAAGATGATAAAGTTCTCTATTTGGCCAAGAAGGATCCGATCGATCAAAGGTTCGCATCCTCGCACCCTCACGGCCCAAATGTCCTGCATGTATTTCAAACTCATTTTTTCAAGTGATTAGTCAATTTTGCTTCCTCCTTCGGCCGATTCACGTTTTCACATCCCGATGTCCCAGATGTCCCTTTGCTTGCTGAGGACTTGGTAAAAATCCGGAGACCTTTCGGAAGTTCACGCCCGACGTCCCATGTCGTCTAAATAGTCCCAAAAATTTGCTCGGCCCAAGACTTAGCCAAATTTTCATGATTTTTTTCTAGCCCAAGCTTGTTTTTGTAACTTTTTCACCTTTTCTGAAAACTTGCTCTTTTCTTCTTGGATGGGAGTTAAAAAAAAAGGGGACCCTAGAAACAAGATTTTTGCCTTGAATCGATCTTTTAAACTTGTAAAGATCCCTTTTTTCGATGAAATGTGATATAAATGGTTATTGATGCTACATGTTGAATTTACATAAGAGTTACATCGAGTTGAACCGAAGAGGACTCAAAGAAGTCCATGATAGCTATAAGAATAGAAGGGGAGGTGGAAATCAAATATGACTCTGATGTAGATGAAAGGCTTGGATGCATGGCCACCAACATGGACAACAGGAAGAGGAGATGAGTAGACTATTCCAAATCAAAATCCAGATCAAGAGAACTAAGATAAATGCTTTGGTTAATATCGGTTCTCGTTAACTTGATTTCTGAAGTAGTTGTAAAGAAGCTTGGTCTTGAGACTTATGAGCATCCACACCCTTATCCTTTGGGTTGGGTGAAGAAGGGTGTTGAAATTCAGGTAACAAGAAGATGTAAGGTCAAGTTTGGGATAAATTCCTAGTATATTGATGTTTTGGAAGCTGATGTTATTCCACTTGATGCTTTTGATGTTGTATTCGGGAGTCCTTACTTGTATATTAGGGATGCTATATTTATGAGAAGGGAAAAATGGTATAAATGGGTCAAGGAAGGGATCAACTACAACATTTGGGCACACCAGCGTAAGACACGAGTTATTATGGTGAGTGCTAACTAAGAAAAATGACTTATTCAGGAAAATCATAATCATTTTGTTTACTTTTGTTAAAGGATAAACAAGATGGGGTAGAAGTTTTAGAGATTTCTAACAAGGAAAGCATGATTTGGATAGTATTATTTAGTCCTTTCAAGAAGTTTTTCAGGCTCCTAGTGGTTACCACCAAAATAGGAAGTAGAGCATGAGATTCAGCTATTGCCGAGTCCCCTCTACTAAACATCGAGTTGTATAGGCAATCCTTGCTTGAGAGTACTGAAGTAAAGAAACAACTCCAAGAACTACTAGACCAAGGGGTGATATGTCCGAGCACCTCACCATGTGGTTTTCCTATTGTGATGGTGCCAAAGAAGGATGGTTCTTGGAGAATGTGCATCGACTACCATGCTTTGAACAAGATCACCATAAAGAACAAATATCCACTTCCCCGCATAGATGATCTCTTGGACTAGCTTCAAGCATGCCAAATTCTTCATGAAGTTGGATCTCAAGTCTGGTTATCACCAAGTTAGAATGAAGGAGGAGGATATATGGAAGACTTCCTTTAAAACAAAACAAGGTTTGTATGAATGGTTAGTACTTCCTTTTGGGTTATGCAATGCACCCGCTACATTTATGAGATTGATGAATGATGTATTACGGGATTTCATAGATTCATGTGTCATTATATATCTAGACGATATCTTGATTTTTAGTGCCACATGGGAAGAACATCTAACCCATTTACAACAAGTCTTGCAAGTTCTCAAGGAGAAACAACTGCTTTGTAATATGAAGAAATGTGATTTTCCAAATAATCACTTATCTATCTTGGGCATGTGGTTGGAGGAGGAGAGCTACGAGTGGATCAAAGAAGGTGGAATCCATCACTAACTAGCCAACACCAATAGAGCCATAGAGACTAGGATTTTTTTGTGGGAGTAGTATAATACATGCGAAGTTCATTCTGGGCTTCTCGTGATTGTAGCACCTCTACACACATTGGATGTAAAGAGTAAGGGTTTTAACTGGGGTAAGGAACAAGAAAATCCTTTGAGTTATTGAAATACAAGATTAGTCATGCTCCAAGTATTTTTCTTCCTAATTTTTAGTATCCTTTTGAAGTAGAGATAGATGCCAATGATTACACCATGGGTGCAGTGTTGCTTCAAGGAGGTAAACCCATATGTTATCATTCTGAAACTTTCACTTCAGTAGTTAAAGGATATTCAAGTATATGATAAGGAAATGTATGCACTAGTTTAGGCAATTAAAAAATGGAAGCATTATTTGTTGGGTAAAGAAACTATTGTGCACACTAACCACAAACCTCTCCATTATTTGCAAGCATAGTCTAAATTGCAGTAGGCAAGGACACTACAAATGGATGGGGTTCCTTGTGAGTTCCATCTGGTGATCAAATACAAGAAGGGTAGTACAAAATTGGTGGTAGACATGTTGTCTAGGCCACCCACATAGGAGAAGTTTTTCCTATTTGGCCACTATCTCTTAGATGAGCCCTTCACGAAGGAAGCTTACGAGAGAGGCATATGCCCAGGACAAAGACTTTGGGGTGACATTTCAGCAGTTGTAGTCCCAAGGGGCTGAAAGGATAGGGATTGAAGATTGTTATCTCAAAGATGGGCTACTCTACGATGGGGAAGCTTTGTGTGCCAAAATAAGAAAGAATTCTATTGATGAGGGAAGCACATACCTCAAAAGTAGCGGGACATTTCGGTGTTGGTAAGACCCTATCCCACTTGCAAAGGTACGTGTATTGGCCCAATATGCAAGAAGAAGTATCAAAATTTATACGTGGATGTAAACTTTGTTGTACTAGTAAGCCTAAGACTAGGAAGGAGGGTTTTTATATGCCTTTGCAAGTACCTATTTTTTTAGGAGGATTACCTATGTCTAAACATGGCCATGACTATCTATATGTTGTTGTTGATAGATTTAGTAAGATGTGTATTCTTATGGCATGTAAAAAGATAGTAAAAGCACATGAGGTAGTATATCTTTTCTTTGCTAATGTATGGGTGCATTTTGGTTTTCCAAAGTCTATTGTTTTTATAGGGATTCCAGGTTCTTGGGGAAGTTTTGGACTAATTTGTGGGACAAGATGGATACTAGGTTATAGAGGAGCACAAATTTCCATCCACAGACAGATGGACAAACAGAGGTGGTAAACAGGACTTTGGTAGTTGATAATTAGAGGGTATAATAGCAAATACCCAAGGACTTGGGATGAGTCCTTAGCCTACATTCAACATTCCTATAACCAGGCAGTACACACATCCACTATGAAGTCACCATTTGAATCATGCTTGGGATATCTACCTATAAATCCTGTTGGACATAGCAGTTGGGAAGTAGGATGAGGAGGATACATGAGACACAGAGGTGACTAGAGAAAACAAATTCATTGAGAGGATCCGAAAATCCATCTCAAAGTCAAAGAAACAACTAGAGAAATCTCAAGCCAAGTACAAAGCTAGGCATGATCAACATAGGAGAGAACATAAGCTACATGTTGGAGATAGATTTTGGCTTTACTTGAGTAAGGAGATATTACAAGGTCAAGCACGGAAACTCAAGCCACTACGATATGGGCCCTTCACCATATTGGAGTAGGTTGGAGAAAATGCTTTTGACTTGATTTGCCACCATTTATGAGGATGTACTCTTGTAGTAAATTGTGAGAACTTGCACCTATATGAGCCATCCATGCTAGATGAAGATGAAGGACTACAGTTGCTACCTTCCATTGAGGATTGCGTCTTGGACTCATGAGGTGAATTGGAGGAGGATGTAGTGCTTTGCAGCAAAAGGTTAGAGAGACTAGGAGAGGTCCACAGGAGTCTTGGCAGATTGGACTGAAAGGAAAGACACCAAGGTAGGCTCGGTGGTACTCAAAGGAGCAAGTGAGGGAATTATTTCCTCATCTACTCCCCCACTAAGATTTTGTGGGACCAAAAGCCTCCTAAGCAGGGGAGGTGTGATCCATAGGGATCTAAAATGAATCTACTTCATCAAAACAATCAACACGAAGAAGGAAAAATGAAAACACGGAGGTTCTGTCTTTTTAGTAATAGGACCCGTTGCTCTATGTAGAGCGGTGGTTACAGAACCACCACCCAACCAAGGTGGCGGCCTGGGACCACCGGTCTACATTGGGTAGCGGTCCTAGCTCTTTTAGATAGAAAACAAAAATATGAAATGAATAACCTAGAATTTGGAAGGTTGTTCATGTCTCTTCTCCTCCATGACCTTTCCCATCCTCCAATGCATGGGAGGACATGGGAAAGGCTATAAATACATGTTTGTAGAAGAGAATAGGATCATTGAAGCATGAAAGCAAGTGAGAAAGAAGTTCTTAGTGTTGGAATTGTGTTTTGTAGAAGAAAGGAGTGTTGAGACAGAGCAAGCAAGTATTTGGGAGGAAGTGTGAGATATTATCTACTTCTCTTTCATACTTATTATAATTTCTATACTTTTATTTTTGAATTGGCCAATAAAAGTGGGAAGAAAGAGAAATTTCCCTTCCCAACTAGTTTTTCCTCCTCTGGAGGTTTCCAAGATAAAATTTGTTGGTGTTTATGAGCTTAAATTCTTTCCTTTCCTATAATTTTGGATTCTAAGCATAAGCATAATTCATTCACTAGCTATCTCTATCATTTTCTAATAGAAAGTAGAACACCAACGTTTATTTTTGTTTCTGTGGATAATTCCAAAGTTGAAGAGTTTCTGAGATCGAGAAAAGGGTTCTTCTCTTCTATATTTAGATCTCTTCCTTAGAGTTTTATAATTTCCATACCATCGACATCAGTAACTACATTTTTGAAGTTTGGTAAACCTCTTCTATATAAATGCAAGTCAAAATGTTTAAATTTTTATGCAACTATTGTTCATTCCTTTAAATACATTGTATTTGATGTGAATCTCTTTCCCTCTTTATTTATTTTTAATCGATTCACTTGTCTTTCAAAAATATTTTTATTTGTCTTTGACTCTTACATGTGTGGTTGTATTTTTGTCTCTACATGTCAGATTTGAACCCTGTTTTAGCTTTGGTGCATCACCTTCTTTCATTTTGCAGAATTTTCTCCCTTTTCAACTCTAGTCCCTACAAATTTGTAGTTTAGACTTAGTTTAGTTGCATTTTGAAGTTGTAGGTTAGTTTGTAGTGGGCTAAGATAGAAGTAACTAACCTTATTTAGAGGTTTATCTTGCTTTACAAGGTCCCACACTTGGAGATAATCTCATGTTCACCAAAATTTTTGATGCTTGTTCATGATCATCTAGAGGGTGCAAATTTTATGTGTTAACAATACCCATGCGAAGGTCTCAACAAGTGTGAAATCAAAGTTGAGCATAGGGGAATTATCAGAAACTTGATAAGGTATTAGATTTTTCCCAATATGAGGTGACTCAAATGCCAAGAAGGAAACACTTGGATTGTGGGGATGATTAGGAGATTGTGATGGAACAATTTCCCCTAATTCGCATGGTTCAATAGGATCTTATTTAACTTTAGTCTTCTCATGAATCCTCTAAGGGGTAGAAACTTTAGTGCATTTAGTTACCAAAAGCTTCCTCTTAGAATATTCATAGGAATGAGTATACCCCATGGACCTTTGAGGTTCCTTGAGAGAGGAAGTGAGAGAAACTTTCATCGATGGAGATAATAGACCACCATATTTTATTAAAGAAAACCTTCTCTACTTGAACCACTTTATCGAGCTATGAATTACAGCCATGGTTATTTCTTTGATGTCACCTCAATCAATCCATAAACTACCTCTTTTCAGCAATATATGATTCATGTTTAGTGATAATTAAATGGAAAATTGACTAATTTCCTTTTAACCAATATAATGTCCATCTAACATTCCTAACTATACTACAAATTGAGAAATAGAATGTAAAGGAGCCACAATATTTATCCTTGATAAACCCAATGTGTGAAAAAATCCACTAGGTAAGCAAATTACTTCACTCTCACTATGTAATTCTCAAAAATACAAAGTTACATCCAACAATTTGGCTTCAAAAAGGATTCAACACTCCTAATTGTATTTACTTGCTTACAACTCCTCACAAATGAATAAATCACTCTCAATGAACAAAAAAAGAAATAAATCTAGCTGCTCCTCTTTGTTCACACTTGAATTCACTCAAAATCACTTGTTATAATGAAGTATAAAACTTATATTTATAATTTCTCTACCCAGAGAAAGATGGAAAGATGAACCAAACCATTTTGAAGCCCAAACATTTACAATTGTTGAGTTTCCCAAATTTTGGCATCATTAGGGACAGGACTTTCAAGTAAAGACAAACTAGTGGTTGTACGGCTACCATTCCCTATAACTCGGTGGTTACGTAACCTCTGTAGTGGTTATACTACCACCACTCTCTAAAGATTGGCGATTACATAACCATCGGTGGTTGCAGAATTATCACCTAAAAACTTTTGAATATAACAAAAATGTCCTACAAATGTCATTTGAAGGTGTCTGGATCACCCTCAACCTAAATAGACCATCTTGTGAATAGAAAATATGTTGATAATCTTCATTGCAAGTATCAAATATGAAGATTACATAGAATTAGGTAATTTTAGATCCATTTTTGGATCATAAATCTTGGATGTTCTATGGAGTGGGATGAAGAGGGGAATATAGCAACAATTGGAATTTAGGATCAAATAGGTCGGCCCATCATATTTTATCCATCAACAAAACTAGTAAAACTTGAATTATTTCATCAAATCCACTATCATTCTCATGTAGTCTCATTTCCTTACCTCAAAGTCATCAATTTAATTAGCCCAATAGTCCTCAATTTGTGAGATGTGATGTAAATCCAAAAGGATGAAAGTATCAGGATTATTCCTAAGTTCAAATTTTGATCGAGACACATAGGAATACAAAATTCAAGTTTTGAAGGAACAATCAATATTAGTTGCAGATTTGATACTATCACATGAGTAGATTCTCATATAAATACGAAATGACGCACCTTTCTTTTTCCACTTCTATACATGGTTTGAACATGATATAATTACTTGCACAACTCAATTATGATTCTATTTTCACTAAGGTACATCGGTATTCTACGGGGTGAAAGGTAAAATCCTCTAACCCGATATAGGTGAAGGTGGGAAACAAAATGAAGTGAATTACATATTTCTCAATTAACTCAACTACTTGAGATGAGATTATCCAATCGGGATGACCTTCTAATAGCCTTATAACATGCATGGTTAATACATTATTCACCCTAGAGAAGTGTGAGTTACTTTCTTGATATGTAAGTTGTGGGTATTTCTCGTAGGTCGGTGAATTTTTTGACACATTAGTAGTGGATAGGCCATAAAATGGTATTTTGAAAGTGAGGGCATACACTAGATAAGAATTAATTTTGAACTTCTTAGAGGTGGGTAACTATAGCAGTTGTTGATGAAGGTTGTTACTTATGATTTTCCCCTATCCACCATTTGGTCTCCTTCTATAACCACCAGAATGAACTGAGCCATCCAATCTTGGAATTCCTTTGTTCTTTCTTCTACCATCAATTTTTTCAAGAGGACAATAACATCAGAGGAGGTTGCTTCGTAAAAATCACTTTGAGACAGAGATATGTAGGGATCAAGAGGCCTCCCTTCCTGTTTCGGCCACAATCCAACTATCATCGGGACCTACAAGTATGAGTCTATCCTAACCCATTCATATGAATAAAACTCCCTAGTGATGATGAACATGTTATTACTAAATTTTTAGGCATTGAAAAATTCCCTTTGGTGTGAGGACTTCCAGATTTGAGTTTGCATCTACCATGATTTTCTTGAATCGAGAATCACAATGTTTTTGTAGGCTAGTACTAACTCATTACTTTGAATAGACAGAGGGTGACTACCTCCTGTGAATATCCCACTCGAGAATATATTTTCCACCATGAGTTCCCATGGTTCATTCAACATTCTTACATTTACATCTTTCAGTCCATATGGGTTACATCATTTTCCCCCACATTGGGATACTCGGTGTTCAAAGTGAAAATTGGTTCCAGGCATGGGTATTTGATCTTCATGATATGGGAAGTAGTGAGACATATGGGAATTGAATATATGTGCAAATTTTGAAATTAATTCAAACACTTTCTATTTTTAGCAGGTCCTATTCGAATGTGTATATTTATCGAGTTTCCAAAATTGTCACTTATTTGTGTTTCTAACTTGTAAGGATTAACGAGGTAATGAAAGTTTTCCATTTCTAAAACTTACCATTATTAAATAAATAGAACCTATCACAACTTACTATTTTTATAAAAGGGACCTCTGCGTGTCAAAATGGAATGAAACCAGTCTCAAAATTTTAAGTTTTGTCTTGGGATCTTCAGCTCCAATTTTGAGTGATTTTTAATCATCGGAACTCTATAGATCTGAAAAGGTAGATGTATGGTCTAAAATTTTCTTTTTATTTCTGAAAATTATACATACATCAATGGTATCAAGTTTATAGTCAATTTGAATGTGTTTTTAAGAGGAATGCACTAGTGAAGTTTCATGGAGATCGAGTGCATGATTATGGATTTATAAGGAAAAATTTAATTTTAAGATTGAGGTTCTAGGAAAAATCTAGTAGGATTTCTATAAAAAAAAATGGAATTAGGGGAGAATTAGAGAATTTAAGCATAAAAATATTATAATTTTTTTATCTACAAATTTATTTGATTATACTTGCACAATCTAACCCATTTTTAATCCAAAAAAATCAACTGGGGTCATATGGAGGTTAAATTGAGGTTGTGCCCTAAAATAGGGAAAAGATGTGTAAAGGGATAAAAGGGACAAAAAAGTGGACATTTCACTAGATCTTGACATGTGGTGGCATAAGAATAATATGAGATGGTTGAAAAATAATCTCTTAGGAACTACAACAAGGTCTTGCACGTATGACCAAGGGCTTACTAAGAGAGGGGAGTGGATTTTCCCCTCTTGTCGCCTTAACTATTATGAAAAATAAATGGGATATTGTTGGTTTTCAAATAGGACTTTTTAGAAGAACAACAGTCAGGGGACAAGAAGTCCCTCCTCTTTAATGGGAGAGGTTCCCTTATTCTGAAACAAACTTATTTACAAAAGTACAGAACATTATTTTATGGTCGAACTTGGATATTACGAAAGTGTTCTTTTACAAGGATTATCGGATTTACGAGGGTGAAGAAAGGGAATTAGAAGCAGGCCAGAATAGCAACATTCGGAATTATAGATGGCAGAATAATTCTTCATGTATGCGAAGCTTCGAAGTATTTAAGACAAGATCATTTGCGTTGGTTGAATGAGATTAAATTTAAGGACACAAAGTTCCATAAATAACCTTCTTCAGATTTGTTAATCAAGGACACAAAGTTCCTTCTTGGTTGTACAAGATCACTGTATTTGCAAAACTGAACAGTATGCAATCAGAGAGACTAAACGAGTTAGGAACAAAATGATCTTCACAATATTAAAGGAGAACATAGAGACAACAGAATCAGATAGACAAAGAACGAAAAGCCCTTTTGTATTGATTTCTTTAAGATCTATTTACACTTTCAAAGCAAAATATCCAAGTTCTTTCTCCCATGCAAAATGGCGTGGAAAGGCCATTATATAGATTACAAATCCGTTACTCCTCGTAACCGTTTCTTTTAACTAAAGAATAGTTAAGGACTGCCAATTGCAATGCCTTAACTAATTACAAGGAATATGAAAAGAAAGGGAAGGAGAGAAAAGAAAGGAGAAGGAGATAGGTGTCAGTTCGAGAAGGACCCACTTTGTCTTGAAACCGCCGCTTGAGTTTTCTTCCACGTCTCGCCCACGTCTTTGCCACGAGGGACACACGGGCGTTTCATCTCGAAGATGTCAATGGATATCTTTGAAAATTGATGTAACCGACGTCTTGAAAGTTTCGTCCTTCGTAACTGCTTCTTGAAATTTGATCTTCGGATTGATAGCATCAGAGCCGCAACTTAAATTTATTTTTTGAAAAACAGCATATTCGGGTCGAGCGGGAAAAACTAAGTGTGAATGACACTTGGTACGCTTGGGACAGTTGAGACGCAAATGCGCGAAACACGCGGCTCGGCCGGTTCGGGCGAAACAGGGAGAAGACGCACAAATGTATTTGGGACAAATGGGACGAAAATGCGCGAAGGACGCGGTTCGGGTGTTTCGGCCGAAATTGGAACAGCGGGCCCGTTTGGACTTGGGACATTCGGGACAAAATGTTCCGAAGTACGCGACTCGACCGGCTCGGCTGAAATAGGGAAAGCTCGCACTTTTTTAAATGGGGCAGTTGGGACAAAATTGCGCGAAGGACGCGGTCCGGGCGAACCGGCCGAAAATGGAACAGAGCAATTTGGAACTCGGGACAGTTGGGACAAAATCGGGTGAATCGGCCGAAAATGGAACAGCGGGCCCGTTTGGACTTGGGACATTCGGGACGAAAAGTTCCGGAGTACGCGGTTCGGCCGGTTCGGGCGAAAATGGAACGACTCGCACTTTTTACTTGGGACATTCGGGACAGGAAAGTGCGAAGTACGCGGGAAGGATGATTCGGCCGAAATGGAACAGTTTGCATTTTTGGCTTTGGGGCACTTGGGACAAAAACTTCCGACAGGCCCGAAAATGGGACAAATTCGGAGGTTTCGGCCGATCGGAGAACAGAAGACACTTTCGTACTTGGGACAGATGGGACAAAAAGTTCCGACAGGCCCGAAAATCACACAAAACGACCCAGAACACAGATTTTTTCGATTTCACGACTTAGGCACCTCAGAGAAAAACACTTAAGACTCAAAATTTTGAAATTTTACTCTTATCAGAGCGGGGAATTTTGAGTGGACAACAGCTGGCTCCTTCTGGGGATGACTTGGTATAAATTCATGGAATGAGACAAGGCAAGAACTTAGATAACTCGGTGAAGCAGACCAGTGCCTTATCCATTGGGCCAAGGAGTCAAAAACAAACCAATACAGAGGGCAACACACACAACCGAAGGGAAACACACCAAAAGCAGGAAAAGCAAAAACACTGTACAGAATATACAAAGGGGCTCCCTAGTCACCTAGGACTTGAACGACTTCAAATACTGCCCACTATAAGGAAGTGGGAGGGGAGAACCATCCATGTAATCAAGATAGAAAGAGTCCTTACCAGCAAAGTGTCTTATCTTGAAAGGTCCAAGCCACAGAGAATCAAATTTTCCATGGCTGCCACGAGGTTCATGTCTTTTGTCCCATATGTGACACGGTATCACCAACTTGGAACTCTCTGGGCCTAGCTTTCTTATCGAAGCAGAACCTTCACCTTCTTTGGTGAGTAGATATTCTCAAGCAACCTCAATCTATCCTCGTTCGGTTTGTGCGAGTACATGATTCTTTTGTCCAGAGCATCACCGAAACTAGTGTCTCAATGGTCTTCATCGGGTGCAAGGCTAGCGGTTCCACCCATCCTTGGCAATTGGGCCTCTACTCCATACACTACTTGAAAGGGGGACATTCCAATGGCTCTTTTAGGTGTGATCCTGTCTGCCCAAAGAGCATCATAAAGCTTCTTATGCCAGTTTCGCTGAGACTCATTGACCAACTTCCTTATGATAGTCACCAGATTTTTGTTGGTGGATTCTGCTTGTCCATTTCCCTGGGGATAATAATCTGAAGAATGAGCCAGAGAGATGCCATACCCATAGCAGAAATCCATGATCTCAGTTGAGGAGAAGTTTGAAGCATTATCTGTTACAATCTTGTTAGGTACACCATACCTTACCAAGATGTTCTCCTTGATGAAGTTGCATACTACTTCAGAAGTAGTGCTCTTGACTGGGATAGCTTCCACCCATTTGGTGAAGTAGTCAGTGGCAGTTAGCACATGAGTGTGCCCAGCACTAGAAACAGGGTTGAGTGTACCAATGAAGTCTAGACCCCCTTTGTTGAAATGGTTCCTCGATCACAACTGGCTTGAGAGGCAAAGTGGCGATTTGGGTCTTCCCCAAAAAGTCGACAGGCCTCGCATTTATCCACCCACTTGGACGCATCTACGAACAAGGAAGGCGGTAATACCCTCCCGGAGTATCTTGTGAGTTGTGGATGTTGATTGACGAATAGTGCCCCACACGCCCGATCATGGAAAGTGAGAGTAAATTTCTCTGTTGTTCCTTATCAACACATTTCAGAATCTCCCATCTAAGCCACAACAAAGCATTTTCCCACAAGACATATTGCGCTGATCTCAATTTAATGTCCTCTTTTCCTTGGCGGTTAAATGAGAGGGTCATTCCCATAGGTGAGAAAATGGGCAATGTTGGCATACCATTCATCGATTGAACTAAGGAATAGAACAGAGTAGGAATGTCGGCTTTCTCCTCCAAAGAACTCATGTTTGGCCCTTCAGCAATGAGCTCACAAAGACCCCTTCCACGAACCAGCTTGGTTGGTTTGATATCAATGTCATACTCCTGGACTTTAGCCACCCAGTTTCCTCTCTTGGACCCAAATTCTTGCTGTGTAAGAATTGACTTGACGGTTGTATCTGGAACCAGCACCATAGAGTGAGAGTTGAGGATATAGAAAGCGGAATCGCTTGCGGCTTTGACTACTGCAAAAGCATGCTTCTCCATCATGGTGTATTTCAGCTCATGATTCTTCAGGATATAGCTCATGAAGGCAATTGGTAGCTCATGTCCATCAGAGTCTCCTTGGGTTAAGACAGCAGCCAGGGTATTATCTGTAGCATAGCAATAGATGATGAAATCTTTGCTGAAGTCAGGACAGGCCAAAACTGGAGTTTTAGCAATGGCTTTCTTGATACCCTCAAAGGATCCCTTTCCTTCAGAAGACCAACCAAATGCTTGCTTCCCTTTCATCATCTGAGAGATGTTCAAAGTTAATTCAGCAAAATCAGGGATGAATCTTCTTAAGAAATTGATCTTACCGAAAAAGGAATGCACGCCTTTTTTACTGGTTGGGAGAGGAATTTGCTGGATGGCTTGAACTCGTTCAGGATCAATCTTGATGCCATCCTTGGAGACAATGTGCCCTAATAGCTTCCCTTCTGTAACACAGAAGACAGATTTTTTAGGATTCAAAGAAATCCCATGCTCTCGGCATCTCTGCAGGACTGTTTCCAGATGGTCAAAGTGATCCGCTCTTGTCTTTGAGAACACTGTCAGGTCATCAAGGTATATGACTATACATTTCCCTTTCAAGCTTCCAAAAGCCAGATCCATAGCTCTCTGGAAAGTGGCACCAGCATTAATCAGCCCAAAAGGCATTCTCTTGTAGGCGAAGGTACCCCAAGGAGTGGTGAAGGCTGTCTTGTGTTGATCTGCAGTATCAACCTCTACCTGATTGTATCCCGAGAACCCATCAAGCATAGATAACATTTCAGAACCTATTCTTTGCTTGCAATATTTGATCCATCATAGGCAGAGGGTAGTTATCTTTCAGAGAGGCCTGATTCAGGTTTCTGAAATCAACACAGATGCGGATCTCTCCATTCTTTTTTCTAACAGGCACAATGTTTGCAATCCATGTTGAATGGTGAATGGGAAAAATAATCTTAGCCTTCAACAACTTCTGGATCTCCTGAAAGATGGTGTCAGCTATTTTTGGATTGTACTGCCTTTGCTTCTGCTTGAAAGGCTTGATTCCTGGTTTGAGAGGAATAGAGTGCTGCATTTCCTTTGGCTTGAAGGCTTTTAGATCTTCATAAGAATATGCAAGAACATCCTTATACTTCCTTAGAAGATCAATTGCTCTTCTCCTCTCTTCTGTTGTGCAACATTTCCCAATATTTACCAGCCTCGGGTCATCAGAACTCCCAATATCAATTTTATCATACTCAGCTGATTGCAGAGGTCCAGTAGAAGCTTTAGATCTCACGTATCTGTCGTGTTTATCAAACAACTCCTCCAAACTCACCAAACCTTTGGGAATCTTGTTTCCTTTGAGCTTAATGCACCCTTCCTGATCAGTTTCTTCTCCTTGGGTGACAGCTTGGTCAGAGGACACACTCTCACGAGGCAGGTTGTCACTTCCCTCAAAATATAGTTGTTCGAAGTTCCCCTTGAGTTCCAGGAAGGAAAGCAGATGCTGGTCATCGTTGAAAACTTGCCAGTTATTAGTATTGTCAGGAACACTAGGCCGGTGGACCATTTCAATAGTGAACTTGTCCTGAGAGAATTCAGGATGGGGAATCAATAATGACCCTGAGACAGCCAGTGAATCAGCCCTGCGGTTCTTTTCTCTGGGTATTGCTTCAATAGAGAAGGCATCAAGGAATTCAATTGAATCCCAAACCTGATTCCGATAATGCTTCAGCCTTCCATTCTTTACCTGAAAAAGGCTTCTGACTTGCTTCACAATCAGCTCTGCATCACCACGAGCCAGAAGATTTTTTACACCTTGTTCTTTGGCTACTTGCAGTCCAAGAAGGAGAGCCTCATACTCTGCCGTGTTGTTGGTGTTCTCGAACTGCAACTTAAATGAAAAAGGGTGCAGGCAGCCTTCAGGTGATACTAGCAAGACGCCAGCTCCAGAACCAGCCGAGGAACAACTTCCATCAAATTCTAAAGTCCAGATGCCGTTAGGATCTTTTGGTGATACTTTGGAGGGTTGGATTTCATCAGGGGATAAAATCATGTAATTACCATGGCCCCTGTCCTCATAGAGTATTTGTGCCTTAGGATCATCAGTCTTCTGCACAATATACTCGGACTGCTTCTCAGGTAGTAACTTCTTCATTTGTCCATGGACAGGTATGAGTGCGTGTGACCAATCCATTTGAATCTCTCCACCCACATCTTTACAGAAGTTCCTACTTAGCAACATTCCATAGGAAGGAGGAATGTCTGCTACTAGGATGGTAGCCAAGACCTTCTTCTCAGGTAAAGCAGCAAAAGCCACTTGTGCATCTTTAATCCTTCCAACTAAAGGTACTTCCTTACTTTCCATGGAGTAGCAAGATCCATAAGTGCGAGTAAGGGTCAAGCCTAAAGCATGAGCTACCTTAGCAGGCATCACATTATCTGAGGCTCCGGAATCTATGACACAGTTACTGAGCCTATGGCCAGCTATAAGGAGTGTTACATAAAAAGGCTTGATTTTGTCTCCAGGTGAGGTGATAGCAGCTACCAGGCTAGGTTGTGGTGCAGAAGGAGGTGTGGGCAAAAGGCCTTTAGAGGTGGTCTTGGAATGGGAATTTACAAATTGGATCATCTTGGCAAAAGCTTTAGGGTGGGTTTGGTAGTATTCAGCTTCTGAAATTTGAACTTTAGTCCTTTTAAGGTGATCAACAATATCAAAGGATCCAGAGGTGGATGGGCCATCATCATTTGAAATTCTAGGCTTATCAACTTTGGGAGAAAAAGAAGAAGAAGAAGCAACTTTGGGAGCAGGATTGACAGTACTTACCTTTGGTGCAGATGAGGTAGGGATAGGAGATCCTCTTATGGGTAAGTGCACCAAGTTGGGGGACAATTAAGTGGACATCAAATCTTGAATTTTACATTAAAAACAACAAAACATCAAATTTAGTCTTCCGCAGACTTGAACCATGCCGAAAAGTAAAAACTATGTCATAAAAATGGTACCATTGCATAGGGGAGACTATTAGCTTTGTAGAAATACTGATTTTAAAGTGAATAGAAGAGGATAAATATCATTTTATAATTTTTTACTAATAGTAGGTCTTTAAGACACTTTTTCCTGTGAATGTTTATGTCTACGTTTAAGACTGCAAAATTTGTTTCACTTATCAGAATGTGATAAAACTTATACCATCCCAACCGTGGTGAAATTATATACATGTTCAAAAAAAAATTATTTGATTTCAATATTTTTTGATGAAGTTATGGCGGGCAAACGGAAAGTGCTCTGTTTTCTTTATGTTTTCATACCACTTTCATGGAAAAAATCATAAAAAATAAAATATTACTCAAAAAAATACAAAATAAAATCCATCCCAAGATAGATAGTGGCATATAACTTCTCACCAAAGGAAAAATATATATATCAATTTTTGGTCATCCAAATTGTGGGCAAACGGACTATAATCTTATCGGCGTTTTTAAAAAAAAAAATACCAAGTCATTGAATTTTGAGTGTTTAATATAGCTAATCTTGTCCATTTTTTACAAAAATTAGTATTTTAGAAACTAGATTCTGTATTCTACAATTCATATTAATATAATTTTTTCTAATTTTGAGTGTATGTATTGTTAATAATCCCTACAAGTTGATATTATGTTGTTATTTGCAATATGATGTCCACGGATGACCCTATATTTGTCCATCAACTTCCCGCACTTACCCTTCCGGCAATTACAGGGATAGTTGCCGGCTGCTCCTTAGATTTCTTTAGGGGCTGTGTCACCTTCTCCTTCTGCCTTGTCTGTTCTCGAGTCATGACAGCAAATGATTCACTGTTCATGTCTGCTACCACTTCATCATAGTCATCTCCATCATCAATGCCTTCAGTGGTAAAGAAATTGACTCGAGATCCTTCGAGTTCTTCTGCCTCATCATCGAATTCCTCCAGGAACTCCTCACAAGCTTCATTATCATCTTCTGGCTCTTCAACCTCACAAGTTGCATTCACCGGAACTTTGACAGGAGGTCCTTCAAGTGCCAGTCTTGTGTGGGGAGCTGGCAAACGGTTTCTGGGTTGAAAATTTCTTCTCGGAACGTCTGCATATGGTGCATGCTGGGCTAATTGTTTCTTTATAGCCACTAGATCATTTGCAAGTTTCTGGACTAATGGATCAGTATTGGGTCCAGAGGTGGAAGAGGAAGAAGCAGTAGATTTAGATTTAGGAGGATCTCTTCTCAACTTCCCTGACATGATCAGGTCATCCTCGACACTAACAGCCAGTTCTTGATCTAGAATTAACGTTCCGAGATTAGCCCTTCTTAGAGCATAACTGACTTTAGGCGTTTGGGCATTCAAAAAGAAACATTTCTGAATTTGATCAACCGGTCGAGTATTTACAGGAATTTTGTTGATCAATCTGTTGAACCGAGCCACAAATTCTCTCATAGGTTCTGATGGATCTTTCTTTATCTGAGAAATCTGGGCAAGCAGGGCATGCACATCTTCTGCCGGCTTGAAACGGCTTTCAAATTGAGTTCTCATTGTATTCCAGTCGGTGATGGCACCAGCCGGAAGGTGATAGAACCAGTCAGCAGCATTATCCTGTAACGTCTCAACGAACAGTCTTACTGAGACGTCTTCATGTTCAACCCCCAAGACTCCACAGGCAACTATGAATGCTGCAATATGTTCATCAGGGTGAATTTTGCCATCTCCTTTAAATTTTGGGAAGTTCTTTCGGTTACCTCTAGGTAACTCATGCAAAGGCTGCGCAAGAGCCAGGGGCCCGACACGTTGACCCCATGGTAATTGTGCCATTCTTGGAAATACGGCTTGGAGGGGAACTGTAACACCGGCAAGGATCAAAGCTCGTAGATTAGGACTAGCAGGCTCTGAAGGAATACCACCCGCAGGACTTCTATCTTGGACAGGTGGAGTGCTCGTCGAACGAGTTCTTCTATTGGAAGGGAAAGGAAAACCCTGTTGCTCCAAAAGATGGCGAGAATCTTCGATACCAAGGGCCCTTCTCCCTCTAGTGAAACGTGGAGTCGCCAGATCAAACGATGATCGAAAAATTGCAGTACTGGAATGTGATTTTCCCCAGCGGAGCTGGAATGCAAATTTCCTCCCCAGCGGAGTCGCCAAAAACTGTTGGTTTTCAAATAGGACTTTTAGAAGAACAAAAATGTGGAGTCTGAAGTCCCTCCTCTTTAATGGGAGAGGTTCCCTTATTCTGAAACAAACTTATTTACAAAAGTACAAAACATTATTTCATGGTCGAACTTGGATATTACGAAAGTGTTCTTTTACAAGGATTATCAGTTACACAAGGGCTGAAGAAAGGGAATTAGAAGACAGGCAGAATAGCAACATTCGGAATTATAGATGGCAGAATAATTCTTCGTGTATGCGAAGCTTCGAAGGATTTAAGACAAGATCATTTGCGTTGGTTGAATGAGATTAAATTTAAGGACACAAAGTTCCATAAATAACCTTCTTCAGATTTGTTAATCAAGGACACAAAGTTCCTTCTTGGTTGTACAAGATCACTGTATTTGCAAAACTGAACAGTATGCAATCAGAGAGACTAAACGAGTTAGGAACAAAATGATCTTCACAATATTAAAGGATAACACAGAGACAACAAGAATCAGATAGACAAAGAACGAAAAGCCCTTTTGTATTGATTTCTTTAAGATCTATTTACACTTTCAGCAAAATATCCAAGTTCTTTCTCCCGTAAAATGGCGTGGAAAGGCCATTATATAGATTACAAATCCGTTACTCCTCGTAACCATTTCTTTTAACTAAAGAATAGTTAAGGACCGCCAATTGCAATGCCTTAACTAATTACAAGGAATACGAAAAGAAAGGGAAGAAGAGAAAAGAAAGGAGAAGGAGACAGGTGTCCAGTTCTGAGAAGGACCCACTGTCTTCAGAAACCGCCGCTTGAGTTTTCTTCCACGTCTCAGCCACGTCTTTGCCACGAGGGACACACCAGACGTTTCATCTTGAAGATGTCAATGGATATCTTTGAAAACTGATGTAACCGACGTCTTGAAAGTTTCGTCCTTCGTAACTGCTTCTTGAAATTTGATCTTCGGATTGATAGCATCAGAGCCGCAACTTAAATTTATTTTTTGAAAAACAGCATATTCGGGTCGAGCGGGAAAAACTAAGTGTGAATGACACTTGGTACGCTTGGGACAGGTGAGACGCGAATGCGCGAAACACGCGGCTCGGCCGGTTCGGGCGAAACAGGGAGAAGACGCACAAATGTATTTGGGACAAATGGGACGAAAATGCGCGAAGGACGCGGTTCGGGTGTTTCGGCCGAAATTGGAACAGCGGGCCCGTTTGGACTTGGGACATTCGGGACAAAAAGTTCCGAAGTACGCGACTCGACCGGCTCGGCCGAAATAGGGAAAGCTCGCACTTTTTTAAATGGGGCAGTTGGGACAAAATTGCGCGAAGGACGCGGTCCGGGCGAACCGGCCGAAAATGGAACAGAGCAATTTGGAACTCGGGACAGTTGGGACAAAATCGGGTGAATCGGCCGAAAATGGAACAGCGGGCCCGTTTGGACTTGGGACATTCGGGACGAAAAGTTCCGGAGTACGCGGTTCGGCCGGTTCGGGCGAAAATGGAACGACTCGCACTTTTTACTTGGGACATTCGGGACAGGAAAGTGCGAAGTACGTGGGAAGGATGATTCGGCCGAAATGGGTTTGCATTTTTAGCTTTGGGGCACTTGGGACAAAAACTTCCGACAGGCCCGAAAATGGGACAAATTCGGAGGTTTCGGCCGATCGGAGAATAGAAGACACTTTCGTACTTGGGACAGATGGGACAAAAGTTCGACAGTTCGAAAATCACACAAAACGACCCAGAACATAGATTTTTTCGATTTCACGACTTAGGCACCTCAGAGAAAAACACTTAAGACTCAAAATTTTGAAATTTTACTCTTATCAGAGCGGGGAATTTTGAGGGGACAACAGATATAAATATCTCAAAATGTGTCATGGGTGCATGCAACATGAAGAGGGTGGAAATTTGAGTTCAAGAACAATTTTTCATGTTTTTTGTTCTTCCCTAACACCAAGGTTATCACTTTAAGTGACAAAGAAGTTTCTAGTAATGGGGAAGCACACTTTATTGTCCCTCATGTCCCCTTACAATAAGGGAAAAGGGAAAAGGGACACACAATATCCAAAAGTGTACAAAGGTTCAACCCAACATGAGGAGAGGGGGAAAATATGAATAAAGAAGACATTTGTAACTTCCATAACAAAACACATTCTCACTTAAGTGAAAAAACATGTAAATGTATAGGGGAGTGCATTTCTTTTCCATCTTATCCCCATACACATTGGGAAAAGAGACAAAGGGAACACAACATCCAAAAAATTTCTCAAGCTTATTTAATTTGTTAATTTCATTATCCTAACTTGAAATTAGAACATCGGAAGTGATATTTCTTCTCCATAAGCGTGACATGTAATTTAGGGGCCTATCCATATATTATTTTTACTCAAAAAACCTTTTAAGACCATTAAAACCATTTCCAAGAGATAATTATTTCGTAATTTAAATTTTAGGACCAGTCACTCTTTTGTCTCAAAGGGACAACTATGCAATGACTCAAAGTTACCATGGAATATTTTAAAGCCTTGGACAAAAATTAAATTTTCCAACATGTGAATAATTACAAGATATTTCCATTTCATATTTTTTTATCATCCATCTCCTCTCGAGTTCTCGGTCAAGGTGTGGCATTTCCGGCACCCACAATGACCCTTTTTGCTTTATTGACTCTTGAAAACATATGGCTCTACAAAACTAATTCAAAATTCCATAGATGCATTCAATACTCCTCCATATAACATATGATGGGTTTTTCCCTTGATATCACCTTACATAGGTTATTCTTTAGCTGTAAAATGGCTAAAATAGCCACTTGCATGCCTCTAAGGAGAGTTATTCTACCTTAGACCTCAGTAACTTTCTAAATCCTCATATGTATTCTTCCCTACACATGAAAAAAACTTTAAAATAATGTTAAAACATTCTGTTATACATAATGAGGATGATATTGTGGAAAACTTGCTTAGAGGAATGGTTTACAATAATTGAGAAAGGAAATTTTCAATTAGGGCTTGGTTTTCATGACCAAAAAAATAAAATTTTCATACTCAACATTTAGCATGATAGAATTTGGATCTAACTTGGGGACATAGACCATAAGGGATAAAGGATGACTTCAAAATTCTCATGGATAATCAGACCATTGCCTTAAAAACTAGGAAATAGATTCATTCCTTTACCAACTAATACCAAGAGGGAAAAACAAAAGAAACACAAAAGTGAACACACAAAACTAGACTATAAACTATGAAACATGGGAGGAAATTTACGAGAGGTTGGACAAGAATATACAATATTTTCACAAACCCAAAGAATAGGCTAAGAGAAATATGTACCATCATGGAATAAAAACTGAAATCATACAAATTCAAGAGCTCAAAAATAATTATCTTATCATACCATGATTTTATGATGACGGGCTTGAGAAACAAAAGGAAACAAAATTTCCATTATCATATTAATATTTCATAGAAAACACATTTACATCCAATGACCACTCAATCACTTGTTTAAAATTTCTACTTTCGATAGCCTCTATATCGATATTTTATGAACTCGTAAACACCCTAAAATATCACATTACGTATTTTAAACCATTGAAATCACCCTATAATTAATTCACACTAAATTAAAACAATTTTCGACCATTTTTTTACTAATTTTGATATATTCCACTATTTTATGACATTTAATGGCATTTTATGACATCGTCCTGCAGCTCCCCTAAAAACTCCTATCGCTCAAATATAGGTCTTGAACTATCAAATATTCACACTATGGACATATTACATTAATATCCCATTAGCTAATTTCATATTAAAATAATTAAATAAATCCTACATATATCCATTTCCACCTCATCTCTTATCCAATTAACTTCACTAATTAACATATCAAGTTAACTAAAGAAAAGAAAATCAATTAAAGATCAAATCATTAAATATATTCAAGAGGACACATTTATATTAAAAAAAATGCATTTGAGTCATCTAAAAGTATCTCATAAAGCATGATGCAGCCTAGAATTTACAAAGAATAAACCAGCACACTTTGTCACATCACTCAACCTAGATTGAGCCCTCACCCAAAGCACACAAAGGTACCTGGGCCCCTCCTTAGAGTTTCTTGTGTAGGATGTGAACATGATGAATATTTAATGCATTCAGATCCATAAATAGTATACACTTTCCACAAAGCATATTCTAGATCTAGATCTTAAAGAACCGTGAATCAAATGATAAACATAATGAAATTATACATGCAATAACGAGTTACAATCATGTTTCAAACCATTATTCATCTAATAGAATTAATTATATCAAAACACAATGAACACAAAAGCTTCTTACAATAATTAGTACCATAATTTCATGTGTGCATCAAATCTGGAAGGATAACTTCACAATAGCTCATACATAGTCCTTTCTTAACCTACGTAAAATACTACATATTTATAAGGGTGGGGACTTGCCCTTCACCGCTTAGATGATTCCCAAAATAGGTCGCATGCTAAAAATAGCCATGTTCCTTTACAATAATACACACACATGCCTTTCCAAAGCTCTTAGAAGAGAGATTTAAGATCCTTTCCAAAGTTGTCACCATTGAGGAGTTGAAAAAAGTTGTCTTCTCTCTTGAAGGTGACAAGGCTCTGGGCCCTGATGGATTCTCTGCTAATTTCTTCCAAAAATGTTGGGATATATGCTCTGAAGATTTGTTGAAAGCTGTAAATGAGTTTTACAAAACTGGAAATCTAATAAAGGAATTAAATAACATGCATATTGTGCTTGCACCTAAGAAGTTGGATGCAAAGGATTTTAAGGATTTTAGACCAATCAGCCTAGTTAATGTGGTTTACAAAATTTTTACTAAGATTTTAACCACTAGATTGCAACCTCTTCTCATGGAAATTATCTCCCAACAACAAAGTGGATTTATAAAAGGTAGAATTATCTAGGATGGGGTAATTATGGTCCATGAAACAATTCATTCAATGGATAAAATTAGAAAATCTGGGATGGCAATCAAGTTAGACATGCATAAGGCATTTGATAGAGTCTCTTGGAAATTCATGGATGAGGTTCTAACCAAGTTTGGGTTTCAAAATAAATTCAGAAAAATTGTCCAAGCTTGCATTTCTTCTCCTAGATTTTCTGTGGTTGTCAATGGAGAACCTATTGGTTTTTTTTCTAGCAATAGAGGCATACACCAAGGGGACCCCATGTCCCCTTTGTTTTTCATCATAATGGTGAACAGTCTAAGCCATTCTATTACAAAAGCTATACACATTGGTATGATAAAAGGATTTCAACCTACTTCTGACAATCAGATTTCTTCCCATCAGCAATTTGCTGATGACACTATTCTACTTCTTATGGCCTCCATCATTGAAGCTAGGGCTATCAAAAACATTCTTAAATTCTATAAGGAAGCCTCAGGATAGAAAGTAAACTTTGATAAAAGCTCGGTTTACTTCTTCAATACTCCTATTGAAAGAAAAAAAAAGATTTCTCTCATTCTTCATTACAAAATCAACTCCCTCCCAGCTACATATCTAGGGCTCCCTATGAGTACTAGTAAGGTTTCTAATGAGGTTTGGAATGATCTGCTTAAGATATTTAAGAAAAACTATCTGGATGGAAAGGTGTTATCCTCTCAAGTGCTAGAAATTTTTATTGATTAAAAGCACTCTTCAGAATTTACCCATCTATATCATGTCAATGTTCAAAGCATTCCAACAACAGTGGTGAATAGCATTGAAAAAATTCAAAAACACTTCTTATGGCATGGGACAGAAGATAGGTTTAGATATCATTTAGTAGCATGGGAACAGGTCTGTAAGCCAAAGAGGATTGGGGGTTTAGGTATTAAAAATATCATAAATATGAATGCTGCTCTAATTGCAAAGCTGGGTTGGAGGCTAATCAAAGAGTAGAAACCATGGACTGAGTTGATCAAAGTAAAATACCTTTCCAATCAAAACATGTATTCCTTTCTCTTTGACCAGCTGCTTCCAAATGGATCAATTTTCTGGAATAATCTTCTCCACATCAGGCATATCCTCTCCCAGGGTTGTAGATGGAAACTTGGAAATGGGCAAGACATTGATTTCTGGCATGACATCTGGTCTGACATAAGTTGGGATACCACTTTTAGCTACATCAAAGACAACCTAATTAAAAACTATGGAAAGAAAGTCAAAGACTATATTGAGGTGTCTGGCAACAGAAGGAAATGGAAGCAACTCAAAGTTGATGAGGAAAATATGTAGCCTATTGTTTCCTCCATGCAGACTCATCTCTCCCTAATACATATCAGTCAACATGATAATAAGGATGAGATTATTTGGAAAGATTCCTTTGATGGAGAATATTCTGTTAAATCTGGTTACAATTCTTTTTTTTCTTCTATTGATAGTGAAATTGAATGGCACAAGCTATGGATGCCCGAGCTAACCCCTAAAGTAAATTTATTCTGGTGGCTTATCATCAAGGGTAAGATTCTCACTAATGAAAATCTCATTAGGAAAGGTTTTATCATGCCTAACAGATGTTGCATGTGCTAGGAAGAAGCTGAAGACATTAAACACCTTTTTCTGCATTGTAAGTATACTTCAAAAATATGGCATCTTATTCTTGAAAATTTCAATCAGAATTGGGTTTTCCCCCATACTTGTCTGCAGGCATGGGAACAATGGAACTCCCCTTATAAGCATTATATGGTTAGGAGGCTATGGAAAATGGTTCTCCCTCACACCATGTGGAGAGTCTAGAAAGCTAGAAATGATGTTATTTTCAGAAATACCAAAAAGATATGTACAAAAGTATTTAATGAAATTATCATTGCAGTGAAAGACAACATTGAAAGATTTAAGCCTCCCAAAAATAAAATTTATCCTGAGGAAGAGGAGCACATTCTTGCTGCTTGGAACATTAGCACTAATAACATTAAGCATAAGGACAACAAAGTAGCATTGATATATCTTCTGTATGATGGATCCAACCTCCCACTGCATGGCAAAAACTAAACTTTGATGGAGCTTCAAAAGGTAATCCTAGGGATTCAAGAGGTGGTGGGGTGATTAGAGATCACAGAGGCTACTTTGTTGCTACTTTTTCTGGCAAGATGGGTAAGAAAACAAATCACTTTGCTTGGAAGCTTTAGCAGTGATGGGGAATAAGGTTGGCTAGAGATTGTAATATTTCCAATATTATAATTGAGGGGGATTCGTTGAACATTATTAATTTGTTAAATCAAAAGAAACCTCCAAGCTGGTCCATCAAGGACTTCATTAATGAAGCTATTGAAATATGCAATTGTTTTGATAATTATAAGATTATCCACACCTATCGTGAAGGCAATAGAGTGGCCGATAGTTTAGCAAATATTGGGGTCAACAATACAATGCAAACTTGGTTAAGTGGTGACCCCCTTCCTGCCAAAGTACTTGATGACATCACTAAAGATATACATGATTTTAAATGCAATCATTAATAGATATAGAGCAGATGCTAAGGAGGTGTTTATTAATTGCAAAGTTAAGTTTAATGATGTTTTTAAAATTCCACATGCTTCAGAGGTCTCCAAAAGTAGAGGTGGTGTTGAGTCATATGGGATTCAAATTTTTACCATTGTGCAGAGTAGAAACAATACAGGCAAAATGGGGGGACCTCCATGCAAAACTGAACCCATTCATGATCCAGCCTGGAAAAATGACACAATTCTTTGGAATTATCTACAAATGGGGGGTATTTCAAATTTCATTGAAAAGATGCAGGGATTTGACCAGGACATCTCGGTGAAATTTTCTAATGGTTGGAGAAATTGTGCAGTTGAGTATGGGGAAGTCAGGGTTGAGATCTCTGAGGAACTCATTACCCAGGTCATAGGGCTGAACCTAGATGGAGCCAAGTTCTTCAACAAACGAGTCGACAGAGAGGTGGAGGAAAAAATTTCTCGATGAAGGGGAGAACCTCGAGTTTGTTGCGGCTGGAATAAAGGTGACCTCTATCCCTGAGCCCTTTGCTGAGATAGCACGTATGATGGTTAGGTACGTCACTTTGGAGGGAAGATATGTCACCATTCCCCTGAAACATTTAATATTCCTCAATCATTTTCATAGGAATCTTACCATCAATTTCCCACATTATTTACTTAATTCCTTGGAGAAGTCTGTTCTAGAAGTTCAGAATCATACCAGGGTTGTTCCCCTACACCAAGGTCTGATCCTGCTCATCCACCACCATTGTAGTCAATTTTACTCCCATTATAAGAGGAAGGAATCCCATGCATGTCACCTATCACCCAACAGAAGCTGAGTGCTCACCCGAGGCACGCACGGGTGCCGAGTCTCTCTTTTATGTGAGTTTTTAGTGGGAAGCATTCATCAATGATTAGTATAGGAGTATTCAGGAAAGAAGTTTAGACATACAAAGATTACAGGGCTCAGGACGGCCTTCAGATCCTTGTAGTTTCTTCATACTGTGTGTTTTAAAAGACTCCATAACACATAATATAACAGAAAGAAAGCTACAACCATTCATTCATAGCATGAAAAGAAAGAGAACTTCTATGAATGAAATATACATGAAACCCACTGATATTCATATCTAATTATAATAAGTAACCTCATTGTATTCATTGGTTCATTACAAAGAGCCATAGATGGTAGACTGTAGTCATGCACATCACTAGGCTTGTATAACTACGCAAAAACAGAAAAGAAATTACAATGCTGAGCTCAATACATTAGAGCCCCACTAGTAGTAATCTGTAGAGATCTACCCATGTTATATCTCTCTATGTGTATCTCTCCTATATTCTCCTCTCAAGTATCTATCTCTATCTCCACACACACTTCTTGGTCCGTAGGAGCTTCTATTTATCACCTTCTCACCTGCCAACTCACCTTGCCGCACCCTCGATCCATCACCAAGTGTCACATGTGGTCCTTCAGTGAGCATGTTTCCTCAGGCTTAAGCTCTCCACTCCATCTCATGATGATCTTCTAGAATATTCCTTTGCTAGCATGCTCTTTCCCGGGCTACCATTCTGCTAGGTGGCATGTTATCCACGAACAACCGATCACACTTTTCATGTGTTCTGCCTTTGTTGCTTGAATCAGCTAAGTCATGAACCTCCTTTCACATGTTGTGTGATATATGCTTCCTTGAGCCTTTTCTCTTGCATATTTTTGCCTTGCAAGCTATCCTGCAATCGGGGTCCTGCGTGCCCATGTGCCTTCATGCATAATCAATATTTCATGGGCCCAACAACCGTTGCTTCTCCTACTCTCGCCCTCTACCTACTCCCCCTGTTATTATCCCTCTCCCAGCTGACAAAGATCTAGACACTGCTACCTTTGACAGGAAGAGGAAAGACAAGAAGGCTAAGGTTTCTCTGCCTTCTTCACAGAGGATTTTGCATAGTCATAGGGATTTGGAACTTGCGGAGAACTTATTACACATAAGTAAACCTATTGATAATTCCAGAGAAGTGGACCTTCTTACCAGGGTTAGAAAGCTTGAAGAGGAGATCAAAGACCTCAAAAATGCTATGAGGAATATGGAAAAAACAAAAGGTAAGAGGAAGCTACAAAATTCTGAGGTCATTGATACTACTGCTGAGATTTTCAAGAAGCTCCTTTCACTTGATGCTAGGCTGGGAAATGCCAAGGGGCATCAGGATTGCATCCTCTCTACTCTAAAAGGTGTCTATAATTTTATGGAACAACACATGAGAAGTGTGTGCAACCTTAGTGGCATTCCTGATAACATCTGGGATTCTAATGAGACCCGTGACCTTGCACTTGCTCAGGCGGACATGAACGATCCTTCTCATGCCATGGCCATTGCACTCTTCACCTCTCTCTAGAAAATTAAGGTCAAGATTGACAGGGTAGTCAAATGATGTAGTGCCCAGATGCTACTTTGTTCTGCTATGAAGTTGTTTTTCACTTGATTTTGATGTTGTTTTCTTGTTGGGATGCCCTATTTTGGATCCCTTTTTGTTGTTTTTAGACCTTTTTTCTTCTTCAAACCACTATCTGGATTGATCTTTTTGTACTCTTTACTTGATATATCTAGCTTTTGAGCCTCCATGTTGAAGGTGTTTAGCTTTTCTAGGATGCGTTTTCTCCTTCAGTATCTGGATTTTTAGCCTTTTTGTACATAGGGTATATTCCCTTCAAAACTATTTATCCATAATAAAAAAATAGACACACATGCAAGTGCACTAATAATAAATCTCTTATAGTTAGCTGGAAATGGTAATCCTATTATTAACTCAAACTCATGCAAAGCATGTAGTATACGTTCTTCTAAAAATAACATATGTGTGCTACACAAGTTTCCATCTAGTTGTATGCCCCACACGCTATCTCCAAAAATAGCCCATAACCATGAAAATGGTTGAGTCAAGATTCATTTTTTCCTTCACGCATGATTCTTTCCCTATCCTTCTACACCTTAAAATATGTCTTGCTACCCCATGTGAATCTTCTATATGCCTTCTCCTTAGTGTCATACTTCGTCTTCTCAACATTAACCTACATTAAACTACATTGCCACCCCAGAAATGGTTTCCTTTTGATACTTTAAAGAATAAAGAACGGGAATGAAAGTAAATTAAAGAATTACTGTACAAAGAATGAAATTTCACCCTACAACATCCTCTATTTCAATTGGATGAATTAACTGTAGATATTCTTCTTTGATTTCATCCTCTCAGGTTTTCCAATCACTTAGTGCAGCTTTTACCTTTTCTAGAATATCCAATGCAATAGAATATAACTCCTCTTGCGCAATCTCTTCCTTCTCATTTTGTAATACTAGAACAATGTTGGACATCATAGTCACCATTCGTTCAGAAAATCCATCTTCGCACTATAAGCTTCCCAATTTCATCCATCCTTTCTTTATGGGGTTCTTGGGTTGTTATAAGGGCCTCATGCTTTTTCATGACTTGTGTTAATCTATCTGCGTGCCTTGAAGTCTAGTCCTTCATTTCCTTTAGGACTTCATTGTCTTCTACCATCATCACGGATTCGATTACTACTTCTAGATCTGCACAAATGTTCAATGTTATGCTTTATTCATCTCTTCCTGTAAAGTCTGGAGCAAGGCTTCATAAGATGAAATCTTTCTAAATACTAAGGTCCTTGCTCTCTCCACTTCCTATTCAGGGTCCTTTAGTGTTGGCATCTAAATCAGTCCATCCTCAAGCACTAAATCAACTAAGGTATGCACATAATACATAGCCAAAGGGAACCTTTTAGGTACCTTGGACTCCAAGTGTGGTCTTTCCTTCAGGACATGATTGTCAATCTCATCTACCATCGATAAGGGACCCATTCTTATTTTTCTCTAGGTCCTTCTCTCCTTTTAGACACGCTATTTTGGCATCTTTGGCCTTGTTTTATTCTTGTAGCGCTCTAATAGTGGCATCTTTAACTATTTTCTCCGCACCACCTATGTAGATACTTTTAAAAATGAATTATTCACTGCTCATCGGGCATGGGAGTGGGATTTATCGGTATGTGCATGTTCTATGAAGCCTTTTTCATTCTTCTTGACACACAAGACTCTTCACATACATAAAAATTGGGCTCATCCATGTGATTTTTCATGGACCAGGACAATTGTTTCCTTGTGCACATGGTTTCCATGTCTAGGTCCATCAACTCCCATCCATACAACTCCTTAAGGCCCATTGTATTTTGGAATTGGGCATGTACAATATAACTTGTGTCCTTGTCATAGCCCATATGCGAAACATTATATTCCCCACTTGTGTGCTTCGTTCTTGGCCCCTTAGGTACCTGAGCACCAAGGTTTGGAGTTGGATCTTCTATGTTTAGAGTGGTATCATGTTCTAGTTCTCCTTCCTCTTTATCCTTTATATCTTCCTCCTGGGTTCTTCCACTTCTTCTAGTTGTACAAGGGATCTAGGCACGTTCTTTGTAGAATCCTTTTCCTCCTAATTCAGCTTTAGCTTCCTCCTTTTCCTCTCGGTTTTCTTTTTTAGGAGAGATATGGTGACCTTCTAACAAACCGAGGAGTTCCCATGCCTTATGTCCTTGTTCTTATGAACACCCTCTTGAAATGACGCTCTCCTTGGACTACTTCCAAGTCCTCTTCTTCTTCTTATACCTAAGGTGGGCTAATTACACACTCGCATCCATTATCCATTCTATTTGTGGGCTCCCTTTGGCCTCTATGTTCTAAGCCACCACTATCCTCATATTCCTCCTCATCATATACCTCTATAGCTTCTGTGGGCTTTGGGGTTGGCACATTCTCCACTGTATGCTTTCCCTTAGGTGGCCCTGGGAGCACAAACTCATTCTCCACATATTTTTTATTCTCCATCTTGGGCTTAAGATGAAGGTATATGAGCATTGCTCCAATGTCCCCAATTTCTAATCTTATAGGCTTCATGCTTATAACATTTGAAATGAGCCCGGAAATACATATGTCTTCCTCATAGTGTGGTAGTCACAGTCTACCTTGTCTGTAATAAAATTTAGGTGGCGCGCATTAGTAAAATGGTGGTGATTCCTGGAAGTAGTGCGTTGTGAAGGCATATGGAATTTTGCACCATGGGATCCATGTCCCATCCCTCATAGTGAACCATGTGATGCAGAAGTGTTGGTACACCATGAACTATACTACCTTTCTAACTACCGTAGGTAGCTCCTTGGGGATGTGTCACTCCTCTTCAAATGTCGTGTGGAGTCGATCATACCAAATCTCCGCCCTTTGTTTAAATTTCCCACTCATGGACCCTTCACATAAATACTTGTCAAATATTTCTACCAAGGACTTTTTTCCATGGGATATTCCCAAATCTTATTCTTTGGCCCATCGGGCACTCCAACTTCCATAAATACTAAAGAAAGTAAAATAGTGTCAAAACTGATCTTATCATCGTGCATGCGCTTCTTTGATGATGGTTTGAAAATGTATCCTACTATGTTATAGACTAATCCATAAGACATCTTCCGCATGACATGGAGCCACATTGTATTCACCTGTGGCCATCTCTCTTGATCATTCAACTTGGTCACTAGATGCTTAGCTATTTGTACCACTAGGTACTTCTTCAATTTATCAATTTCCATTTGTATAGACCCTTTGTGTACCTAACTCCTTTTGTGTCTCCATGATTGTTTCTTTATCGGTAAAGTCACTAGTCAGTCTACCCTTATGTTTTTAATCACATCAATGTTGAAATCGGGGTTGTTGTAATCCTTACCCTTCATCGACAAAATAGATGAAGTCCTCATGGAATCTACTCATAAGTAACTAGTCTAGAGGTTTATACTTGCCAAAATACGGAGCTCATATAACTTATAAACTCTCCCATGTTTTAATAGTTTCTCCCAAAGCATCATCATATACTGGCATATCTTCCATTGTGCACTTATTGGTCTTTGTACTCAACAATGCGTCCAATTATTTCTTGTTATCAGAAGTGTGGTGGTTGTAATCACTCACCTTGAAGCTGTGGATATGGTAATCCCATTCTTTCCTAATTATCACACCTTCTAGATACTACATTTATGAGAAATTACTCTCGGGAGCAATTTCAACTTCTGTTTCTACTTTCTTCTTTCCTTTAGCTCTTGTAGTAGGTGCTTTCTTTGGTGCCATTTGAAAATCTCAAATTTTTTTCCTCTGTTGTGAGAAATTCAAAACCCTAGCTTTAATCTACATACCCTAGTTTGAAACCACGTGCCCTATCTCTTTCTCAATGTGTCTACTTCACTCAAACCCTTCACCAATGGGGATGCAAGCTTCTTCTACACACAAATCCACTCTCCATGTTTGGTTTCACACTCTTTGTACCTCAATACTCTTCTCTCGGCTCGGTTACACTTATCTCATTCAAATTCTTGCAATTACAACAATAAAAATGAACTTGCATCACATCCTTATATATATTTTCAAAAATTTGGTGCATTTATTACTCCTTCACCTACCAAAAATCCTCTCATTAATTGACCATTTTCACACTTTCCACACGGTACATCTTCGTGCCAAGTTATAACCTTCTAGCATGCCTTCCTACCTTCTAGAACAGAATTCTCTTGACATGCTTCCATGCACCCAATACCTCATAAAAATGCCTTCCCTTGGTAGTATTCATAGCCTCTTCTTACCTCATGTTATACTTGTTCCTTAGTTTATTTCCATCTATGGTCCTTGTTTGGAAGAAATCTCCTTTCTAACAATGCCCCAAACTTGACTAGCACCTATAGAAGTTTTTCCCTTATGTTTACCCATTTTTCAATAGCCACCAAACATAAATGGTATGTATATTCCTCTATAAATAAAAATTCCTCAAATGGTAAATTAGCTTCCATTGCACAAACACGCTTATTATATAAAACACCAACTAAAATGACAAAGCATAGTGATGAAAAATGAAATACATTAAGGAAAACATAAATGAAAACCTACTCTAAATGGAAACACTATCTTATTACAAAAACCAAGAAGACTTTAAAAAAGTAGGCCTTCAACATACTCCCATTGAAGTAGCGGGTAATCATATCCCATCAAGCACTTATAACTATCAAGTGCCTATTTTAAGTATGTGAGTGATAACATACGGTCCCAACCAAAGAACTTTATGTTTTCCTAGATGGCGCATAAACTTAGAGTCATAAAGAAGCACCATCATCCATGTATCAATATTTTTTTCCCTGATGTGCCTATCATTCCATGCTTTCTTCTTGGCCTTTTCTTGTTTCGAATACATTGTTCTATTGATCGTCACTCATCCAACTTGATCAAATTTCCAATTCATTCTTCTAATGCTTGCTCCTCATCTATAACCCTGCGCATGCAATATGTAAACAAGGTAACATAAATTCCATAGGAAGAAGCTGAATCTATGCCAAACACCAATTGAAAAGGTGTGGCCTTGTTCAACCACTTGTATGTTGTTTTATATGCCCAAATCATGGAAACAACTTTATCATCCCAATATTTCCTTCCAACATCACAATTTTTTGTCAATGTTTGGCTCAAAATTTTGTTGAAAGCTTCAGGAGTCCCATTTTCTTAAGGAGCAATCATGAACTCATCAATAGAATTCTCGATTGTCTCATTCAAAAAGTGTGAGCCCCTATCACTGGTCAAACTCAATGGGCATCCATACCTTATAAGAACATTCTCCCATAAGAACCTAGTTGTTGTAGCTATTGTACAATCCTTGGTAGGTGTTTCTTCTTCCCACCTTGTAAGATAATCTATGCAAGTGATGATGTAGTGTGATCCAGTTCTACGTGTGGCTGGTGAAATAGGACCCACAAAATCTATAGCCCATTTTTCAAATGATTCTACACTAGGAATAGGTCGTAAAGGCATTTCATCTCTTTGCCCTAGTTTTCCAAGGCACTGAAAGTGATCACATGCCTTGTAATACAACTTACAATCCTTATACAAGGTATCTAACCACAATCCAACGAGTAGAATTTTACACACAGGTAGAATCCTGCATAGTGTCCACCGCAATACCACCATGAGCCTCTTCCATGATATTTTTCCCCAAATTTTATAGGTCACCATTGATCAACATAAAAGGTATTATGAAAATTGCTAGTTGTTTCTTCTCTATGGCTTTGAGTCCTTTTGGTGCCACACATGTGCATAGAAAAACAACAATATCCTCCAAGTCTAAAGGTACATGATGTAACCTGTATAATTACGCATCTGATATTGTATCTTCAATTGTTTGTGCATTTTCCCCTGATTGTATCCTTGATAAATGGTCTGGGCTAGAATTAATTTTCCCTTGTTTTACCACAACTATAAAATCAAATTCTTGGAATAAGATCACCCATCGACATATATGTTCCCCTATAAAATTGGCTTATTTACCAAGTATTTCAATGCCATGTGATCGATATAGAATTCAAATGGTGTTGCTTGTAGATATTGTCTAAATTTATGTAGCGCATAGATCATTGACAAAGCTTCACGCTCTGTAGTTATATAATTCTAATATGCATGAGGCAACTTTCTACTAGCAAAACATATAGGATGATCTATAATACCTTCTCTAGGTTGAGCCAACACTGTGTCAATGGCCATGCCGAAGCATCCACATGTACATGAAATAGTTGGTCCCACGAGGGAAAGTGTAGAATAGGCGTTATAGTAAGTTTCTCCTTTAATGTCTCAAATGTGCGCTACTATGGTTCCCCCAATAGAATGTCCCTTTTCATTTTAGTAACTCCTCCAAGGGTGTGGAAACCTTAGCATATCCTTTGATAAATTTTCTATAATACCCAGTGTGACCCAAAAATCCACACACCTCACTCTAACTGGTAGGTTCTTTTAGGCCGACAATAATTGCAACCTTAGTTGGATCTACCAACAAACCTTCCTTATAGATAATATTCCATAACAGAGTGCCAAAAGGTGTAGAAAACACACACTTTTTGATGTTCAAAGAGATGATTAACTATCAACATATTTCAAAAATTAAGCGCAAATTTTCATAATGATCCTTGACAACCCTATACATTTGTCCCAATAATCCAAGTAAACTTCTGGAAAAGATGAATAAAATCCTAGAATTCTTGAACAACTATTTGTGAAAATACAAGTGGCACATTTTTTAGACCAAAGGGCATCACAATATATGTAAAACTTCCCCATAGTGGTGAAATTAGTATTTTCCTTATCCTACATGCTGTGCAATCTTAACTGATGATACCCAGAGAATCCATTTGTAAAGGAATAGATTTTGTGCCTTGCAACTCCTAATATTTCCTCTGTGAATTGCGTATGGAAAGGATCGAGTCACACATGCAACATTCAGCTCCCTGTAGTCCACACAGATCCTAATCGACCATCTTTCTTTATACGATCACCATTGGGCTAATCCATTCGACTCATCCAAGGGCTTGATGATTCCATACTTCAACATTTTTTCAATTTCTTCTTTGAAATTTTCACGCAAGTTGGGGTTCATCTTGTAGGGTCTCTTCCCGATTTGGGTGCACACCTTCCTTAAGATTTATCTTCATTTCTCCTAATGATACATGCACTCCTTTCAATTCATGGTAGCCCCTAGGAAATAAATCCGAAAATCATGGAGTAACTCCACTTGTTTGCTACTTCATATTTAGACCAATAATCTCCAATTACTACCTCTTTAGGTTTAGCATACATACCAATATTCACTTATTTCTTGAGTTGTTGCTATCAAATAAATCCTGAATGAGTTTTCCACCTTTGCACTTTGTCTCCCATAGTTAATTGCCTTATAACCCTTAATGCCTCTTCTACTTGAGGTTTAGTAGATAAGTAGTCAAAATTCTGGACCATACCTATAATCGAGATCCTACCAATTTCTAGTTTCTCTATATAGCTCTGCATATATATACAAAGTGCATGCATAGCCTTGTAAAGTAGAATAAAGTTTTTGTACCCATAGAGATCTTTGGTAAAGCTTCCTAACCCTTCGTGCAGTAGCTATTGTACAATCCTTGGTAGGTGTTTCTTCTTCCCAGTGTAAGATAATATGTCCAGTGATGATGTAGTGCGATCCAGTTCTACGTGCGGCTGGTGAAATAGGACCCACAAAATATATAGCCCATTTTTCAAATGGTTCTACACTAGGAATAGGTTGTAAAGGCATTTCATCTCTTTTCCCTAGTTTACCAAGGCACTGGCAAAGTGATCACAGGCCTTGTAATATGCCTTACAATCCTTATACAGGGTCTCCCACCACAATCCAGTGAGTAGAATTTTGCATGTATTGGCATCACTTGCATAGTGCCCACCTACAATACCACCATGAGCCTCTTCCATGATATCTAGGAACTCATGCTCTTATACACATCGATGCAATACTTCATCTCGACCTAGCTTGTATAGGTCACCACTGATCAACATAAAATGTGTTGCATGAATTTCTAGTTGTTTCCTCTCTAAGGTTTTGAGTCCTACGGCATCACACATGTGCATAGAAAAACAAAAGTATCCTCAAATTCTACGAAGGTGCATGATGTAACTTTGTATAACTACGCATTTGACATTATATCTTCAATTGTTTTCCTATCTTCCCTAACTATATCCTTGATAAATGGTCTGGGCTAGAATTACTTTTCCTTGTTTTACCACAATTATAAAATCAAATTCTTGGAATAAGAGCACCCATCGACATATGTGCCCCTATAAGATGGATTATTTACCAATTATTTCAATGCCATGTGATTAGTATAGAATATAAATGGTGTTGCTAGTAGGTACTATATGAATTTATGTAGCACATAGATCATTGACAAGGCTTCGCACTCTGTAGTTGTATAATTCTACTCTGCATGAGTCAACTTTCTACTAGAAAAATAGATAGGATGATCTATAATACCTTCTCTAAGCTAAGCCAACACCATGCCAATGGCCATGCCGAAGCATCCACATGTACATGAAATAATTTGTCCCATGAGGGAAAGTGTAGAATAGGTGTTGTAGTAAGTTTCTACTTTAATTTCTCAAATGTACGCTACTATGGTTCCCCCCATAGAATGTCCCTTTTCCTTTTAGTAACTCCTCCAAGGGTGTGGAAACCTTAGCATATCCTTTGATAAATTTTCTATAATACCCAGTGTGACCCAAAAATCCACGCACCTCACTCTGACCGGTGGGTTATTTTAGGCTGACAATAATTGCAACCATAGTTGGATCTACCAATAAACCTTCCTTGTAGATAATATTCCCTAATAGAGTGCCAAAAGGTGTAGAAAACATGCACTTTTCATGTTCAAAGAGATGCTTAACTATTGACACATTTCAAACATTAAGTGCAAATTGTCACAATGATCCTTATCAAGCCTATACACCATTCAATAATCCAAGTAAACTTGCAAGAAAAGATGAATAAAATCCTAGAAGTCTTGAACAACTATTCGTGAAAATACAGCGGGCACATTTTTCAGACCAAAGGGCATCACAATATATGCAAAACTTCCCCATTTAGTGGTGAAATTAGTCTTTTCCTTATCCTCATGTGAATATAAATGGTGTTTCTTATAGGTACTATCTGAATCTATGTAGCACATAGATCATTGACAAGGCTTCGCCCTCTATGGTTGTATAATTCTACTCTACATGAGTCAACTTTCTACTAGCAAAACAAATAGGATGATATAATACCTTCTCTAGGCTAAGCCAACACCATGTCAATAGCCATGCCGAAGCTTCCACATGTACATGAAATGGTTGGTCCCATGAGGGAAATCACAGAATAGGCATTGTAGTAAGTTTCTCCTTCAATGTCTCAAATGCACCTTGTTGCAGTTACCCCAATAGAATGTCCCTTTTCCTTTTAGTAACTCCTCCAAGGGTGTGGAAACCTTAGCATATCCTTCGATAAATTTTCTATAATACCTAGTGTGACCCAAAAAACCTCACACCTCACTCGATTGGTAGGTTCTTTTAGGCTAACAATAATTGTAACCTTAGCTGGATCTACCAACAAACCTTCCCTGCAGATAACATGCCCTAACAGAGTGCCAAAATGTGTAGCAAACACACACTTCTTGATATTCAAAGAGATTCTTAACTATCTACATATTTCAAAAATTAATCACAAATTGTCACAACAATCCTTAACAAGCCCATGCACTTTCTAATCATCCAAGTAAACTTGCAAGAAAAGATGAATAAAATCCTAGAATGTTTGAAAAACTATTCACAAAAATACAACAAGTGCATTTTCTAACCAAAGGGCATCATAGTATATCCAAAACTTCCCCATTCAGTGGTGAAAGTAGTATTTTTATGATCTTCCTATGCAATCTTAAGTGATGATACCTAAAGAATCCATCTGTAAAGGAATAGATTTCACACCTGCTACGCCTTCTAATATTTCTTCGTGAATGGCGTAGGGAAAGGATCGATCACACATGCACCATTCAGCTCCATGTAGTCCACATGAGATCCTAATTTGACCATATTTATTTATCGATCACCATTGGGCTAACCCATTCGACTCATCTAGGGGCTTGATGATTCAAGACTTCAATATTTTTCAATTTCTTCTTTGACATTTTCACGCAAGTTGGGGTTCATCTGTAGGGTCTCTTCTTGACGGGCGCACACCTTCCTTAAGCTTTATCTTCATTTATCCTAATGATGCATGTAGTCCTTTCAATTCATGGTATCCCCTAGGAAATAAATCACGAAAATCACAGAGAAACTTCACTATTTTTTCTACTTTAGATTCATACCAATAATCTCTAATTATTGCCTCTTTAGGTTCAACATCCATACCAATATTCACTTTGTTGGTCCTCATAGGTTCATGATAGGTGTGTGTGTTGTTATCTGCACTATCCAAGACCTCACATGCACTGTTGAATGATCTATATCCAGTTCTTCTACTTCTTCATCATCCACTATGTAGACCATCTTCCCTTTTTCTTTCTCAAAGCAAGCACGCTTAAGTAGTGTGGGATTTTTCTCTATTTCTACAATAAAACACAATCCTGTGTTGTTACTTATCAAATAAATATTGAATGATTTATTCCACCTTTGCACTATCTCCCATAGTTAAGCACCTTATAACCCTTAATGCCTATTCTACTAGAGGTTTAGTAGAGAAGTGGTTGTTATCCAAAATTCACCCCTCGGGGTAATTTTGATAACATGCATCGATTATTCAAGTCCCGAGCAAGGAGATTGATTCAAGGACCGAAATCATGTTTTTGGGGCCCCCGGCTTCCCTCTAACTCTCCCATCCAAGAAGGAATCCCAACAAAGTTGATAAAATGGAAGAAATGCAAAAAATAAGGTTGCAAGACTGTGTTAAGGCATTTCAGGTCTGAAGGGTTCGGGTCATACTTGAGGTTCATTGTACCAAGCTTGGGGCCAAAAATGAAGAAAATCATCTAAGTCCTAGTCACAGCTGATCTGCCGGGACAGTTGGGACGTCGGGGCACGAATCGGTGAAAAAGTCGCCAAAGGCGGTCTGCAAAGTTGGGACATCGGGATGCACGGGCACGCAAAAAGCCAGCCAAACCGGCCGAAAAAATGAAGAAAATTGCCTAAGTCTTGTTTCGCACAGTCTGGGACATCCGGGCCAAAAGTACGTGGAGGACGCGGATCGGCTGGTTTGGCGCAAGTCGGTCCATTTCGGGTGGTTCGGAGATTTTTGTCCCAGATAGTTTGGGACATCCGGGCCAAAAGTACGCGGAGGACGCGAACCGGCCGATTCAGCCGAAGCAGGGGACTTTCGTCTAGGACAGTTGGGCCAAAAGTACACGAGGGGCGTGGAAAGCCGAAAGAGCCGCCAACGAATGGAATCTCGCCACGTGTCTTCCTCAAACAGAACAAGGAAGCCGAATCGGGTCAAGCAAGAGATTTTTGTTCGGGACATCCGGGCCAAAGGTACATGCGGGATGCGTGGGACCTGAAAATACGAGATGGCTGAAAAGAGACAAGGAGGCCCGTGATGAATCGGAACGTGCCACGTGTCGAAGGTTGAAAATTTGCTAAGTGTTTGGCGCAAGGTAAAAATGCGCCCCTCGGGCTGAACCAATAAAATAGTGCCACGTGTACAAGTTTAAGAGCCTAAAATGAATTTTCAGAGGATGAACTCATAGATGAATCAGAGCTTGACACGTGTCATCCAAGTGGCAGAGCGCGAAAAAAAAAAATTCAAATATTTTCCCGCTAATCCGTTTTGGCCTGTTTTTGCCCTAAATATTCATATCACCATAACTTTCGATCCAGAGCTCGGATTTTCATGTTCTTTATATCAATGGAAAGCTGGTGAAATTATCTACACGATTCTAGGGTCAATCTTGCATTTTGGTTTATTTTGAAGAGATAAAATCAAGAAACATCTCTGGTGCGTGGTAATGGCCAGAACTGACGTTTCAACAACCAGTTTTAATGCAGAATGGGTCGCATTCTTCTCTCAGCATGGTCAAAAATGTCAGGGCATGGGTTTGTAAGGATGCCCATGTTGTTTTAATGCATCTTCATTCAATGAGGAATGGATCCCATGTTTTTACATGTTTTCTCTCTCCTGGGCTCGACCCATGCATTGTAAAAAGCCAGATTTGGCTCATTTTTCAAAAGGGGTTCATCTTTTCAGCTCTGCCCTCCCTTCTTTTCTTCTCCAGGGTTGAAAATGGAGTTCGAACCTCCTCCCCTTCTCTGTAATGGCATTTTTTCCTTTTACCATTAAAATGATGTTCTGTGCAAACTTCTGAAGCAACAAAAAATGTGTTTCGTGATGCATCTGTCCATCCTTGCTCGTTCTTTGCTTGTCTTTCTTCTTGCCTCTCTTCATTGAAAGTATTTGTGCATGTTTTAATACTCATTACAGGTTTGGAGCTGTGTTCATGGAGTTTTGGGACATTTTCTATGTGAAATCTATCCTTGGGCCTGTGATGCATCTATCCATCCTTCCCATTGCTCACCTCTCCTTGTTCCATGGCAGTTTTGATAGATGTTCAACATTTTCCTTCTCTGGTGTATCACCGTTTTAGTGTAGGCTCTGTTTTTCCCTTTTCTCTCTCTCTCTGTCTCCTTGGCATGGTTAGATTAGGATTAGATTAGCTTGCCTGCACTGGAATAGCTTATGGCAGGTAGTTTAGGAATAGGAACCAGCCTTCTCTAGAGATTCCTTTCTCATTTTTGCAAGTCCCACACTTGGAGAAAGGATTCCATGTTGTGCAATCACACTGGATGCTAGTATGATCAAACTAGAAATCTGATCAACATCCAGGGGTGCTGTGATTTTTCACTAACAGTTTTGGCATGCCCGGTGGGACCTTAGAGGTCTTCCACTTCATCTTTTGCAGGTTGGTGTGTTCCTGTGAAGATTTCAGCCTTTGGAGGCACTTGCAAACACATCTGGCGACTCCATCTGATCAGCAACCCATTTCTGAAGTTGCAAACCTATTTTTCATCCATTCCCATCCATCCTTCTTTCCATCCCTTTCATTCTTTTCCATTCCATGAAGTTGTGCAATCATGACTTCATTTCCATCATGGAATTCACATTTTAACAACAACAAGCAATGTTTCCCACCTCCAACATGTTTTTTAAATCCTCCAAATCAGCATTTTGAACAAATTCAAAATCAGCATGCATACCCATATGAGCAGCAATGCCAAAATCAGTTTGGCTATGGAGCTTTCCAAGAGCAAGAGTATGCATATAATGAAGACAATCAGATGCAAGATGCTGGTCTGTTGGAGAAAATCCAAAAGATGGAGGTAAAGATGGTGCAATCTAGAGCAACAGCTCAAATGAGAGCTTTCAGAATTGGTTGCAGGACTCCTTGTCCATGGGGAGGCCCTTTTCCAAGACACTTCAGCCCTCAGGAGAAGCTGGACTTCATGATGAAGATGCTGCCCCAACTTGCACAATGGACAGCAGAAATAGAGGCCTATACACTTGTTGTTGAACAACCTTGTCAATGGGTAAGTTCTACACCATCATCTAGTTTTTCTCTTCCCATTACTCAAGCAGCATCATCTCATTTGGAATTGCAAATTCTAAACTCCCCATCTGTTGTCCCAAATGTTGATCCCATGTCTCCACCTCTCAGTCTTCCACCACACCTCAATTCTTCTTTCCTTTTTCCTTCCAAACAGTCATCCCCTCCACAAGAGCTAAAAGAAATATGCTCTCCCCCAAAGAAACAAGAGGTTTCACCTCCTCTACCACCACAAAAAATTTCCAAATCAATTGAGTTACAACCCATCCCTCCTCTTGCATTCCCAATTCCATGTGGGGAAGAAGAAATTGCAAAAATCGGCCATGAAGGACAGCAAGAAGAGGAGCCCAACAGAAAAGAAATGACAGACAACTTGAGGGTTTGGGCTGCCAAATTTGGGATGACAAAGATCCCCTTGATGGTTAAACCTACAGAAGAGGCTAAGGTTGAACAAATGGTGGTTAAGACTGATTTTGTGGCGGTAGAAGAAGAGCAAAAGAAGAAGCGAGATCAGTGAGTCGGTTTGCTCGAGAAAGAAGTGTCCATGTTGGCACTCTATTTGAAGGGAACGCTGATTCAATTCAAGTTGCACAATCAGCCATAAAGGAAGAAAGCTCAGGAAAAGATTTTGCAGTCCTAACTTGTCCTCTAGAGCAGCAAATTGAAGAGTTTGACTTGAAAAACTTCGTGCTAGAGGAAGAGTTCTATCAAGAGAAAGATTGTCTTCAAGCAGTAGAGAAAGGAGAAGCTGCTCCAGATCCAAAAGAAGAGGAGCACATTCTAGTTGTGGAGGAGAAAATTGCAGATCCAAGGGGTTTGAGCACAAAGCAGGCTACAGGAGAACCTTCAGTTCTTCTTTCTACTTCACCTCTCTCAAGTTCTAGTACTGAAGAGGAGTTTGATCTCTCAAACTCAATGTTGGAGGGTGAAAGAAACCATGGTGGTCAAGTTATAGATCAAGAAGACACCATGGAGGAAGTGGAGCATTTGTAGTAGGACAGCCATGAGGCAGTTTATCTGTCAGATTTGGAGGACTGTTTTGATGGAGAAGAGCCGGTTGAGTTTCCACCATTCTCTCTTTCATCATCCACATTCCAAACACTTGAGTCTGTTGTCATGAAGGAGAACATTCATTTGCAGCAGCCTGCATCTTATAGCAGCTCTTTGGAACCAAGATTGGAAGATTTTAATCTTTCATGTCCTTCATTGGAGGAAGAGAAAGGGCACAAAGATTCTACCATTGCTTCCACACCATCCATTCAAGAAGGTCTACAAGAAGACTCCATTTTTGGAGTTGAAAATCAGAGCTATGGGCATATCAAATAGACCATACCTTGCCCAATCAGGTATTTGGCTTTATTGGAGCCAAAGGAGAAGTCACAACTAGTCATGCTTGCTTCTGAGCATGAGGGTGAGCTACAAAGTACCAAGGATCAGTTGTCATACCTCTTCAATCCAAATGTAGAGCAACTAAAAGAGGTATTGAATTTGCCTTCAGCTGATACCTTGATGATTTGGGTGGAAGACCAGCTTCTTGTTGATTTTCCATCCATCCAATCAGCCATGTTTAATGTCAAATCAATTACATGGCTGCCACTTTTGAGAAAGGGAAGCTATTTCTCACAACCAATTACAGGGTTTGTTTAGCTTGCCTTTGCTTCTAGTTAGAGTAGAGTAGGTAGGTTTGCTTTTAGCAGAAGAAGTGCTTGTGCACACTCTACATGTTCCATTTGGAGCATGTATGATTTTCAGTTCTGTACATAGTTTTTGGTGCTAGTTTTGCTCTTGCACATTCCATTGCAATGGCATTTTGGTGAGAATGACTCCATTTCAGTGGGTTTCCAAGTGTCTTAGAGAGGAGGTTTTCAAAGTTGGATCAGTTTCGAGGTTATAACTCATGACTCCATGCCGAATGGATGCTCCAGAAACTAGTAACTTCATCAACAAGTAGATGACCCCGTTGAGTCGCCAAATTGTTATCTAAAATTCACCCCCCAGGGTAATTTTGATAACATGCATCAGATTATTCGGTCGAGAAAGGAGATTGATTCAAGGACTGAAATCATGTTTTTGGGCCCCCGGCTTCTCTCTAACTCTCCCATCCAAGAAGGAATCCCAACAAGTTGATAAAATGGAAGAAATGTAAAAAATAAGGTTGCGAATTGTGTTAAGGCATTTCGGTCGAAGGGTTCGAGTCATCGAGGTTCGTTGTACCAAGCTTGGGGCCAAAAATGAAGAAAATCAGCTAAGTCCTAGTCTAGGCGGTCTGCGGGACAGTTGGGACGTCGGGCGCGAATCGGCCAAAAATCCGCCCGGCCGTCCGCGCAACACTTGGGACATCAAGACGCTGCGTGTGGTGTAAAAATCCGAACCGGCCAAAAAAATGAAGAAAATTGCCTAAGTCTTGTCTCACACGTGCTGGGACATCCAGGCCAAAAGTACGTGGAGGACACGGATTGGCCGGTTTGGCGCAAGTTGGTCCATTTCGGGCGGTTCAAAGATTTTTGTCCCAGACAGTTTGCGACATCTAGGCCAAAAGTATGCGGAGGATGTGAACCACCCGATTTGGCCGAAACAGGGGACTTTCATCTGGGAGAGTTGGGCCAAAAGTATGGGAGGGGTGTGGAAAGCCGAAAGAGCCGCCAACGAATGGAATCTCGCCACATGTCTTCACCTCAAACAGAACAAGGAAGCTGAATCACCAAGAAGCGGGGAGATTTTCGTTCAAGACATTCGGGCCAAAGGTATGCATGGGACGCGTGGGAAGGAAAAAGGTGAGATGGCCGAAAAGAGATAAGGAGGCCCGCAGATGAATCGAGAATGTGCCACGTGTCGAGAAGGTTGAAAATTTGCTAAGTGTTTGGCACAAGGTAAAAATGCACCCCTCGGGCCCGAACCAATAAAATAGTGCCACGTTTCCAAGTTTAAGGGCCGAAAGGAATTTTTAGAGGATGAACCCTGGATGAATCAGAGGCACGACACGTGTCATCCAAGTGGCAGAGCGCAAAAATAAAAATTCAAATATTTTCCCTCTAATCCGTTTTGGCTGTTTTTGCCCTAAATCTTGAGATCACCATAACTTTCGATCCAGAGCTTGGATTTTCATGTTATTTATATCAATGGAAAGCTGGTGAAATTCTCTACATGATTCTAGGTCAATCTTGAATTTTGGTTCAGTTTGGAGAGAGAAAATCAAGAAACGTCTCTGGCGCGTGGTAATGGCTAGAACTGACATTTCAACAACCAGTTTTAATGCGAGAATGGGTCGCATTCTTCTCCAGCATGGTCAAAAATGTCAGGGCATGGGTCTGTAAGGACACCCATGCTATTTTAATGCATCTTCATTTAATGAGGAATGGCTCCCATGTTTTTACACGTTTTCTCTCTCTCTGGGCTCGACCCATGCATTGTAAAAAGCCAGATTTGGCTCATTTTTCAAAAGGGGTTCATCTTTTCAGCTCTGCCCTCCCTTATTTTCTTCTCCAAGGTTGAAAATGGAGTTCAAACCTCCTCCCCTTCTCTATAATGGCATTTTTTCCTTTTACCATTAAAATGATGTTCTGTGCAAACTTCTGAAGCAACAAAAACGTGTTTCATGATGCATTTGTCCATCCTTGCTCATTCTTTGCTTGTCTTTCTTCTTGCCTCTCTTCATTGAAAGTATTTGTGCATGTTTTAATACTCATTACAGGTTTGGAGCTGTGTTCATGGAGTTTTGGGACATTTTCTATGTGAAATCTATCCTTGGGCCTGTGATGCATCTATCCATCCTTCCCATTGCTCACCTCTCCTTGTTCCATGGCAGTTTTGATAGATGTTCAACATTTTCCTTCTCTGGTGTATCACCGTTTTAGTGTAGGCTCTATTTTTCCCTTTTCTCTCTCTCTCTCTGTCTCCTTGGCATGGTTAGATTAGGATTAGATTAGCTTGCCTACACTAGAATAGCTTGTGGCAGGTAGTTTAGGAATAGGAACCAGCCTTCTCTGGAGATTCCTTTCTCATTTTGCAAGTCCCACACTTGGAGAAAGGATTCCATGTTGTGCAATCACACTGGATGCTAGTATGATCAAACTAGAAATCTGATCAACATCCAGGGGTGCTGTGATTTTACACTAACAAGTGAGTCAAAATTCTTGACCATACCTATAATAAAATCCTACAAATTTCTAGTTTCTCTATGTAGCTCTACATATACATACCAATTACATGCACAACCTTGTAAATTTGATTAAAGTTTGTGCACCCATAGTGACATTGGTAAATCTTTGTGCCTCTCTTTCCATAGCCTCTCACACTACTGAATGTGGTGTTGAACAGGTTGATTACCATGATATGTGTAAATTTTAGTTGGTTCATTGCTCTTGGAAAACCGAGTTGTAAGAGCAATCCTTACTTCATTCCATTCTACGAGATTATCCCTATGAACCACCCACCAATGCATTGTTATCTCGTGTAGGGTATATGCTAACATACTTCTTCTCTCCAATTTTTCTATCCACTATTCCTCCATTGCACGCAAGAATATCATAGGGTCCCCTTCCCTAGTGTACCAAAGTTCAGAGTTGTTACCTATTCTCCTGATGTAATGAGGTTTACTATTCCACCCAAATCTGCTCCTTACTTCACGCCCTACCAACTCATAAGTACCATGAGAAAATTATCACAATAAATACTTATAGTATCACTAATAGATCTGTGTATATTACCACTTTGAAGGATTCCTTCTTTAGATGGCTCAAGCAGTTCTAGGTCCCGACTAGTGCATACATAAATCCTATTCGAGATCTTCCTCACTTAAAGGCTCAACATAGGGAACACATTTTCCATCTTTTAAATGGATAATAACTCTTTCCTCCTTATTTTAAAAACTAACATATCCCTTGTTGAACCAAATATCAACATTATTTACATAATACCAAGGGCATACAAGTAGAGCTGGGAAGCTGTCTACTTGGAAGCACTAAAACCTCAAAATCCCTAGTCAACTTGGACCCCTGTATAGTAATGGATGCATATTTTAAAATTCCAATAGGAGTGGCCTTAGTACGATTATCCATATATAATACATTAGAAGATGGTTATAATGTAGGTCCCCCATCTCGTACCCATGCATCTAAAGTAAGCACATTGACTTCACTACTTTGTATCAATCGATATATTGCTTAAAATCCATCCATCCACAACAACATTCAAAGTAATTTCCTTTTCATAGTTTAAGCTATGGGGGAAGATTTGTATGTATGATATGTTTCCCATTCTCAAGTATTAGTGTGTGGACTGATTCCCTTTAGCAAAATCCTTAGTAATGGAATAATATTCTCCTGGCACAACATTTTGTATACCTCCTTCAAGTCATCAATATCTCGAATGGACCATCTCTACCTCCTTCTTTAGTTCCATCTTCGTGATTTCTCCTTTAAACATTATATTTCAGCCTAAATATTTCTAAGGACCTCCATAGTCTCTTTATAAACCTCCTTCTAATGGGCAAGATCGGAGTACCGAGCATGTAAAAATTCCTCTTTAGTGATGGTAGGTTTTGGTGTAATGCCTCTCTAGTACATGTAGCTTCAGCGTGGGTAGTGATCTTAATAGGCAATACCTCAGATTCTAGTTCTAACTTGGGAATCCACTTATTTTCCATAGCGCCCTATATCCTAACCATCCTTGTACCTTTTTTCTTGTTTATACTACTTACTAAGATGCTCATAAATATGGGTATTCCTCATAGTTATGATTCTTTCGAGGATATTCATCGAAAGAACATGTAATATTCGAGGATATTCATGCTTGTAGTGGTCGGGTGATCTCATACGTAAAGCATGTTCCATGAGGGAATTTTCCTCATCCACCCACAGCCCTCAACCTCTAAATTTTCCATGGTATCCTCACCCTCTACCGCATCCTCCATCATAGTGCCGCTCATTCCGATCATAACATTATTGATTTTGATCATGATCACAGTGTTCATTCTTTCCTTTAGAGTTATCTCGATACCCATGTTTGTTGCACACCAATATCTAGAGCATAATGGATATGAAAACCAACCTATAGTCCTCTACATCTTGAGTCATGGACTAGAAAATCTTATAATAACAAGATACATTCTTCCTTATCATGCGTTATAATAATGGGAAATGACTATCGTTATAGTTTAGGTGACATATCTCATGAGTCTAAAGCAGTAATGAATGTACTAATTTGTGGGGATAATCATCTTTGGTGTGACCCTCCACTTCATAGTTTGTACACCAAATCCTAGTGCATGTCTCATGTGTTGAATTTGTCGATAGTTTCTCCAACTGCTTCGCCATAGCTATAATTTGTGCCTCTAAGAATGGGCTAGTTCCAGTGTCTATACTTCGACTACCTTAGCGCACGAGTAGATTTAAGGGCTTAACATGGATCAATGTATGTCTTATGTGACAAATCCCTCCTAAAAGGTGTGATCAGACCTCCAATGAACCATTGCACATGCTAGCTTACATGAATATCATAAGAAATCTTAGATAAAAGTGTTTTGAAATGGGCATCATACTCCTAGACACTTTTAGTAGTGCCTTATTTAATATCCTTGAGCACGCTTATACTCTTCTGCTCAAAATTGGGGATATAGAACTCTTTAAGGAATGCATCTTTGAATGTTGCATAATCTACGCAAGTTTGATCAGGGTCAAACTTCCTATACCAACTGTGTGTGTGTCCCTGTAATGTAGTTACAAATTGAATTTCCTTGCACTCAGAAGTCATGATCCCTTTTGTGCACCACAATATTTCACACATGTGCACGTGCTTAGTAGCATCTTCTATGCCCCTATAATTTGGTAGATGAAGAGACATCTCCATGTAAATATGTTGAGGTTGGTGCATACCTTTCCCACCTAATTCGAGAACCTCTTGTGTTGCCTCCTGCCTCAAGAACTACCAAATCCACCGAACTATAACAACCTACACCCCCCGATCTGCCACCTATATATGGAAATGAACCGGAAGATTTACTTTCCTACGTCCCAATAGTAGTATTGTACTCAACTCCTATAGTCTGCGTGGTGGTACTACTCCAAGACATGAGCCCAAAATTCTACGCACTCAATTTTTTTATAGATCATGCACCTAAAAGTTACCTCCAAACAAAAATAAATATTTTTTCCCTTCCATCAATGTACTTATTATGTGACTTACTCCTACTTCCCTCTTGCCCAATTTAGCTTACTGACTAGTAGATTTACCGAGTCTTGTAAAACTAAGCATAAGAGCTAGGTTTCTAGGTAGATTTAGATGCACTCATGTGGCCCAAGTTTTTTCGCTATCGTGCTCTGTGTGAGGTTGAAAAGGATTCATTTTCATGCTTGGCCAAATGAAGGAGTTCTGATGCTCGCGCAAAGACGCCTCTATGCAAGCTCCAAATAATTTTAGATCTATCTCTCTCCTCAACCCCATATGCTCTGCAATGTCACATTGTTTCTCTATCTCCCTTTCACATGCCTCATTTTACTCAAGCCACCTTTCTTCTCTTTTCCTCTCTACACCACTAGGTCTGCCATCTTTCACAAAAATTCTCTTGTCCCCTCGCGTGGTTGGGTTTAGTTAGCCATCGTTTGCTTTCCAAGTTTAGGCTTACCATCAAGATCTTAATCACCAGTGGAATACATTTTAATTAATTTCCCTGGGATATCTGTGTAAAAATGGAATTCCGCTACCTCTAGGAAAGAATAAGTGGAAATTGAGTAATCAATAATATAGCTATTCGTAACACAACGAAACTAAGTATCCATAGCACATGTCCAAATGAGATCAACATCATAAAAGGATTGAAGTTATTCCCGCATCTAGACAAGTGCGTGATACATTTAATTCCTTGTATATACATAAGAAACTAGCCACTCATACATTTATACTGGAAAAATAGTGAAGAAGATCTCATACAAACTTTCATATAGATTCTGTTCCACCCACGCGCTTGCGTCAAACTCAAATCCAGTGTTGAACCTCTATGCGTACTCTTCTTCTAGATATTTTATCCACTTCTCAACACTTGCTAGCGTCAACCGGTATGTCTTAATCATGAACCATCCTAAAAACACTAAAAAGAGGTCCCAACAATGGAACCAATGATGCATCCTAGAATTTACAAAGAATAACCTGCATGCCGGCACATCACTCACTAGACCGAACCCTCACCCAAAGCATGCAAAGGTACAGGCCCCTCCTTATATTTTCTTATGTAGGATATGAACATGATGAAGAGTTAATGCATTCAGATCCAACAATAGTATACACTTTCCACAAAGCATATTCTAAATCTAGATATTAAAGAATCATGAATCGAATGATAAACATAATGAAATTATCCATGTAATAACTAGTTACAATCACGTTTGAAACCATTATTCATCCGATAGACTCCATTATATTAAAACACAATGAGCACAAAATCTTCTTACAATAAGTAGTACCATAAATTCATGTGTGCATCAGATTTAGAAACATAACTTCATAAAAACTCATACATGATCCTTTCTTAACCTACGAGCATACTACATATTTATAAGGCTAGGGACTTGATCTTCACCACTTAAATAATTCCCAAAATAGGTCACATGCTGAAAATAGCCATGCGCCTTTACAATAATAGACACACATGCAAGTGCGCTAATAATATATCTCTTCTAGTTAACTAGCAATGGTAATCCTATTATTAACTCGAACTCATGCAAAGAGATTAGTAGAAATTATTCCAAAATAATATTTGTGTGCCACACAAGTTTCCATCTGGTTGTGTTCCCCACACTATCCGCAAAAATATACCATAACAATGAAAATGGCTAAGTCCAAATTCATTTTGTCTTTCGTGCGCGCTTCCTTCCCTATCCTTATGTGCCTTCAAATTTGTGTTGCTACTCCACATGAATCTTTTGTTTTCCTTCTCCTTAGTGTCATACTTTGTCTACCTAACAAAGCATGACATCCCAAAATTAAAGCAAATCTCTACAAGTTAAAATTCACATCTTTTTTTGGGTGAATAAAATAAAATACATGGAATTAATATTTCAATCAAAAAGCTAAAAAAATTCAAAAGGCATTGCAATTTTCCAACTTAATGATAACTCATTCATGTAAACTCAAAACAATAGTTCAACTCCTTAATCAATTTGGATACTCAAAAAAATCTCTCCAATCATGTTTTAGTTAGCTTCGAGTTAGACAAGTTAATCACAAAAATTAGGATTTAGGGTTCTCTTCCCTCATCTATAAATAATCACTCATCCCTCTCCATTTATAATTTTTAGAAATTTTTTAATTTACATCATTATTTTTTTGAATTTTTATTCAATTCTAAACACCGTTATGATGTCCAATTGATCATGAATCAACAATCAAGTCATCGATTCATTAAAAAAATTTGTAGCTGAAATCTACTTCCATTTGGAACATATTTTGAGCATCCATGACAAATTTAATCAATATATTTAACAATCTCATTACTTCATTCTAAAATTTAGCGAGTTTCATCCAAGGTTATAAGGACATATAAAGAAGGATTTGGTTTTATTTTATTTGCATTATTTTTTTCATTTTTAGTATTTCTCTTGTATACATTTCTAGTATTCCGATAGGACTAACCCACATATTTTTATTTCTTTAAATTTTTTTGTGAAATCAACCTTATTTTTATGTTCTTATATTTGTTTAGGAATCACTAAAAAAATTTCAGGGTTTTTTCATGGAGTAAATTATGAGAAGTTTCAAAAACCCTAGTCAAATTGGTTGTGTTTTAACTTTTACGATCAGCTACAAAGCGATATTTGATACCGTGAAACAATTTCCCTATTATAGCACATAACTTGCACTAGCATCACCACATTTGTGTTTCCAACCATATACCTATGTTGGCATGGATACAAATGTGTTACCGATTACCTTTGTGCATTAGTATTTTCTTATTCATTTTTGTTTTTTACTGACTTTGCACTATCGTGACTAGAGTTATGCTACCATTTCAAAGTAGATGTGCTATTGTTTCATTGGTTGTATTATCATGTTGTTACGTGTGTTTCCATGACTTACACACCGCATCTATATCTATGTTTTTACATTCTCTTGGTTGTGCTAGGGTCACATCAAAAGTGTGTTTCCACCGTTCTAAAGTGTGCTAGCATTATAATATGTGCACTAGAATTTTTGCTAATTTTTAATTTGTTTTCTCAATTTTCTAGCATCTTCATTTGTATTTTTTTGTTTTATATGCATCTCGACTCTAATTTCCAAGTTATAAAAGTGCTAACATTTTCATTTGTGTTCATCTTCATTCACTTCTACTTAAATAAAACAATGTGTATGCTTTTCTCTCGTACTCTTAAGCACTCTTGAGAATATAAAAATCCTTTATCATTTATTTTCTTCCAATATTGTGATTGCAAGAAAATTACTCATCATTTTTGTGTAGGAGTGCATCATTTGGAAATATTAACAAAATCAAGTAAAAAAACTACTAACACCTTGCATGTAGGTTTTTTTCTCCATTTTTACCCCCAAGAAAAGTGGACAACAGGTAGAGAGCATACCCGAGCACTAGACGGGGCCCTTAATGGTGAAATTGAGATTTTCAATAAATTTCTTGGGTTTTGGGAGCATATGCAATGTTTTGGGAGTCTTGGAGTCATAAGAGGATTGTTTCCTCTTCCGGGTTTCAAAGCCTAAAGATCAACTTAAAAAAGAAGAAGCGGGCCCACATCGAATTGCTACAAGTGGATGATAAGTGAAAAATGGTGAGGAGAATCCCACCATACTCCCTCGGCCTTTTGATTCTAAAAAAATCCAAAAATTTAAAGGTCCTGGGGTAAAATGCAAAAGGGGCCTAGGATGGCCACCTGAGTTAAAAAAATATCTCGACAAGCTACACGGTGAGCAACTTGGTGAGATGAAGTGGTGTAAGAGATGGTCGAGCTCAAAGTGGCTCGATCAAGCTTAGTGGATTCAACTCACGTGAGTTACTCAATTATAAGGTATTAGGGTCGGTATGATGTGTTGGATCAATTTGGATGTGGGGTTAGTACTAGGGAGACCGATGAGTAACTTAGTAGGAGGTGAGGCAGATCGGTGATGAGCCCGGGGCCATAAGGGTTGAACTAGGAAGAGGAGTTATAGGTCAAACCTATATAAGAAAAGTGGGGTTAGTTGAAGAACCCAACGGTGTGGAAGGGTGAGGAAGTCACTGTGGTGAGTTAGCCAAGCTTAGCACAAAGATGAAGTATCGTGGTATTTTAGGGGGCTATTGCTTATAATCAATGCCCCATTATATGATGAGCCGTGGTAATCTAGAATCGACAATCAAGTAAAGTCAAATTGAGACACCAATGATAATGCAAATAAGTAAATTTGGCGTTCATTACTCTGTAAGTAATGCACCCCCAAACAACAAAGAAAGAGTAACTCGGTTCTCCGAGTCAAAATAAGAACAAACACCGATAAAGGGAGAACCAAAGGGGAGTCGGTGAGTCAAAGGTTTATTGTATGGGGTGGTATTTGGAATAGCTTCAAATTACATGTGGGCACCTCATTGATAAGTAAAAGATAATGAGAATTCTACAACGATAATGTGAAGGTATATGTTGCGGTGAACAAAAGGGAAATATATTAATCGATGAGCTCCTTATTTGATGGAACATAAGTTATTGTAAATGCCACTACATAGGAAAGATGGAGAGTAGGTTTTCATGGGGTGGAAGACTTAGCTGGAGATTTTTGGAGTGCATTGTGGGGAATTAGGAGGTGATTACTTCTAAGTAGTCGAGGTTGCATTTACGAAGCAAGAGCTAAGTTGTTCGCCGCAATGGATGGGAAAGTAAATCCGAGTTTTACGATGTTATGATTTCAAAGTCTCATGAAATATTTATCACCAAGTATAATTCATGCCAAACAATGATAAGTTGTGATCCATAAGATGAGTTAGTCAAGCATTTGGAGTAGCTTCAAATGTGGGAAGGGGTAGTTCGGTTCAAGGTAGTAAGTAAGTGGAAGCACCAAGTTGAAGCCCGAGTTTGAATGTGGAGTAATAATGTTTATAACTATCAATTATTGAAAATTGGGGCCCCGTAAAAATAAAATTAATGTGAAAACTTGATCAACAAGATATGTAAATAACCCAAGAGATGAGTGGTGGCGAGGTGGCTCACCACCCTGCACAAGAAAGACAAAAAGCCAAGTCAACTAGTGTGTTGAATTCACACTCCCCGATTCTCAAAACATGATGTAAATCATCGCTAGAGGTTTGATAATCAAGTTGGAGTAATAGGGGTTGTATTCCCATGCAATGAAGGGAAGTAGTAGTAAGCGGTGACACCCTTCGTTTCCCGTAAAATGTAAAACTTCAAATGGCCATAAATTTCAGTGAAAGCTCTGTTTCATACAAAATTGGACTTTCCAGAAAGGTCTCAAAGCCATCTATGTAGAAGAAAATATAATTTTAAATTTTGGTAAGGTAAAGGTGTTACAAAATTTAAAAATGTATTCTACACTCAAATGCACTTTGTATAGTCATTTACCGCCATTGATGGATCATGGACACCAATTTCTTCTCCAAGTAAGAAAGAGTAAAAAGGGGATAGATTGTACGGGTGTCCCATGATGTTTTAAAATAATTATTGCATTTGGTAGGTGGATGGAGACATGCATTCAATATTTTCATTTTCTCTCCTCGCCACTCACTTCTATAAATTATAAAGCCTCTCATTTGAAGAGGGGGATTTATCATTGTAACTAAAATCTACCAAAATATTTATAGGAACAGAAAATGTGTTGTAGGCCTCCATTTTGGACATATTGCATGATGATATTGGCCTCTTTTTACATTTGTAATGAATTTTGTATACTATTGGAGAAATAGACTTTTATGGATATTTTGTTCCCTTGTTTTTGTTTCTTACTTTCTCTTACCTCTTCATTGTTTTTACAGTTTATTGTTCCAATTTTACTTGTCTTGCAAGGTCTTGAATTACTATTTTTTCAAAGAGATTTTAGTTTGAGTGTTTTTGTGTACTATAGTGATTGTTCCACCCTCTCTGTACTTCATTTTCTATCATTTTCACACATTGGAGATACTCCCTACACCACTCTCTTGGTGCATCACCTCTTTTAGTGTATATTTCTTTCATTTTCATGTTATTTCTCTCTTTGGTCCCTTGGAAGTCATAAGTTAGAGGTAGTTGATAGATTTACCTTCATTAGAGGTAGTTGTTGCATTAGTTTAGGAAGAGGAACCATTCTTCTCTAGATATTTTCTTAAAATGTAAGGTCCCACACCTTGAAAAAACTCCATGTTACCCAGTCACATTGTTTCCCTTGACACACTTGTTATCCAAAATTCACCCCCCAAGGGTAATTTTGATAACATGCATCAGAATATTCAAGTCCCGAGCAAATAGATTGATTCAGGCCCAAAATCATGTTTTTTGGGGTCCCTCGACTTCTCCCAAACTCTCCCATCCAAGAAGGAATCCCAACAGGTCGAGAAAATGGAAGAAGTTGCAAAAAACAAGCTTGGGGCAGAAAAAATCATGAAAATCAGCTAAGTCCTAGTCTAGGTGGTCCTTGGGACCGTTGGGACATCGGGGTGCAAACCGGCCGAAAAGCCTCCAGGTGATCCGCACATTAAAGGGACATCCGGGCCATGGGGACGTGCGGGACGCAAAAAGGGCGAACCGGCCGAAGGTAAAAACAAAATTGACTAAGCTGGCATTGTGCGAGCAATTTCAAAGCCGACATCCGGGCCGTCGGGATGCGAAGGATGCGAACCACCGGATCAGCCAACACAGGGAACTTTTGTCCGGGATAGTTGGGACAAAGGGACACGTGGGACGCGAAAAGTGAAGGAGTCGAGAGCCAATGAAATCTTGCCACGTGTCTTCGCTGCAAAGAGGGACAGGGAAGCCGAATCGGGCATATCGGAGAAATTTTTCCTAGACAGTTTGGGACATCCGAGCCAGAAGTATGTGGCGGATGCGGGGAGCTGAAAGAGCCTCCAACAAATCAGAATGTGACATGTGTCTTCGTGGATCGGAGCGGCGGAGGAGAGGGTGAGATTTTTACTTGATGTTTTTGCGAGTTTCAAGGGCGAGGTTTGAAGGGTCGGCACTGAGCAATAGACATAGGACACGTGTCCTAAGGTGGGGAAGTGTGGAGCTTGGGGAGGACTTGGAGAATTTGGCAAAAGTTTTGGCCAAAACTAAAAGGTGAAGGATAACCCCGCGCCCTGTCCTCCAACCAGATCATGCCACGTGTCCCAAGTGGCAGGGACGTGGGGAAAAAATGGGAAATTTTCCAAAATTACAAAAAGTCAAAAATTTCAAGGAAAACCCATGGGTAAGGGAAGGAGAGAGAATTTCTCATCCAATCAGCACCCGACACGTGTCATCCAGGTGGCGGAGCACGGAAAAAAATTTCAAAACCCATTTTTGCCTATTTTGTGCCCTAAATCTTCAGATTGCCATATCTTTCGATCCATAGCTCGGATTTGCACATTCTTTATATCATTGGAAAGCTTATAAAATTCTCTACTTGCTTCCGGTGGTCAATATTGAATTTTGGTTCAGTTTGGAGAGGAAAATTCAAGAAACAGCTCTGACATGTGTTCGGGGCCAGAAGTGACATTTCAGCGACCAAATTTAATACAGAATGGATCGCACTCTCCTCCCATTTGGTCAAAATGATAGGGTATGGGTTTGTAAGGTCCTCCATGCTGATTTAATGCATTTGTAGTCAAGGAGGAATGGGCTACCACGTTTTGTACATTTTCTCTCTCATGGGCTCAACCGATGCAATGTAAAGGCCATATTTGGCTCATTTCTAAAAAATTTACAAGTTGTTCATCTTTTCTGCTCTGCCCTCCCTTCTTTTCTTCTCCAAGGTTGAAAATGGAGTTTGAACCTCCTCCCTTGCTCTGTAATGGAATTTTTGCCTTTTACTATTGAAATGATGTTCTGTGTAAACTTCTGAAGCAACAAAAATGTGTTTTGTGATGCATCTGTCCATCCTTGCTCGTTTTTTGCTTGTTTTCTTCTTGCCTCTCTTCATTGCAGGTATTTGTGCATGTTTGAATGTTCATTACAGGTCTAGAGCTATGTTCATGGAGTTTTGGGACATTTTCTGTGTGAAATCTATCCTTGGGCCTGTGATGCATCTGTCCATCCTTCCCATTGCTCACCTCTCCTTGTTCCATGGCAGTTTTGATAGATGTTCAACATTCTCCTTCTCTAGTGTATCACCGTTTTAGTGTAGGCTTTTGCTGTTTTCCCTTTTCTCTCTCTCTCTCTGTCTCCTTGGCATGGTTAGATTAGGATTAGATTAGCTTTCTGCACTAGAATAGCTTGTGGCAGGTAGTTTAGGAGCAGGAACCAGCCTTCTCTAGAGATTCCTTTCTCATTTCTGCAAGTCCCACACTTGGAGAAAGGTTTCAATGTTGTGCAATCACACTAGATGCCTGAAGATCAACTTAGAAACCTGATTTGCATCTAGAGGTGCTTTGTGATTTTGCACTAACAGTTTTGGCACACCGGTGGGACCTTAGAGGTCTTTTTCACTTCATCTTTTGCAAGTTGGTGTGTGTTTTTGTGAAGATTTCAGCATTTAGAGGCACTTGCAAACACATCCGGCGACTCCATCCGATCAACAACCCATTTCTCGAAATTTGAGACCTATTTTTCATCCATTCCTATCCATCCTTCTTTCCATCCCTTTCATTCTTTTCCATTCCATGAAGTTGTGCAATCATGACTTCATTTCCATCATGGAATTCACATTTTCAACAACAATAGTTTATCACACCTCCAACATGTTTTACAAATCCTCTAAATCAGCATTTTGAGCAGATTCAAGATCAGTATGCATACCCATATGAGCAGCAATGCCAAAATCAGTTTGGCTATGGAGCTTTCCAAGAGCAAGAGCATGCATATAATGAAGACAATCAGATGCAAGATGCTGGTCTGTTGGAGAAAATCCGAAAGATGGAGGTAGAGATGGTGTAGTCCAGAGCAACAGCTCAAATGAGAGCTTTCAGAATTGGTTGCAGGACTCCTTGTCCATGGGGAGGCCCTTTTCCAAGACACTTCAGCCCTCAGGAGAAGCTGGACTTCATGATGAAGATGCTGCCCCAACTTGCACAGTGGATTGAAGAAATAGAGGTGTATGAGAGGAGTATTCAGAAACCTTGTCAATGGGTAAGCACGCCATCTCATGCCTTTCTTTTTCCTCCTTCCCAATCTGTTTTATCTCAGCAGTGTCAAGTTTTGAACTCTCCATCTGCTGTCCCAAGTGTTGAATCCATTTCTCCACCTCTCAGTCTTCCACCACACCTCAATTCTTCTTTCCTTTTTCCTTCCAAACAGTCATCCCCTCCACAAGAGCTAACAGAAATACCCCCTCCTCCAAAGAAACAAGAGTTTATACCTCCACCACCACAAAAATTGCCAAATCAATTGAGTTATAACCCATCCCTCCTCTTGCATTCCCAATTCCATGTGGGGAAGAAGAAATTACAAAAATCAGTCATCAAGGATAGCAAGAAGAAGAGCCAAGAAGAAAAGAAATGACAGACAACTTGAAGGTTTGGGCTGCCAAATTTGGGATGACAAAGATCCCCTTGATGGTTAAACCTACAGAAGAGGTTGGAGTTGGAGAACAAATGGTGGTCAGGACTGATTTTTTTTGCAGAAGAAGAAGTTCTTACAGTCCCAACTTGTCCTCTAGAGCAGCAGATTGAAGAGTTTGACTTAACAAACTTCATGTTGGAGGAAGATTTCAATCAAGAGAAAGATTGTCTTCAAACATTGGAGGAAGGAAAAGCTGCTCCAAATCCAAAAGAAGAGGAGCACATTCTAGTCGTGGAGGAGAAAATTATAGATCCAAGGGCTTTGAGCACAAAGCAGGCTACAGGAGAACCTTCAGTTCTTCTTTCCACTCCATCTCTCTCAAGTTCTAGTACTGAAGAAGAGTTTGATCTCTCAAGCTCAATGTTGGAGGGTGAAAGAAACCATGGTGATCAAGTTGCAGATCAAGAGGACACCATGGAGAAAGTTGAGCATTTGCAGCAGGACAGTCATGAGGTAGTTTATCTGTCAGATTTGGAGGACTGTTTTGATGGAGAAGAGCTGGTTGAGTTTCCACCATTCTCTCTTTCATCATCCACATTCCAAACACTTGAGTCTGCTGTCATGAAGGAGAACATTCATTTGCAACAGCCTGCATCTTATAGCAGCTCTTTGGAACCAAGATTGGAAGATTTTAATCTTCCATGTTCTTCATTGGAGGAAGAGAAAGGACAGAGGAATTTCACCATTTCTTCCACACCATCCATTCAAGAAGGTCTACAAGAAGACTCCATTTTTGGAGTTGAAAATTAGAGCTATGGGCATATCAAATAGATCAGACCTTGCCCAATCAGGTATTTGGCTTCATTGGAGCCAAAGGAGAAGTCACAACTAGTCATGCTTGCTTCTGAGCATGAGGGTGAGCTACAAAGTACCAAGGATCAGCTGTCATACCTCTTCAATCCAAATGCAGAGCAACTAAAAGAGGTATTGAATCTGCCTTCGGTTGATACCTTGATGATTTGGGTGGAAGACCAGCTTCTTGTTGATTTTCCACTCATCCTAACAACCATGATCAGCTCCAAATCAATTACATGGCTGCCACTTTTGAGAAAGGGAAGCTATTTCTCACAACCAATTGTAGGGTTTGTTTAGCTTGCCTTTGCTTCCAGTTAGAGTAGAGTAGGTAGGTTTGCTTTCAAGTAAAAGGAAGTGCTTTACACACTCGCATGTTCCATTTGGAGCATGTATGATTTTCAGTTCTGTACATAGTTTTTGTGGTGCTGGTTTTGCTCTTGCACAGTTCATTCCAGTGGCATTTTGGTGAGAACAACTCCATGTCCGGTGGGTTTCAAGCGGTTCAGAGGGAAGTTTTCAAAGTTCAGATCAATTTGTAGGCTACAACTCATGACTCCATGCCCAATGGATTGCTTCAGGCTACTGATCATTCATCTAGCAGGCAGATGACCCCGCTGAGTCGTCAAAACTGTTATCCAAAATTCACCCCGGGTAATTTTGATAACATGCATCAGAATATTCAAGTCCCGAGCAAATAGATTGATTCAGGGCCCAAAATCATGTTTTTTGGGGTCCCTCGGCTTCTCCCAAACTCTCCCATCCAAGAAGGAATCCCAACAGGTCGAGAAAATGGAAGAAATGCAAAAAACAAGCTTGGGGTAGAAAAAATCATGAAAATCGGCTAAGTCCTAGTCCAGGCGGTCCTTAGGACAGTTGGGATGTCGTGGTGCGAACCGGTGAAAAGCCTCCGGAGTCGTCCATGCAGCAAAGGGACATCCGAGGCCGTGGGGACACGCGGGACGTGAAAGGGCGAACCGGCCGAAGGTAAAAACAAAATTGACTAACTGCTATGCAGAACAGGTTGGGACATCTGGGCCATGAGGATGCGAAGGATGCAAACCACCGGATCAGCCGGCGTAAGGAACTTTCGTTTGGGACAGTTGGGACAAAGGGACGTGTGGGACGTGAAAAGCTAAAGGCCGAGAGCCAATGAAATCTTGCCACGTGTCTTCGGCTGCAAAGAGGGACGGGGAAGCCCGAATTAGGTGGATCGGAGAAATTTGTCCCAGAGATAGTTTGGGACATCCAGCCAAAAGTATGTGGTAGATGCGGGGGAGCTGAAAGAGCCACCAACAAATCAGAATGTGACACATGTCTTCATGGATCGGAGTGGTGCGGGAGAGGGTTAGATTTTTACTTGATGTTTTGCCGAGTTTCAAGGGCGAGGTTTGAAGGGTCGGCCCGAGCCAATAGACACGGGGCACGTGTCCTAAGGCGGGAAGTGCGGAGCTCGGGGAGGACTTGGAGAATTTGGAAAAAATTTTGGCCAAAAACTAAAAGGTGAAGGATAACCCCGCGCCCTGTCCTCCAACTAGATCATGCCACGTGCCCCAGTGGCGGGGACGCTTGGGAAAAAATGAGAATTTTTCTAAAATTACAAAAAGTCAAAACTTTCAAGGAAAACCCATGGGTAAGGGAAGGAGAGAGAATTTCTCATCCAATCAGCACCCGACACGTGTCGTCCAAGTGGCAGAGCGCGGGAAAAAAATTTCAAAAACCATTTTTGCCTGTTTTGTGCCCTAAATCTTTAGATCGCCATATATTTCGATCCAGAGCTCGGATTTGCACATTCTTTATATCATTGGAAAGCTTATAAAATTCTCTACATGATTCTAGGGTCAATCTTGAATTTTGGTTCGTTCTAGAGAGGGAAATTTCAAGAAACAGCTCTAGCGCGTGTTCATGGCGAAGTGACATTTTGTGACCAAATTTAATCTGAGAATGGGTCGCACTCTCCTCCCATTTGGTCAAAATGACAGGGTATGGGTTTGTAAGGTCCTCCATGCTGATTTAATGCATTTTCACTCAAGGAGGAATGAGCTACCATGTTTTGTACATTTTCTCTCTCATGGGCTCGACCGATCAATGTAAAGGCGATTTGGCTCATTTCTAAAAAATTTACGGAGTTGTTCATCTTTTAGCTCTTCCCTCCCTTCTTTTCTTCTCTAGGGTTGAAAATGGAGTTCGAACCTCCTCCCTTGCTCTATAATGGTGTTTTTGCCTTTTACTATTGAAATGATGTTAGCGTAAACTTTCAAGCAACAAAACGTGTTTTGTGATGCATCTGTCCATCCTTGCTCATTTTTTCTTGTTTTCTTCTTGGCTCTCTTCATTGCAAGTATTTGTGCATGTTTGAATGTTCATTGCAGGTCCTGGAGCTGTGTTCATGGATTTTGGGACATTTTCTCGTGTGAAATCTATCCTTGGGCTTGTGATGCATCGTCCATCCTTCCCATTGCTCACCTCTCCTTGTTTCATGGCAGTTTTGATAGATGTTCAACATTCTCCTTCTACGGTGTATCACCATTTTAGTGTAGGCTTTTGCTGTTTTTCCTTTTCTCTCTCTCTCTGTCTCCTTGGCATGGTTAGATTAGGATTAGATTAGCTTGCTCTTGCACTGGAATAGCTTGTCATAGTAGTTTAGGAGAAGGAACCAGCCTTCTCTCGGAGATTTCTTTCTCATTTCGCAAGTCCCACAGTTGGAGAAAGTTTTCAATGTTGTGCAATCACCTTTGGATGCACGAAGATCAACTTAGAAACCTGATTTGCATCTAGGGGTGCTTTGTGATTTTGCACTAACAACACTCACATGATAAGAAATCGGATGGTGCTATGATCTGGTGATAATAGTTATGGCATGCTCGGTGGGACAACAAGAGGTCAAAGATCTTAATTTTTCTAAGTTGATATGTTCTTAGAAAAAGTTGCATGTTTGGAAGCTCTCTAGCAAAGAGAAGTTGAAGTAATGAAAACCTAAGAAGGAGAAGTAATCGGTGTTCTCACTTGGATTTACATCTAAGTAATTAGTAGTCTAAACTTTGACAAGAAGAATAAGTAAATCGGGAAAGAAAATCCGATAAGATAAAAAGGGGAAGAAATAAGTTGTATTACTTCAAGTTGTTCAATTACTTCAAGTGGAAAGACGTACTTCAAGTCGAGGCCATGTTTAAGACTTACTTCAAATTGCATGAAGTGGAAATACCTACTTCAAGTTTTTAAAAGAGAAGACTTACTTCAAGGTACTTCAAAGTTAAAGACTTAAATAATTGTACTTCTAAACTCTAATTACTTTAAGTTGTGTTGATTACTCCTAGATTGAGACTTACTTCAAGTTGTCTAATTACCTCAAGTTGAAACACTTCTGCAAGTGGGGTCAAGATAGAATACTTAAGTATTTTCTCTTCTAAACTTCGATCAATAATGGAAAGTAATGCATGTTCTAAATTTTGATAAAAGCACAAAAGAGAAGTAATTTATGTTACTTCAAGTAAATTTGATTACTCCAAGTGTGAGACTTAGTTCAATTTGCATTGAGTTGAAGACTTAAGTAACCCAAGGTCCAAAACCCACAACACATCTCGGCAACTCTAAGCAACAAGATCTCTTTGTTTCAGCATTAAGTGTCTCATCCTATGAGAATAATTCAAACAAGGTCAAAAATAAGAGAAGAGGTTATTTTTGAATACTTGCATCTCTCTCCAGGTAGAGGAAGAAGAGGGAGAAGATTCTAGAGGTATCCATCTCCACCAAATAGAACTTTTTCTACATCCCCAACTGGTAGGCCTTTCATTCAATCAAATAGAGTTCTCATACCAATCAGAATGGCTACACAACCACCACCAAATCCATTTATTAACTTCATAGGAATTATTCTACTTAATCTTAATTCTTGGAATATAGTTCTAGTTGAAACATTGAAGAACATCCCATATTTCACTGGAGAAAATCACACAACTCCAATTGATCACATTCAAGACATTTCAAATTTTTGTGGCATACATGAGGTTACTAAGATGGGTGTGGCAAATCTTTGCAATGGTTTTGAAGATTATCAACAACATCAATCCAAAATTGGGATCAATTGTGTACAACTCTTTATGGATAGTTCAAATAAAGGGAAGATAATCTATATTTATTGGAACAATGGGCCACAATCAAGAGAACACCAAATGAACATATGGTTGATTTCAATTTCAGATTCCAAATAAATTGAGACAAGATTCCAATGTATTAGACCAATTGTTGAAGGTGATTTTCTCTATTTCCTCAAATCTCTTAATTACGATATAGCTATGTTTATACAATCTATGGGAGAGATAACATTTCTAGGAGCTTATAACATAGCCATTACAGATGAGAATTTCTAATTTAAGACAGTAAACTTACACCTAGACCACATATGCATATTTATCCTTAAATGGGGAATCCAAGTTTTAGTTAAGAACCTACATTAGCTCATATCCCCTGCTCCAAAAAGTAAATTTCCAATGAAGATTCTACTTCCACTTATTTTAGCACCTCAAATGAACTCCAAGAATTCATGAAGTAATTAAAGAATCTAGGTAATTATTTGGTAACAATTAAGAAGAAAAAATCTCAAAATTTTAGGCCTTATCAATATCAATTCCAACCTAATAGGAATCCATATCAGCCTAATAGACCTCCTTCCCAAGCTATTAATCAGAGCCAAGGACAACCTCCTGTTCTGCTAGACTATTTGAACCATACAATCCGAATACAACTTCTACATCCATGGCCTTGGTTCCAACATGGATGAATAATATGAATGGTATTTCCTTATGGTCAACCCCATAATAAAGCAACATGTTTAGCGGTGCTCTAAATCAAGCCTTAATGGTGTAATTTATGGGTGTATCTCAAGAAGTGATCCAAGAAGAAAATAAGCAGTAGGGAGATACTCAAGAAACACCTCCGAGTGAGACTACACTTGTGAACTAAAAAGCGATGATTTCTATGGGATAAATTAAGCTCCTTCTCAAGGTGTGGCAGCCAACACAAGGTCAAAGAAGAGGAACATAGAGGAAGGATAGTCATCCAATCCAAGTTCTTCTCATCCTTTTATCACACAAAAAGGTGTTAGTAATCCAATTACACTTCAAAATGTGTAGAATCGCTCTAAACCACCTTCTCGACCAGCCCATGTGCCAGGTTATAGCAACTCATGTGCAAAGACAGGGTTATGCCAAGTAAAGGGAAGCAGAAGGAAATTCCATCTTATTTTAACATTATTGATCAAATGAAGAAGGCAAATGTGATCATTTCCATGTCGAGAATCATTGGAAATCCTGAGACAAAGAGACTTATTGCAAGGAGCCATGACAAATTGGTTTGTATCAAATGAGAAATACAAAGATCAAGAGAAGGTTCTCACCAATTTAACTCAACAAGAAGGGTGTCGAGGAGGTCAAAAGGGTAAAAATATGAATCCTCCTCCATTATATATATCTCTAATCATTGTAATCAATATTGTACCCAATTACATGATTGATTTGGGAGGATAATTATTTGTAGACTAGTCACACATACTTTTAGAACAAGGTATGGACCTAAATCTACAATCATACTTTGGAACCAATTGAAAAATTCCATATTGAGCCTCCGTACCAATCCCAACCAAAGCCAATTGTTCAACCTTTAACCAAGAATACTACCCAAGCACTCGAGAGACATGTACTAAATTTGGAGGCATTCTAAATTTGACATTAGATGAATGGGTGAACAAAAGTATGGCTTTTACCCTTACAGAGAGTGGATGAAGCTAAGCTAGGTATTTACTTCCTACATGAAGAGAATCCACCTCTTCCTAGCATCACCAAATCAAATGATGAAGATGACAATAAATTATGATATTTTTTTCTTTGATGGATCAAGAAGTAGATAAGGTATCGATGGAGGAGTAATTTTTATGTCACCTTAAGGTTTAAAGTACTACTCATCTTTGATTTCAATTCACTTTTTCTAACAAGATAGCTGAGAATGAGGCATTAATCCATGGATTGCATTAGGAAAAGAATAGAGGAATCAAGAAATTGCACATTTTGGGGACAATGGACTAATTGTAAATCAGGTTAGAGGGTAGAATGCTACTAAAAATGACCTCCTCAAGAGCTATAAGAACCGAGTATGGGATCTTATTGAATACTTTTGAGAATTTTAACATAATTTCCATCCCAAGGAAGAAAAAAATGTTGCAAACAGACTTACAACAATTGGAGCACCAATTGATGTGGTTGAAAGTATCAAGGAAGAACAAACTTATCCTCATATCAAAGTAGTGGTAAGGCCAATTGTTCCAAACAACAATTCAAGCTAGCGAAGTGCTTGAGAATGATTAACAAATCATAAATTTTCTCTAAGATGAAGTTTAATTCTCTCGTGAAGAATCAAGATAGGTTGGAACACGAGTATGATATATGGCTTCATTACTTCAGATGTACTTATTGGAAAAGAAAGTTGTAATAAGATTTAGTTTTGTCTTGATATATTAATAATTTGTATTCTTTGAAACCCTTTAGGATTCAGAAAATGTATCACTCCTTTTTATGAATAAAATATATGATGATTGCTAAATAATACTTATTTGTAATACTTCTTGTCATGAATCGGGTTGAATTGCTATGTATTACCTTAATGAAGAAGGGAAGTTTATATACTTAAATAATATTGATGGTTAGGATAGGAATCTAAGATATTAGTTGGGTTATTTTCTCAAGTAGAGATGTAACTTATAAAGTTGAGACTCATAAGAAAATCCTCAACCAAGTATAAAAATGATTGAATTTGAATAATATGGATGTACATGTGTAAACCTAGCTATGGTTAATCATGTGCAATTTGTTTTATAAAAGGATATTAGCCATAATCTAGGGGAGAAAGATACTTCCCATAAAATGATTCATAGAGATAACCTAAGATCTTGTTAAATCTATCAATAATATTAAAATTAAATAATTGAAAGTGTTCTTCCTTAATCAAAATTAGGAATGCTTAGAAAGGAATTAAAATGGAATTTAGACTTCATTTCCATGAAGTCTAAAATAAAAGGTTTCTATGGAAATTATTTAAGCAAGGGCTGAAATAAGTAAGAAGTTAATTAACACTTTTATAAATTTAAGATCTATTATGTATTAACATGATTCAGGTTGTTTGTTTTATAATAAACATAAACATGTAATTAATTGGTTAGGAAGCAGATTTTATCTACATAACTACCTCACATGTAGTTTCAACTTGTAACCTTATAGGTTAAAAGACCAAGTTGAATCGAGTATGGCATAAATGTAATTAATGTAATGAAGTGATTGATGAGATATTACTCTTTCAAAATAATGTATGTTCATCTAGATGAGGGAACTCAGTTGGATGTTGACACACACCAATTGCAGCATAGTACCTTTGTAAAGATAGGAGTCATTATGAGGATACTATGATGCAGTTGATATGTCTCAACATGCCACATAGTTTGTTCAACTTGACTAACATAAGTGCATGAATGGATCACGGTTCTACCCTAGATGGAGATAGGGACATGATCCAGTGTCGGGGTCAACGCATGTTGACTTAGGATAACTAGATACACCCAATCAACGTAATTAATTTGAGTATGTTTATGTACCCTTAGTCACCACAAATATTCCTCCACCGGGGCATGTTGCTAACCTGGTCTAAGGTGAAACTTTGAATCAAGTGGGACTAACAGAAGTCAGTGAAGACCACTCTAGATAATAGAATAAGTGTGGTGAAGGACTTATTCCAATTGATGAGTATGTCATCTAGGAATGTAAACATGATAAAAATGTTTAAAATATTTGGCCAAAGTATCGCAAGCTGCAGGTTGCGTTGTCCTATGTCACCTAGTTTAAGAAGCGGGATTTCAAATGAATATCGGTAACAGATATTCAGATAGGCCTCTTAAGTAGAACACTTGGGTACCATAAAAGTTAAAGGCTGTTATCCAAAATTCACCCCCCAGGGTAATTTTGATAACATACATCAGAATATTCAAGTCCCAGGCAAATTGATTGATTCAGAGCAAACATCATGTTTCTGAGGTTCTCTCAGATATTTTTCTAACTCCCCTGGCTGAAGAAGGAGGAGAAAGCTCGAGAAAATGCGAAAAAGTTGCGAGAAAGGCAAGTAGGTTGATCCGAGAAAAAATCATGAAAATTGGCTTAGTCTCGCTCAAGGTCGCCTTTGGGACGTGTGGGACAGAAAAAGGCGTGGATAGGCCGAAAAGCCTCGAGCAGCCCGCTAAGCATTTGGGACAATCGGGCGGAAGTACGCGGTGGGCAAGAAGCCGATCCGGAAAGGAGGAAAAAAAAAATCGACTAGCTCTTTGAGAGGGACGATTCGGGACAAAGTATAAAGGACCCGAACCGGCGGTTCGGGAAATGGGAACAAATGGTCGAAAGCAAATGGGACATTTGGGGGCGCGAGTACGCTGAACCGGCCGAACCAGTGAAAAAAAGGTCAAGCGATCGAAGCATTTGGGACATCATCGGGACAAAAAGACCAGAACCGGCTGATCGACAATTTGAAATGAGGAGCTTGATCAGTCCGAAACAAAGTGGGACAAGTGGGACAAAGGTATGCAACCAGCTGGTTCAGTTCGGCGAAATCAGCACAAGGAGCACTTTGGGACATCCGGGAAAAAATGGATGCGGTGGACATGAAGGAGCCGAAAGAGTCGAGAACCAACTAGATCATGACACGTGTCACTGAGGGGAAGGTCAAAAAGTCAAAGGGCGAGTTTTGAGCGATCCGAACAATGAAATAGCACCACGTGTCCCAGCTAGGGCCCAGAAGGAAATTTCAAATGAAAGCCCACCGAAAGGTAGAGGAGAGAGAATCACATGACCAATCAGAGCCTGCCACGTGTCGTTCAGGTGGTGAAGCGCGGGAAAATATTTCAAAATCCGTTTTGGTCTGTTCCGTGCCCTAAATCTTCATATCGCCATATCTTTTGATCCAGAGCTCGGATTTGCACGTTCTTTATATCAACGGAAAGCTGTTGAAATTCTCTGCATGATTCTAGGATCAATCTCGAGTTTTGGTGCAGTCTAGAGAGAGAAAATTGAGAAACGGCTCTGATGCGTGATAATGGCCAGAGGCGACGTTTCAACAACCTGTTTTAATGCTAATGGGTCGCATTCTTCTTCAGCACGGCCAGAAGTGACATTTCAGCGGCCAAATTAATGCAAATGGGTCACATTCTCCTCCAAATTAGTCAAAGATGGCAGGATATGGGTTGGTAAGGTCCTCCATGCTGATTTAATGCATTGGCATTCAATGAGGAATGGGCTTACACGTTTTCCCACATTTCTGTCCCCTGGGCTCGACCCATGCAATGTAAAAAGCTAGATTTGGCTAAAAATAAAAAAGGTGGTTCATCTTTTCTGCTCTGCCCTCCCTTCTTTTCTTCTCTAGGGTTGAAAATGGAGTTCGAACCTCCTCCCTTGCTCTGTAATGGCGTTTTTGCCTCTTACTAATGGAATGATGTTCTGTGCAAACTTCTGAAGCAACAAAACATGTTTTGTGATGCATCTGTCCATCCTTGCTCATTTTTGCTTGTTCTCTTCTTGCCTCTCTTCATTGCAGGTATTTGTGCATGTTTGAATGTTCATTGTAGGTCTGGAGCTGTGTTCATGGAGTTTTGGGACATTTTCTGTGTGAAATCTATCCTTGGGCCTGTGATGCATCTGTCCATCCTTCCCATTGCTCACCTCTCTTTGTCCCATGGCAGTTTTGATAGATGTCCAACATTCTCCTTCTCTGGTGTATCACCATTTTAGTGTAGGCTTTTGCTGTTTTCCCTCTCTCTCTCTCTCTGTCTCCTTGGCATGGTTAGATTAGGATTAGATTAGCTTGCACTGCACTTGCTTTGGAATAGCTTGTGGCGGGTAGTTTAGGAGTAGGAACAGCCTTCTCTGGAGATTCCTCTCTCGGTTTCACATGTCCCATGCTTGGAGAGAGGTTTCCATGTTGTGCAATCACTGCTTGGATGCGAGTGATCAACCTAGAAGCGATTTGATCTGCATCCAGGGGTGCTGTGATTTTGCATCAACAGTTTTGGCACGCCGGTGGGACCTTAGAGGTCTTTCACTTCATCTTTTGCAGGTTGGTGTGTTCCTGTGAAGATTTCAGCCTTTGGAGGCACTTACAAACACATCTGGCGACTCCATCTGATCAGCAACCCATTTCTCTGAGCTTGCAGACCCGTTTCCATCCATTTTCATCCATCTTCTTTCCATCCCTTTCATTCTTTTCCATTCCATGAAGTTGTGCAATCATGACTTCATTTCCATCATGGAATTCACATCAACAACAGCAGTATATTCCACCTCCAACACATTTTACAAATCTTCCAGATCAGCATGCATACTCATATGAGCAGCAGTGCCAAAGTCAGTTTGGCTATGGAGCTTTCCAAGAGCAAGAGTATGCATACAATGAAGACCATCAGATCCAAGATGCTGGTCTGTTGGAGAAAATCCAAAAGATGGAGGTGGGGATGGTGCAATCCAGGGCTCAAGCACAAATGAAAGCTTTTGGAATCGGTTGTGGAGCACCCTGTCCATGGGTGGGACCTTTTCCAAGGCATTACAGCCCTCAGGAGAAGCTTGACTTCATGATTGCAATCTGCCTTTGCTTGCTAAGTGGATTGAAGAAATAGAGGTGTATGAGAGGAGTATTCAGCAACCTTGTCAACGGGTAAGCACACCATCTCATACCTTTTCTTTTCCTCTTTCCCAATCTGTTTCATCTCAGCAGTGTCAAGCTTTAAATCCTCCATCTGTTGTCCCAAGTGTTGAATCCATCCCTCCATCCCCTAGTCTTCCACCCCATCTTAATTCTTCTTTCCTTTTCCCTTCCAAACAGTCATCCCCTCCACAAGAGCTAACAGAAATACCCCCTCCTCCAAAGAAACAAGAGGTTTCACCTCCTCCACCACCACAAAAAATTGTCAAATCAGTTGAGTTTCAACCTATCCCTCCTCTTGCATCCCCAATTCCATGTGGGGAAGAAGAAATTGAAAAAATCAGTCATCAAGGACAACAAGAGGAAGAGCCAAAAAGAAAAGAAATGACAGACAGCTTGAAGAGTTGGGCTCTTAGATTTGGGATGACAAAGATCCCCTTGATGGTTAAACCTACAGAAGAGGCTAAGGTTGAACAAATGGTGGTGAGGACTGATTTTGTTGAAGAAGAAGATCTTGCAGTCCCAACTTGTCCTCTAGAGCAGCAGAATGAAGAGTTTGACTTGACAAACTTCATGCTAGAGGAAGAGTTTTATCAAGAGCAAGATTCTCTTCAAGTAGTAGAGGAAGGAGAAGCTGCTCCAAATCCAAAAGAAGAGGAGCACAATCTAGCTGTGGAGGAGAAAAGTGCAGATCCAAGGGCTTTGAGCACAAAGCAGGCTACAGGAGAACCTTCAGTTCTTCTTTCCACTTCATCTCTCCCAAGTTCTATTACTGAAAAGGAGTTTGATCTCTCAAACTCAATATTGGAGAGTGAAGGAAACCATGGTGGTCAAGTTGCAGATCAAGAGGACACCATGGAGGAAGTTGAAAATGAAAGCGACGAGGACAGCATGCAATGAGGCGGTTTACTCGTCGATTTGGAGGACTGTTTTGATGGAGAAGAGCCGGTTGAGTTTTCACCATTCTCTCTTTCATCACCCACATCCCAAACACCAGAGCCTGCTGCCATGAAGGAGAGCTTTCATTTGCAGCAGCCTGCATCTTATAGCAGCCCTTTGGAATCAAAATTGGAAGATTCTAATCTTCCCTGTTCTTCATTGGAGGAAGAGAAAGGACAGAAGGATTCCACCATTTCTTCCACATCATCCATTCAGGTGGGTCTACAAGAAGACTCCATTTTTGGAATTGAAAATCAGAGCTATGGGCATACTCAACGGATCAGACCTTGCCCAATCAGGTATTTGGCTTCATTGGAGCCAAAGGAGAAGCCCTGACCAGTCATGCTTGCTTGAGCATGAGGATGAGCTCTGAAAGTACCAAGGATCAGCTGCCATACCTCTCCGATCAAATGTAGAACAACTAAAAGAGGTATTGGATTTGTTTTGAGTTGATACCTTGATGATTTGGATAGAAGACCAGCTTCTTGTTGATTTTCCATCCATCAAACAGCCATGATCGGTGCGAATCAATTGCATGGCTGCCAATTTTGAAGAAAGGAAGCTATTTCTCACAACTAGATTTGCGGGGTTTGTTTAGCTTGCCTTTGCTTCAGTTAGAAGTAAGTAGCTAGGTTTGCTTTCAGCAGAAGAAGTGCTTGTGCACACTCTGCATGTTCCATTTGGGGCATGTATGATTTTCAGTTTTGTACATAGTTTTTGGTGTTGCTGGTTTTGCTCTTGCACAGTTCATTTCAGTGGCCTTTTGGTGAGAACAACTCCATGTCCAGTGGGATTCAAGTGGCTCAGAGGGAAGTTTTCAAAGTTCAGATCAGTTTTCAGGCTTGCTTATGACTCCATGCCCAATGGATTGCTTCAGGCAACTGGTCTTTTCATCTAGCAGGCAGATGACCCCGCTGAGTCGCCAAAACTGTTATCCAAAATTCACCCCCCAGGGTAATTTTGATAACATACATCAGAATATTCAAGTCCCAGGCAAATTGATTGATTCAGAGCAAACATCATGTTTCTGAGGTTCTCTCAGATATTTTTCTAACTCCCCTGGCCGAAGAAGGAGGGAGCAAGCTCTGAGAAAATGTGAAAAAGTTGCAGAAAGGCAAGTAGGTTGATCCAGAAAAAATCATGAAAATTGGCTAAGTCCTGCTCAAGGTCGCCTTTGGGACGTGTGGGACAGAAAGACGCGGATCGGCGAAAAGCCTCCAGGCGGCCGCTAAGCATTTGGGACAATTGGGACAGAAGTACGCGGCGGGCGCGAGAAGCCGATCCGGCGAAAAAAGGAGGAAAAGAAAATCGACTAAGCTGGCTTTGAGAGGGACGATTCGGGACAAAAGTACGCAAAGGACCCGAAGCCGGCGGTTGGCGAAATGGGAACAAATGGTCAGAAAGCAAATGGGACATTTGGAGCCGTGAGTATGCGAACCAGCCGAACGGGTGAAAAAGGTCAAGCGTCCAAGAAGCATTTGGGACATTTGGGACAAAAAGGCGAGCCGTAGGATCGGCCGAAATGAGGAGCTTGATCCAAACAAAAGTGGGACAAGTGGGACAGGTGGGCAAAGGTATGCCAAAGGTTCGGCCGGTTCGGGAAATCAGCAAATCAACACACATGGGACATCCGGCCAAATGGACACGGTGGGACGTGAAGGAGCCGAAAAAGAGCCGAGAACCAATCAAGATCATGACACGTGTCACAAGGGAAAGGTCAAAAAGTCAAAGGGCGAGTTTTGAGCGATCCGAACAATGAAATAGCGCCACGTGTCCCATTGGGGCCACAAGGAAATTTCAAAAGAAAGCCCGCCGAAAGGTAGAGGAGAGAGAATCACGTGACCAATCAAAGCGTGCCACGTGTCGTCCAGGTGGCGAAGCGCGGGAAAATATTTCAAAATCCGTTTTGGTCTGTTCCGTGCCCTAAATCTTCAGATCGCCATATCTTTTGATCCAGAGCTCGGATTTGCACGTTCTTTATATCAACGGAAAGCTGTTGAAATTCTCTGCATGATTCTGGGATCAATCTCGAGTTTTGGTGCAGTCTAGAGAGAGAAAATTGAGAAACGGATCTGACGCGTGATAATGGCCAGAGGCGACGTTTCAACAACCTATTTTAATGCTAATGGGTCGCATTCTTCTTCAGCACGGCCAGAAGTGACATTTCAGTGGCCAAATTAATGCAAATGGGTCACATTCTCCTCCAAATCGGTCAAAGATGGCAGGATATGGGTTGGTAAGGTCCTCCATGCTGATTTAATGCATTGGCATTCAATGAGGAATGGGCTTGCACGTTTTCCCACATTTCTATCCCCTGGGCTCGACCCATGCAATGTAAAAAGCCAGATTTGGCTAAAACATAAAGGTGGTTCATCTTTTCTGCTCTGCCCTCCCTTCTTTTCTTCTCTAGGGTTGAAAATGGAGTTCGAACCTCCTCCCTTGCTCTGTAATGGCGTTTTTGCCTCTTATTAATGGAATGATGTTCTGTGCAAACTTCTGGAGCAACAAAATGTGTTTTGTGATGCATCTGTCCATCCTTGCTCGTTTTTGCTTGTTCTCTTCTTGCCTCTCTTCATTGCAAGGTATTTGTGCATGTTTGAATGTTCATTGTAGGTTGGAGCTGTGTTCATGGAGTTTTGGGACATTTTCTGTGTGAAATCTATCCTTGGGCCTGTGATGCATCTGTCCATCCTTCCCATTGCTCACCTCTCTTTGTCCCATGGTAGTTTTGATAGATGTCCAACATTCTCCTTCTCTGGTGTATCACCATTTTAGTGTAGGCTTTTGCTATTTTTCCCTTCTCTCTCTCTCTCTGTCTCCTTGGCATGGTTAGATTAGGATTAGATTAGCTTGCCTGCACTGGAATAGCTTGTGGTAGGTAGTTTAGGAGTAGGAACCAGCCTTCTCTGGAGATTCCTCTCTCAGTTTCACATGTCCCATGCTTGGAGAGAGGTTTCCATGTTGTGCAATCACCTTTGGATGCGAGTGATCAACCTAGAAGCCCGATCGCATCCGGAAGTCTTTGTGATTTTGCATCAACAGGAACCAAGTATATGTTGTATACACATTACTAGGTAACATGAGAGATCGGTTTAGAGTGAGTCATGAAATGATATATCGGTGTTTCATCAAGTCATTACAGCTACATATAGTTTTCTATTATGGGATAGTTGGCATTGGAATGTGTGTTCTAATTATGTAATTTAGAATAGAGAACATTATGAAAAAAAATCCTTTTTTGAAGTCTTAAAATGGAAATGTTATATATTGGTATCGAGTTGAAGGTTACAACTCTTGAAGCTATTTGTGTCTATACTATGATCAAAAATTAATTTTATTGTTAATATAAAATAGTTATAACAAGGGAAATGCTACAAATAACCCACCACAGGTGGAGAGGAAGCTACCGCCCAAAAACTTAATGAGATCCTTGTTTCCTTGTTGGAAATAAGAGATCGTCTGGGTGTACTTGAACATCAAGTTATGGGTAATGAGGAGGAGGAGGAAGATGTTGGTAAAAAAATCAGCCACGTCATGTGGACAATGCCAATGTTGGGAATTTAGGCTTGATAATAAAAATGCTGCAAATGCTAATGCAAATGTACCCAATAAGCTTTGAAAATAAAAAGTCAAGGTTAGCAACTAAACTCACAAACAATATAAAAGAATAAGTCCACCTAAGTTTGATGGTACAACACTGGGGGATGGAGATGAGAACTTTCTCAACTAAATGGAGAAGTACTTTGTAATAAGAAACTTCTCAGAGGAAACAAAATTAGTATGGGGAGCTTATCGTCTTTCCCATGAGGAATCTTCCTGGTGGGACAACCGTAAGGTTGAATTGAATATTGATGAATCAAACATCACTTGGGATCAATTTAAAAACTACTTTAGGAAATGATGGCTGCCACAACTTTATAATGATAAGAAGATGACTGAATTTAAGAACTTACGAAGGAAATTTACTATAATAGAGTATTGGGAGAGGTTCGGTAAAATTCTTAAGTATGTACCTCAATATCAAACTGAAAATAAGTTCATAATACAAAAATTCATTATGGGATTAAACCCTTTTATAGGGGGTGAAGTGGATGTCCACAACCCTACCACCATGGAAAGGGTTGGAGAAAAATCCATTCACCAAGAACAGAAATAAAAAGCAATCTCTACCCAAAATGAAGAAAACAAAAATAAAATTCCTAATTCTTCTTCATCTCTTGCACCCGAAAAAGGTGCATGGAAAAAGTTTGGTACCCAAAATAAATTTATTGCTTATAACATAAGTAGTAAAAAAACAACAAATAAACTTGCTACAAATGTTCAAAATAATTTCGTTAAGAACAATAATAATGGACAAAAGTCCTATGGAGGACAGAACAACAATTTCAAGTCTGGAAATAAATTTGAGCCTAAAAGAGGACCTGTAGGAGGCTACTACAACTATGACAAAGATCATTATGAAAATCAATGCCCTCTAAGGAAAGTTGAAAATAATCAACAACATAAGATACATGTTGCAGTAGTTGATAAACAAGTTAAAAAGTAAGCTACGCCTATAGAAATATCAGGTAAGTTATTTGGTATGCATGTTACTATATTTTTTTATACTGGAGCTACTGAATGCTTTATTTCTAGTAAATTAGCTTCAAAACTAAAAATAAAAGTTAGAAAAATGGAAAAATATTGGGTTGTACATTATGGAAATAATGATGTCCAGATAGTTATTTAGTGTCATTTTGGAGTAGTCCTAGACTTACCTAGTTTTTCCATTGAAGTTAATCTTTATTGGGGTCTTGGATTGCTAAATATAACGCTAAAGTAGACTATTTTGAAAAACACATTAGCTATCTTGATGACCTAACAACAAATATCTAGCGGATAAAGCATGAGATTTTAGGTAGAAAAATGTTAGCTATATAGCTTAAAAAGGCCAAAAACAAAGGTTTCACCTTGTATGTAGTAAAAATTTCTGAAACAACTGAAGGGAATAGTGATTTCTTGGAAAAATATCCGCTGTTAAGGGATTTTAGTGATGTGTTTCTAAAATAACTACCCATTCTTCCACCCAAAAGGGAGTTTTTTTCACCATTGAGATTAAACCAGAACTAAGCCTATTTCAAGGCACCTTGTATCAAATGAATACCATTGAGTAGGAGACATTAAGGCACAACATTGAACTAGGAGAGATTAAAAAAAAATTACAAGAAATTTTGTCTAAAGGTTTGATAAGACTGAGTGTTTCACCTTGGGGATCACCGGTAATTTTTGTGAAAAAGAAATATGGAACTTAGGTTGTGTATTAATTATAGAATGTTAAAAAAATAACAATCAAAAACATATATCCGCTTCCTAGAATAGATTATTTGTTTGATCATATGTGTGGTGCATCAGTTTATTATAATATAGATCCTCACTCTAGGTATCATCAATTAATAATTAAAGATGAAGATATTCATAAAAAACCTTTAGGACAAGGTACGGGCACTATGAATTTACAGTTTTACCTTTCGGTTTGACAAATGCTCCTACAACTTTTATGAATTTAATGAACAATATATTTCAAGAATACCTAGACACATTTGTACTTGTATTCTTAGATGATATTCTCATATATTCTAAAATCATTTATGAGCATCATGAACATTTGAAAATAGTACTTGAAATCTTAAGAAAAAGAAGATTGTATGGTAAGTTGTTCAAATGTTCTTTCTATGAGATGGAAGTGCACTATTTAGGACATGTCATAAGTAAAGATGGAATACTAGTAGATCCATCAAATAGTGTCACAATAATTGAATGGCCTACACCTAAGAATGTACATGAAGTCAGAAGCTTCATGGGTCTTCTTTAGTTATTATAGAAAATTTGTAAAGGACTTTTCAAAGTCGTTGCACCAATAACTTCATTACAAAAGAAAGATAGAAATTTTTATTGAATGAAAAATTTGAATCGACATTTAAAACTCTTAAGGATAAATTAAAATTTACACCTATTATGGTTGTACTTGATCCAAATAGAAACTTTACGGTAGTTACAGATGCTTTTAGAAGAAGGACTCAAAGGTATTCTATTACAAAATGAATATGTTATAGCATATGAGAGTAGAAAACTCAAGTTACATGAACTAAATTATGTTCCCCATGACCTAGAGCTTGCTACCATAGTACATGCACTTCAATTATAGAGACATTATCTTTTAGGAAGACATTTTGAATTAAAAACTGATCATCTTGGGCTGAAGTATATTTTCACTTAGCCAAATCTAAATGCAAGACAACGAAGATGGTTAGATTTTTGTCACAATATGATTTTGACATAAGTTACATAAAAGGAAAATAAAATAGAGTGGTAGATGCACTAAGTCATAGGAAACATATTTTTGCACTTATAACTTTGAGAAATCAGTTTAAGGATGAGGTAAAAAGTATCATGGAATCTGATTCATACTTTTAGCAAGTAAAAACAACACTTACTACAGATCCAAATGACACAAGATATAAAGGTTTTCACTTCGATAATGAAGGAATATTGAGATATGATAAACGGGTGTGTATATATATATATGGGAAATGAGTTAAGAAATCAAAATTCAATGGAGGAATTTCATAATTCACCTTACTCAGGACATCCCGATATTACGAAAATGCTTGCTGATATAAAACATCAATATTTTTGGAAAGGGATGAAGAAAGACATAACTGATTTTGTGACACACTACTTGGAATGTCAGTGTGTTAAGTCAGAGCATATGCACCTAGCTATCTTATTGTATCCTCATAGCATACCCATACTATAAGTGGAAGGTAATTAGCATGGATTTTGTTCAAGAGATGTTAATGTTAAGAAATAAACATGATGTTATTTTAGTTGTTGTTGATAAACTGATAAAATTAGCACATTTTATTGTTGGTAATCTTAAGGATGATTCACCTATTTTAGCAAAAATATTTGTACATGAAATTTTTAGATTGGATGGAGTACCTGAATTGATCATATCAAATAGAGACCCTAGAATGACATCTCAATTTTGGAAAATGCTTAATGCAGCCTTAGGAACTAAAGTAAATTTTAGTTCAACATACCATCCGAAAACAAATGGTCAAACTGAGAGAGTTAATCAAGTTTTGGAAGATATGTTACAAATGTACTACATGGATTAGTAGTACAAATGGGAAGAATACCTTCCTTTAGTTGAATTTACTTATAATAATACATATCATGCCTCTTTGAAAATGACACCTTTTGAAGCATTGTATGGAAGGAAATGTAGAACTCTAGTTAGCTAGGATAACATTGAAGACAGAGAGGTAATTGGACCTAAAATACTTACTGAAATGGAACAGTAAGTTAAAATGATTTGTGAACGTTTAAAATAAGCAATAGATAGGCAAAAACGTTATGTAGATCTGAAAAGGGTTGATAAGAAATTTGAACTGGGTGAAAAGGTCTTTTTATGGGTTAAGCTGAAAAAGAGTTCTATAACCTTTGGAAAGGCAAAGACAATTTATCACCTCATTATGTGGGACCCTTTGAAATAGTTGAAGTAATCAATCTTGTAGCTTATCATTTAGCATTACCACCTACTTTATCACGAATGCATGATGTTTTCCATATTTCTTTACTTAAGAAATATGTTTCAGATTTATCACATGTGTTAAATTTGGATTCCTTGCAAGTCCAAGACCTAGGAATAATCATGGTTGAACCCATTAGAGTGTTGGAAACTTGCCAATTACACTTGAGAAATCATGAAATTAGTTAATGCAAGGTCTAGTGGGACCAGTTTAATGAAGAAAGTGCAACATGGGAAAACCTAGAGGACATGAAAACTATTTTCCTCATTTATTTGAATAGAATTAATTATTTTGATTGATAATAAAGACCTTGTTTTGAACTTATCAATAATTCTTCTAGTTTTGGGTAGACACTATATTCTTTAGTACAAATAGATATTTTGATGTTGTAATAAATTGTGGAAATTTGAAATTCTCAACTCTAGTTTATGTTTATGAACTTATGGATGAAAGAACTATAATTAGGATTATTTTTCTTATCTAAGAATTTGGACTAAGTTAATCATCAGAACAATGATGCTTTTTAGGAGGGAGGTATGTAACACCTCTAACATGGCTGATATCTATGATGACTTCTATTTGGAAGGTGCAAACATTGACATGTGATTCTTGTCTTAAGATGGTGTACTCTTATGATCTATGAAATCATGTTTATAGTAGGTAATATGTTATCTGCTGAAATAGGTACAATTCTACCATGTTTATGCTTAATATAAAATGAAGCAATTCATCTCTTTTATGTAGAATAATTCACTACTTGGGAATGAGAAATTGAGTTTTCAGTTTTCATAATTCATGGGGATCTAGAATAGCATTACCTTGGATCAATTTCATTGATCCAAGGTATGCTTCTAATTTATAAACCTTGTGGTCATAATGACCAAGCTGGAAATATTGAAGGGTTCTAGAATTTGACTGTACTAAGGTCATGAATGATCTGATCTCCATGGCTCTCTACTTCATATTTGAATTTGGGTATTAATCTGGTTCTTTTTTGTTAAAGTGAGATGTAATTTTTACTATGAACATGGAACCTAATTAAACTATGTTCCTTAAATTAGGAACTTTATCCTAAAAGTGTAACCTAACCTAAGTTACTAAGTTCTTTTGTTAATATGGGATGTTAATAAAAGGGACCTAAGACTAAAGACTTAGACCTAAGGACCTATGTTAGTTCCTAAACTAATGTTGAACCTAACCTAATGTTTGCTAACCTAAAAGGGCCTATGGGATGAAATAGAAAGGGGAGGTTGGTGGCATCAACTCCTAGAAATTTATGAGGAATTAATATGGTCTTATCTCTTTTGAACTGCCAAATTTGGTGAAGGCATGAGGAAAGTTGGGGGAATGAGTTGGCATCTCCACTAAGTTTTAGTTGCATGAAATTTTGAACTTAGTCATTGCAAACATAGAGGTGGTGGTGGTGGGAGAGGTGGAAGGATTGACAGTCCTATTTTGCATTTAATATTTTGAAAATGGTGAAAACCACCTAGGAAGAAGAAAGAGGGGTTTTGGTTTTGTTTTGTTCATTTGGTCTTTCGAGCTTGAGCTCTGCATGTGGTTTTTTTGAACTTTAGTTAAAATTCTTGCATGAATACCCTTGCCTTGCATGGTGTTTAAATGAAAAATTTAGCACTGTGAAAACTATAAGAAAGAGAAGAAGAAGGTTTTGAGAGTTTTTGGCATTTTGAGGGAAATAATTGAAGCTCTTCTTGGAGATTTTTCTACAAAAAGAGAAGACCGGAGCTCTATCAGGCATGATAGGCCCTATCCATTAAGTTTTATGCTTTTACTTAAATGTTCATAAAAATAAATTTTCTCTTTAAGGAAACCTTCTTGTTTTGTTTTTGTGATTGCACATATTTATGCTTCATTGGTGTTTTGTTTGGTTTTATTGGTTGCATTATCAATTTTGGTATGGTTATTGGAAAAGGTGTTCTGGGAATATAGTTTTCATACTTCTAGGTAACCTTTATTTAGCATGAGTTTGTAGAGCAGTGACTCAAAAATAGTTTTTCTTAGTTAAGAAATATTTTGACTGTTGGGTATTATTGCATTGTATGTGTTTGGGTTTGTTAAAATATGAAGATTCTTACTTAATGGTTACCTTGTTATCATTATTGGAATATTTAGATATATGAAACTTGTTGATATCAAAACTATTGTCTATGACCTTGCTTCTTGTTATTAGTTTGCATTTGATTTACTTGTTGTTGCAGACTTTGAAGACCACCATTTGTTTTGTTTGAGGAAAAACTTATGTTATGAGTTGCATGTTTGAACATTACTTCGACTAAGTATAGATCCTCAGATTTTGACTTGCATGTCTTCTTTTTGATGTCATTAAATGAAATTTTGAAGGACCCCTTGTGTAGACAATACGCCATCATATTGGAAGTATAACATGTTTTATGAATGAGACTTTTTTGATGATAATGATAATGGAAAAATGTTATTCTATTTCAACTTGCTCTGAGACTATAAGTTATCAGAGGAATACCCACTTCATGTTTTGGTATGAAATCCCATTTTGGGTATCAATTGTTGTAATAGTTCATTCATTAAAAGTACAAAGGATTTCATATCTTTTAAAGTTGATTTTGTCCTTTGTATATTTTTACATGATATCTTAAATCCACTTTGGGATTTTGAGCTCGGTAACAAATATTTTGGGTATGATGTTGATGTTCTTAGTTGTTGATGAATTCTAGCTCTTGTTTTGATGATGCTCAAATGCTTATCGTGTTCTAGTTAGATGGTTTTGAGTTCATTAGATGTCTATTTCAGATTAGACTGTTGTTGTTATTTTTCCCTTCATTACTTGGGCTTTTAGGAAATGAATCGATTCTTAATCCTTTTTAAGGAATCATTTTTTGAACTAGTCTTTCTTGAAAAGATGAAAGGTAAAGGTTGGATGTTTGATTTACGTTCCCTTTTTCTAATTTTTTGTACTCATACAATTAGGGACTTAGATGAATATCTATTTAGATATTTATTTGGTCGTATGTGAACTATTCTTCACTTTTTTTATCACACGACATGTGAAGTTCCATATGGAAATTTATTCTATTTCTTTCATTATTCTTTACATGTGAAATTTTTCTCTTCTTCATAAGAGTTTTAAGAGATGAGTAGATTATAATCTCACTCATACCCTCTTCAATCTCGGGATGGGGAAATTTTTCAATGAGGTTTGTTGTTTTCCTCTCTCTGGTTTGTTTTAGCTTATATCACTTTTTGACCTTGTGATAGGACTTAGTGTATTAATTTCCTTCGGGGAAAAAAATAGAATGTTTATGATATGTCTAAAGGGAGTATCGAGCCTTTTAAGTTTCTGAAATTAAACCAATCTTCTCCTTTATGGAATATTAACAATTGTGTAACTTGTTTGAGGCCGAATGTTAGGTTGTTTCTTGGACTAATAGAAGCAAACTTATACTTTTGATAAGGTTGTATGTTTGTGATCTTTGATTTTACTACTGAATTTAATACTAATCTGAATCCCAAGTCTTTTAGGATGCTTTAATAGAGATTACTTTGATTGTTTATGATGATTTAGTTACCCTTACTTGTCTGTATGATCTTATTTATGATTAATTATCATCTTAGGATTTAGGATGAGTATGATACAATTGGGATAATTAGATAGAAGGAAATATATTATTATATTCAAACAATAGGATTAATTTGAAAGATAATTTTATGTATCTTATATTTCTTCTTGATAACTGGACTTAGTTGATTGAAGGAACTTAAATTGGTCACATGGAAGTGAAGGTAAAGTTAAGATGAAATGTTATTCTTCTTTAACTCTGTTGTTTTATTTCTAGCATGTTGAAATGAGTTTTATGATGAAAAGATGGGGTTGATAGGTTGATTGACTAAACCTTACTTTTGATTAAAAACTTTAAAACATCTCTCTCTTCTTCTTGGATTGTATTCTTTCTGGATGTGTCTTTCTGTTAGTTTTGGTTGTGTTTTTTGGACTATTTCATAAACAACAGAGTTCTTTTTATGAAATAGTTAGTTAAAAGCACATCATTTTAATGATATAGTGTTTATCATGCTCAATTCAATGAACTGACCTGTGCTAACAATTTTGTAGATGGATTTCGTAAAATATGAAAGGAGAAAGACATATAGGAAGTTACATCTGTTTTACTAAAGAAATTACATCTTTATTTTGATGATATGTGGCTTCATTACTTGAGATGTACTTGTTGGAAAAGAAATTTGTAATAAGATTTAGTTTTGTACTGATATATTAATACTTTGTAATCTTTGAAACACTTATGGATTCAATAAATGTATCACTCCTTTTATGAATAAAAGATGTGATGATTGCTAAGTAATACTTATTTGTAATACTTTCTTGTCATGAATTGGGCTGAATTGCTATGTATTACCCTAATGAAGGAGGGTAGTTTATATACTTAAATAATATGGATGGTTGGGGTAGGAATATGAGATATTAGTTGGGTTATTTTCTCAAGTAGAGATGTAACTTATAAAGTTGACACTCATAAGAAGATCCTCAATCATTATAAAAAGGACTGAATTTGAATTATATGGATGTACATGTGTAAACCTAGCTATAGTTAATCATGTGCAATTTGTTTTATAAATGGATAATAGCCATAATTTAGGGGAGAAAGATACTTCCCATAAAATGAATCATAGAAATGACCTAAGATCTAATTAAATGTATCAAGAATATTGAAATTAAATAATTAAAAGTGTTCTTCCTTAAAAAAACTTCCTTTATCAAAATTAGGAATGCTTGGAAAGGAATTAAAATGGAATTTAGAATTCATTTCCATGAAGTCTAAAATAAAAAAGGTTTGCATGGAACTTATTTAAGCTAGGGATGAAATAAGTAAGAAGTTAATTAACACTTTCATAAATGTAAGATCTATTATGTAATAACATGATTCAAGTTGTTTGTTTAATAATAAACATAAACATGTAATTAATTGTTAGGAAGTAGATTTTATCTACATACCTACCTCACATGAGTTTCAACTTGTAACCTTATAGGTTAAAAGACCTAGTTGAATCAGTATGGCATAGCTGTAATTAATCTGTAATGAAGTGATTAATGAGATATTAAAATTTCAATATAAGGTATGTTCATCTAGATGAGGGAACTCAGTTGGATGTTGACACACACCAACTACAAGTGTAGTACCTTTGTAATGATAGGAGTCATTATGAGGATACTATGATGTAGTTGATATGTCTCAACACCCCACATAGTTTGTTCAACTTGAATAACATAAGTGAATGAATGGATCACAATTTTTCCCTATGCGAGAGATAGAGACATGATCTAGTATGAGGTCAATTCACGTTGACTTAGGATAACTAGACACACCCAATCGACATAATTCAATTAAGTATGTATATATACCCTTAGCCACTACAAATAGTCTTCCACACTAGGCATGTTACTAACCTAGTCTAGGGTGAAACTTTGAATGAAGTGGGGTGATAGAAGTCGGTGAAGACCACTCTAGATAACAAAATAAGTGTGGTGAAGGAATTATTCCATTTGTTGAGTATGTCATCTAGGAATTAAACATGATAAACATGTTTAAAATATTGTCCCAAAGTGTCACAAGCTACTAGTTGCATTTTCTATGTTACCTAGTTTAAGAAGCGAGATTTTAGATGAATATCAATAATAGACATTCATATAGGCCTCTTAAGAAGAACACTTAGTTATCCCTAAAAGGTAAATAAACCAATCATACATTATATACACATTACTAAGTAACATGAGATATTGGTTTAGTCTTGAGTCATGAAAGCGAGAGATCGAAAATAAGTCCTTGTTTGTAAATTCTTATGTTTTTTGAGCCATTACAAGTGCATTCATTGGAATGTGTGTTCTAAATTATGTAACTTAGAACAAAGAACATTATGAAAATAAGTCCTTGTTTGTAAATTCTTATAAAAGGAATACAAATGATTTGATGGTTAATGAATTCACATATTTTCTCGGCTTTTGTATAGGTAAGCTGGTATAACTTCCACCTATTTAGTGTAATATTCGTTAGCGGTAATAATCCATTGATTATGTTGGGAAGAATGAGGTTTAATGTCTTGGGCTAGGTAAGAGGGGATTGCAACCATTGTACTATGTCAAATATTGTCAATTTGAAGGATAAAGTGGGTATTTGAGAAGCAAGACAGGCCATGGTGTCCAAAAATTTAATAGTGGAACATGGGGTGGTTTTAAGTTCATGATGGTCAAAGGTAGTCAAAAGAATGTTAACATGATTTTTATACTTTTGAATTATCTCGTTACGACAACTGGTATATACCATTAACTTGGTTCACAACTAGTTGAGAGTCACCAAACATATTAATTGATTTAACATCTAAGGCTATGGTGGTTAAAAGGCCTAACATGAGTGCTTCATATTTGGTGATATCGTTAGTACAATCAAAATTTGGTTTGAAATATAATGGCATAGGATCACCATCAATAGGAATGGAGATAAGTCATGCACCACCCCACGCTGAAATTTGGAACCATCAAAGAATAAGGTCATCTAGTAAATAGTGTTGTTTAGGGAGAGGGTAGCGATGGATTCATCGGGGAGGTCAAAGTTAGAAGATTTATTTCCTAAGAGGTACATTTGTGATTTGGTCCACAATGGTTTTTCCTTTGACAAAATTTTGATGGATGAATTCAAGATTGAGTCTGCTAGAAGCATGAGCCAACATGTGGTAAGTTGGTGTTGGTATGTGTTAGCATACATGTAATGTAAGGGGGGTCGATGGTCGTGACAACGAAGGTCTTAGGGTTGAGTAGGTAATGGTAAATTTTAGTGGCAATAAATACTAAGGCTAGGAAAAAAATTTAGCGTGAGTATATCTAGTCTCGAGTATAGAAGAGTACGAATTATAAAATAAATTTCATGTTCCCTATGTTTCTCATCGTGATGAGTGAGCAGCCCCAATGAATGGTGCTGTGGCGAGAAATGTAGAGGTAAAGCTGGAATGTCATATTTCAAGTGGGATGAGCACATGTGGTTGGAGGAGGTATCCCTTTAATTATTCAAAAGATTATTGGCATTCATCATCCCATTTAAAGGAGACATCCTTTTTAGAAGATGATGAAATGGATGGTAGCGGTCAAAAAGATGAGAAATAAAGTGACAAATATATTGCAACTTTCCTTGGAAACTATGAAGTTGAAAAAGGTTAGTAAGTGGAGCAATTTTGAGAATAACCTTAATTTTAGCGGGATCAACTTAAATTCCACACAAAGAAATGATAAAACCAAGGAGATTTCCTGAGAGAACAGCGCAGACACACTTCTTAGGTTAAAGGAAGATGTAGTATTTGATGAAACAGTCAAAGACAACCTTAAGGACTACAAGTTATTTGTCCTAGTGTTTGGATTTATCAAGAAGATCATTAACTCAATCTTCCAATATGTTATACATGATGTCATGAAAGATATAAGGCATAGCCCACTAATATGTAGCACTAGCATTTTTAAGACCAAAGGGCATGACACAATAACAGAAGGTGCCCCAAGGAGTGATGAAGGTGGTTTTGTGTTGATCTTCTAAGGTGTGTAATATTTGGTTATAACCTGAGAAACCATCCATGAGTGATACATCTCATGGCTAGTGGTGAGATCAACTAGTTGGTCAATACTAGGTAGAGGAAAGTTGTCTTTAGGGCAAGCTCGGTTAAGGACATAGAAATCCGTGCAAATGCAGAGTCCCCTATCACTTTTGTGACAAAATTGATGTCGAGAGATCCATTGGGAAAAATCAATGGGTAGGATGAAGGAAACCAAAAGAAAGCATTGGAGTTCTTCTTTGAAAAGAAGGGAAATGTGAGGAAGCATTTTTCACATCTTGTTTTATGGGTTTGGCATCAGGAATGGTTACGATATTTTGGATCAAAATGTTTGGGTCAATACTTGGCATATCAGCATAGGACAAAGAAAAATCATTGTTATGATACCGGAGGAAAGAAGTGAAAGCTTCCTTTTCAGTGACATCTAAATATTAGTCTATTTTTACAATGTGTGGGTCATCTTGAGTGTGAATGTTGATTTCAATTGTAGATTCATTCAACATGGTTTTCATCTCACAAGGTAACGACTAGTGCATATAAGAATATTCCACACCAAGGTAGGTGATAATAGATTCATCATCCTAACATTGAACCATGAAGCGACATTAATAAAAGGTGTATCTTCATCAATCATATCTGGATATAGGAGGGGAAGAGAAGGAGTCTCGTCATCACACTTATAAGTCAAAGGTCCCGGGAAATGTTGTTCATGAAAAAAATAGGAGGAATGGATTTTGGATCCATATACTCTGTAGGTGAAGGTGGTGAATGAGGCGAATGGGGTGGGGATTTTTATCATCCTTAATGAGTTTGACTTGGGCCTTCTTAAAAGGTGGTTCGTAAAATCCAATACCACCGTGGTCTCTATGCTTATGATTTGTGTAAGGAATGACAGTATAGCAGCCATGTTCATAAAAACCAAATCCAAAGCCCTTCCTAGAACAGTGTTGGAGGAAGGTGTGGGCAAAGCTTGGTGGTTGGTGAGAGATTGAAGGTTGGAGGAAAATGGTCAATTTTGGGAAGGTGGCTTAGTGAAGTAGGTAGAAGCATCAAGTCCCCATACGTTAATTTGGTGCAAAGGTAAGGAGGATCATGGGGAAAACCTCACCTATGTGCTGATCATAACGAGGGATGTTGGTGAAGATTACCATACTCTTAAGGAGTAATGAATGTATCAATGTTATAAAGGTGATACTCCCCCAAAGTGAGGTATTGAAAAACACCTTCTAAGGGATTAGTAGTGGGTATGTGAGTAGCGGGAATGGATGAATCACTAGACAATTGATAAGAAGAAGAATTTGATTTTGAGAAGTAGATGGGTTGGTTGATGGGTCGGTTGTAGAATCTATAGAAGTAGTGTGAATAGAGGAGTTAGTTATGGAAGATGTAGTGGCAGATGTGGTGATGAGGTAGCAGCTTAAGAATAAGTGGTAGCGGTGGTAGATTCCTTTAAGCTGGTATAAGGACATCATTTGGTCAATAAAACATGTTACAGGTCTTGAAAGGTGAAGGGTTAGCTAGAATGGTATAGTTGTGCCCTTCATGTTTAAATTTTAAACAATGGTATAAGGTTGAAGGAACATAACCTATGACGCGAATCCAAGGTCGACCAAACAAGTATGTTGTACTAAAATTTCCCCTCTAAGACATAGAATAATTTAGGAATGGTACGAGGACCTACACGAATATGGAGAATGATGGTTACGAGGGTGGAAGTCATGGTATCATTAAATGAATGCAACATAACTAGGTAATTATGTATGCAAATAGAGGGGATGAGAATTTGGTTGTATGCATGGGAATAAATTATCATAATTCTGGCACCTCCATCGATCATAATGCGTCGAACATGTATATTATCAACATATATGGAAATAAATAGGGTGGGGTAAAGATCATTTGATTGGAAAGGTACAATATTGTCATCAAAGAAATTGAGAGTGGTTATTTGATGAGTGGTAGTGGCGATAGAGGAAGGGGATGAAATGGTGAGAGTGGCCACATGATGAAGAGTGATAATGGATGCAACAAGTGTAGGGTCATTACGTATAACCTCAATAGATTGTAGGACCTCAATGAGGGTCTAGTGATGAGACTCATAGGTTTATATGAAGTTGTACAAAGACATTTTAAGAGGAAAGCGGTGCAATTGTTTAAGCATTGTATGATGGGAAAACCCATTAAATAGGGTATGTGGGTCCACGGATGGTGATTTTGGGTGCAGGTATAGATGGAATATTGGGTAAAAGATTAGTGGATGAGTTGTTTGTTTTCTCCTTTCCTTTTTCCTTCTGGGCTCAAGTGGCGATTTGAACCATATTGATATGTGGTAAACGAGAAAGTGAATCATGATAGGTGTAGTGACAAGAAGGGAAAAGATATGGTGAGGGCATACATTGGTTTTGTGAATACAATACAACACATTGGCATTTTAGCGAGAGGTATGGCTAGCTCTCTTATTTGGACCATATTGATGTCAAATGTTAGAGGATAAAATGCTTGTGGAGGGGAGATGAAGGTCTCTAAATAGGTAAGGGATCATAATTGGAGAAGAATAGTCTTAAGATTCTTACGTTTTCCACATCATGCCTTTGGCATACAATGGTAAACACAAATTTTTGTATGAACAAACCCTTCTAGTTTATGTTTGAGTTGGTCCTTAGGTCAAGCGGTGGCAATGTGATGACAAAGGTTTCCAAAAGGTTAGCTAAGATGTTGCTTTATAAGACCCTTCCAATGGATCACAATGTGAAGTAAATGTGGGTCTGGATGGAAGTATGGGTGAATTTTGTGGGAGAGGTGGAATCGGAGGTTGAGTAATTTTTACCACTTGTATGGTAGATAGTATGGTTTTAGGTTTTGATTACACCTTCTTGGGTAAAGATGTAGTAGGTGAACTAGTTGTTGAAGGTGGTGTAGGTTTAACTACCTCTTTGGAGGGTAGTGGGTTCTTGGGATTTGGTTTCACCTTCTTGGGTAAAGGTGAAGAAGAAGTGTGTGATGTAGAAGGGAAGGAAGATGGTGGAAGGGGATGGGTTAGCCAAGGTGATAATGGAGGTATAGTGAAGGTTGTAGTAAGAGGCAATGTGGAAGGTATTGGTTGAAGAGAAGGGAATGGCATAGGTAATGATGAGGATACTGGAAGTGGTGTAGGTATAGGAGGTAGAAAGGATGTAGGTGACAGTGAAGGCATAAGTTGTGTAGGTAATTTGGGTGTAATAGAGGATCGTGATGATGTGGGATTTTGTGCTTTTGGTTTACTCTGGATAGGAGGTTTGCTTAGCCATGATTAATGGGTGGGAACCTAGGATGGATGGAAGTGGTGAAGGTTATAGAGGGTTAGTCATTGAGGCTAGTGTATGCGGCCTAAGGGGTTAGGTCTTATCCTTAGGTGGGAGAATATTCTTTGTGGTGGATTATGAGGACGTGGCTAAATATAGTTTTATAGAAGGATAGACTAGACTTGATGTTGACATGAATCCTAATGTTGTAATGGGTTTGGACACGAAGGAAGGTATAGGTGCAGTAAGGTTTGAGGCATAAGAAAAAGATTTTTGTTGGTAAAGGTTTAGGTGTGAGTGAGGGTGATAAAGAAGGGGCCACTATAACTAACATGTGAATGGTGGGCTTGGTTGTGTGAAACACCTTTGGATAGATCATGGAAGTGTCAATAGACAACATCTACATTTTTGTTGAGACAAGCGGTTGAAGACGTCCCCAAAGCATGGAATTATCAACATAATCCAAGCTATTGGGCAAATGTGAGAACGACACTAATTTAGTAGAGGATGGTGTTGATTTGGTAGTAATCACTATAAATAATGTACGTGAGACAAGGAAATGGTTGGCTTCAGACTCTATGGGTAAAAGAGATGAGAGAAAATCAATGGGATCCTTGAAAGCCAATGAAGAACTATCACCAATAAGAAGGGATGCTTCTAATGGATCCCATATAGGTAGGGGAGATAGTAATTTGGGTGAGGTAATTTAATATTTTGGAAAAGAAGAAGGTAAGCATGAATCTCCCATGGGTAGAAGAGTAAGTACTACAGGTTGTTCGTCAGGTTGAGAGGTGAGTGGGGAAACTACATCGGAAGATATGGTGGATTCCTCTGTGGGTGAAGGAGAAGATAAGGGATACTCATCTATGGGTAAAGGAGAAGATGAAACATGTCCATCCATAAATTAAGGAGCTCATGCAATAATATCCTTGATAGATGGAGTAGGAAGAAATTGAGCATGAAGATCTAGTATGATGTCGAAAACAACACAAACCTCACGAATGTTATTGTCTTTGGTTGAGGTTTCCCGGTTTGGTTAGATGATGGGGTGTGATTTGGGAATGAATTCTTGAATATGTGAAGGTTATAATTATCCGTTGCATTAGGATTATTCAAGAAAAGATCTACATTATCTAACATTTCTTGGACGATATTTTTAAAGTTATACAATTAACATCGCTATGACCTCTAACACAATGACAGTTTCAAAGTAATCATTTTATTTGTACCACACAATCACAAGATGAGAGGGGTAAAAACTATTAGGTATTTAACGATTGGAAGAGTGACTACTTCTGCTTTTAGAATTTTTCTAAAATCAAAGAGTAGGGTTCTCCTATGGGAGTATATTTTTCATTGCTCTCGCTTGAACTGAAAATCCTGAATAAGAGAAAGATTGGAAGAAGGCTTTGATTGGTTGGAGAGATAAGATGGGCTGAATTTTTAAAAGAATACATTGGTAGATCCTTACGCTTTAGAATAATTGTTTTACGGTTTGGAAGAAGAAGAGGTATCGTTCGATTTAAACGCAATGTTCTTATTACACAATTATATCTTCTTCTCTTTAATGGCACAAATTTCAATTTTCTAGGCCATGGTGAATGCCTCGTCAAACATGCAGAAGGTTTGAACTTGGAGATTTGGAAAGTTGTGTCTATATTAAGCTCTCGTGAAAAAATCTATTAACTCAGTTTGAGCAAGTTGGAATGTGAGTTGGTTAATTAGGCTACACCAATGAGCGACAAAATCAGTAATAGACTCATCTTCATATTGGCATGTCGCGTACAATTCGGTCATGGTGACCTTCTTGATAATGTTGATATAAAATTGGACTAGATAATCCTAAGCTACGGTTAAATGAAAATATTGAGTTCTGGGTAGATAACTATACCAATCTAAAGCCATTCCCATCAAGGAAATTGGGAATGTCCATAAGTGTAAAGTGTCATCGTGAGTGATGAGATAACACACGTGTTTAAAAGACTGCAAGTGTTGTTACAGGTATTTTTGTTGTTGAATCATTTGAATTTAGGAATTTCTCACTGCAAAGGGTATGGATGAACTAGAATGGATGGGTGAATGGGCTCGTTGCAAATCTCGCCATATGCATGAGAGTTACATGATCCGGAGATAGATTCTTATAATGTTTGCATCTTTTCCATCATCATTTTGATAAGATCATTTGTAGGTTGTGATGACGGAGCACCCCCTACAATATAAGGGGTTAGATGAGGTCAAGTATGATGTGGGTGGCATCCCAAAGTATGTGGTGGTGCTTTGAGTACAAAAATTGTGAGGAAGGAACATAGGCGAGAATAGATGTAGATGGAAAGTATCATGAATAAGTTGTAGATGAAATAGGGGTTTTCGGTGATAAGTGTAGGTAGGTGGAGTGGACATAAAGGCTCTCATAGTAATTAAAGGAAGAGACTTAGAGATAGAGAGGATGATGTTTTGGAAGGGAGTTTGGGCTTCCGACACCAATGGTGGCTGAGATGGATTAGGTATATGAGAGGTGGTAGGTGCGAGATAGACCTACACTCAAGGTGGTTGATAAAGGAATGGTTGACATCATAAGAGTGAAAATGGCAAAGGCGTGACGGATGTCATAGGTGCACTAGATATCGATGATGTAGGGTCAAGCTAGGAAACTACAGGTGGTAAGGTGAAAGAGTGTAAGACCAAGATAGTAGTAACTAATGCAAAAGTGGGTGTGAGGGTAGGTTAAATGGAAAAATTAATGCCATATAAAATCTGCCTTGATGAATCACGAGGAGATGAATGAGTGAGATAGTACTGCAAAGCGACATGGTTGTGATCAAGGAGTCTCGCAAACTACTCATCACCAGTGGGTATGGCAAGATCTGATTGGGGTCCATAGGTGATGAGATGAAAGGGGAAATGGGCTAATGGCTAGCATGAAATATGAGAGTGTTATCTTGTTTATGAGTCAAAACCATGTGACTGACGAAAGAACAAGTATTGTGATCTTTCATTGATATTGTAGAAACACATAAGAAATGGAGAAAATTGGGTTTAAAATGTGTGATTTGATCGCTATTTAGATTGGAAAATCAGAACATAGAGACCGACATCGGTTGGGGTAACCGATGCTTGGTATTAGGGGTTAACCACCTCAGTCGACTAGATTGATGTCAAGTTACTTATTTAGAAATGAAATATTTGTAACTTTAGCAATAAATGATGAAGATTAAATAGAATTGGACTCTAAACCTGATATCAAGGACTCAAAGATATAGTAAAGTGACATAGGAAGTCATAGAAAGAAAATAAATATAGATTGAACACTACTTTGGCATAAATGACCAAGACATCATAAACCGATGGTGGTCAATGATGATGGCGATGGCGGTGAGATGATGAAACCAATGGTCATCGTTGGACCAACACTAGTTACTATGAACTCTATGAAAAATGGAAAAGGTGATTTTTATGATTTAGGTCAAATAAAAAGACCAACTCAGAGATCGAGTATGGAAATGATTAGTACTAACATACTCATAAATAGTTAGAATACACCAACGATGATTGTGGAGTATGTAGGGAAAGAAAACGAAGAAGAAAATGAACTCACACATCAAAACATAAATCAAGAAAAAGCTAGCATATATGAAATCCTATGATGTAGATTTTATGTTGTGGTTTATGCCATTTAGGACTGACTTGTCAATATAATAGAGTTTTTGGATACCAAATGTTCCCTATGAAAACTGAAAACTATGGTTGGTTTAAAGTAATTAGCATGGGGGATCCATCTCGAGATGATAAGCGGCTTGAAAACCAGCTAGAACCCATTGTTAATCCTCTAGTCATGTGATTGTTGACAGCTTCTTTCGAGAAAGATGTTGTTTAAGAAATGTGTAGCTTTTTTCAGTGATTTGATATAAAGAGTGTGTAAAATGTGAACTACGGTTTAGTTTTTCAACCATTTTTAGGCCGACGTCCAACATATAGATTGCCCATAATTTAGATGAGCTAGAATGTACCATATAGTAATGAGATGCAAACATTTAAAACCCAAATCCACAATGAAATTCTATGAGAGAAATAATGAATAGGCAAGAGTATGTCTTTCACTAATGCAATATATAATAAAAAGAAGTGTTCTTTTTAATCCAAAATACAATTTTTTGAGATTGGTAGAAGAAGAAGAATGTTTCCAAGGGAGAATATTTCAATGTAAACTTTATTTTAAAAATAAATAAACACACAATGATTCCATAAGGATGAATCATTAAAAGAACCCCAAATGGGTCCCACTGTGTGTGCAAAATGTTTCACCATGATTTTTACACTTTCAAGGATGAAAGCAGATAGATGGTAAATGGTTAAGAAGGAATACGTGTGAGGTGAAGGTGGAAGGTAGAATGCATGCGTTGTTGACATTATCTAAGTTGATCGTAGAGAAATCCTTTTTGTCTTAGAATGTATTAAATAGCATATGACAGTGGACTACCTAGTGTATACTAGATCCGGGAAGTGTGGTGCTTCCTAAAGAGGATGCCAATCAGCTATTTAATAACAATTCAATGTGAATATAAAACTAAAGTAAATAAGTCCTATTGAAATGTAATGATTTAGGTTTCTCATACACACAATACACTAGATTTTATGCTAGATATAAAAAATAACACTAAATTAATTTATAATCGGGTTTGTTTAGGTCGGAAAAGTCTTTCAAGGGTCCAGTAAGGGTTTGGCGTTGATTGGTTGAGGTCTGGGTTAGTTTTGGGTGAGTGGGAAGCTTGTTGGTCTGAGAATATAAAATGACACATAGAGTGATATCGGTCGGTGTGACCGATGTCGGTTCGAGGATGAAATCGCAGTGGTAGGGTAAACCAACATCGGTAGGGGAAATTGGCAATAACTTAATAAAAATGGTTTTAGGTTTCTCTGTGATTGTACAGAGAGTGAGGAGGGTGTGGTTAGGTTTTTAATATAATCGAGAAGACTCGTGAATACCTGAGGGAGAGATCACAAATGGTGAAAGGACTTGAAGCTGGTTGGGTTGATGGATTGGTGAGAATATGGAGATATCTAAATAATATTAGGCAATTAAAATAATGGAGGAAAGAGATCTATAATAAAGGAAGCACAAATGATTAAGATCATGTTACTTACTTACTACTATGAAGATCTTGTGGCTAGATGGAGGTTGGTGATTGATTGGTGAGGTGGTAGCTGGTTCAAAGTGCCGCGGTAGTATGACCTATGTGTTCTGTGAATGCTCCAATGATCTAGAAGGGAATCCTTGGCATGTTCTTCTCTTTAGTGGTATGTAGATGTCATTTTGATGAATCAATGGATTTAATATCTTCGCTTGATTGCAATAGCACTCTCAAAACTCAAAATGACCAACCTGGGTAAAAGGTTGTAAAATTCTATATAAAGGAATGAATGGTGGTTTAGGTGGTGACATTGGTGAGGATAAAACTGTGTCAATTATGGTGAAATAGTCTTATTTACCAAAAATAGGCACATCTTCCCAGATTTGGCATGCTTTCCTTATTGTTTCCACTTAGGTAAGTAGAGTTTATGTGAGAGAAGGCGGGGAGATATTAGAAGAAGTCTAGTTGGGTTTAAGAATAATTCTTAGTTAGTTAAGTCAAGTAGTGACTCAACATTTGGAGTAATTACTGAGTGTTGAAGGTGATGTCAAAGTCACTTTGTAAGTTAAATTCCCTTACAATGGGTCCAAGGTGAGGTTTCATGATGAGGTGGAGGTGTGAGGGTAAAATTAATTTAATTAAAATAATTAAACTAATTAATAATGTGAGGGTGAGTATTAATATGGGGTAAAAGGGTCATGATTAGTTAAATGTGTTACGTTACTTGATTGAAGGTGACCAAGGGGAGTGTGACCCAAATTTCATGTCTACACCAAGGGTAGAGTTGGATTGTCTAATGTATAGTTTACATTGTATTTTTGTATGGCCTAGAGAGTGTAACCATTTTTAGGTTTATATTTACTTAGATGTGTGTGTGTGTGTGTGTGTGTGTGTGTGTGTGTGTGTGTGTGTGTGTGTGTGTGTGTGTGTGTGTGTGTGTGTGTGTGTGTGTGTGTGTGTGTAATTTGTTTTCATGATTTCATGTGATGTTTTATATGATTTATGAATAGATTTTGGTATGATGATGGTTATAGTAGTGATGGGGTTTAGATGCAATACAGATTGTGTGAATGTGATGATTTAATATATCGTGATGAATGTTATATGGAGTAGATTTTATTGTATTATATGGATTTTGGTTTCATTTTTTGATATGTATGATGATGGTTAAGAAAATTTTGTGGGATGTGTTTGATTCTTTATTTCACTTGGCACATATAAATATGTGATGGTAATTTTAATGATAATGCACTTGCAATCATAATTGGTGTTAACATATAACTAAAAATGGTTAGTCCATTTAGGATTATGTGATTGATTTAAGATAAGATGAGATGAGATATACTATCTACCTCCTTCTAACATGTTTGGGAGTTGCACGTATCTTATATGTAGAAGTGTATTCTCCTTGGTGGTTCTTAGGTTTTACCCCATCTTTGTTTTGTTTTAGATTATATGGGATGATCGATGTGGGAATCCTGCATCTTCAAAGTTAAATTATATCGACATGGTAATATTTCCTAAGATGATAAAATATTAGACATACTTTGGGAAAGTTGATTGATGTAGGAAGTTTTCAATTTGGTTGTCTTTATCTAGGTTTTTAGATTATCCATCCTTGAGGGGAATGATCTATGATAATATATTTATATTTTGATGGTAATATCTGATATATTTTTAGCGATAGTTATCCTTTGAGAGAGAAATCTATGTTTTGATAAGATGTATTTTCATCCCATAGCCACTATGATTCTTTTAGCAGAGGATGAGCCTAAGAAGCCATTTTAGGAGGGTGGGTTCGATATGCAAGATAATATGTGTACCCTAAACATGTCGTGTGTTGGTAAATAGGGTGAAGTGGGGACTACATATTTTGATATACCCTACTATAGTCGAGGGACTTGTCTATGTGTAATATGCTATGATCAAGGCCATGGTGTCCATATTTAAGTCCATACTAGATATATTAACAAGATACCACATAATTCTAAATCATTTAATAGGTTAAGGGAGATTGGTGAATATTGAAAATGAGGTATCTTAGTTAAACAAAGGTCATGTAGATAGATATGTTAATAGTAGAAACATCGCAAGTGTAGGCATTAAGAGGATCCTTTCCGGGTTTACCATTGAGTGAGGCTAAGTGATATGCCCCAAACCCATATTTTTTAGTGATAATATGGGGTCCAAGATAGTTTAGAGAAAACATCCCACGTTTAGTCTTTTCCAAATTTGTGACATGTTGATTTTATTTAAGGACAATATCACCAATATTGAATTCTCTTTGTTTAAGATGTTTATTATATGCATGTTTTATTCATTCTTGATAGACATTAAGATGTTTGAGGGTGGTTAGTTGGCGTTCATCTAAAAATTCAATTTGTAATAGGTGTTCTCGGTGATTTTCATCATCATGGATGAAATATTTAAGAGAAATGTCTAGTGATGGAATTTGGAATTCAAGCGGAAGAACAAATTTTATGTCATAGACTGGGGAGAAAGGAGTAACACTCATAAGGGTTCGAATGCTAGTCTAGTAAGCCCATGATGTAAAGGGAGTTTATAGATGTCAATCCCTTACCTACCTAATTAAAAGTCTTGGCAAGGATTTTTAAGGGTACTATTAGATGTTTTGGATTTCTGTTAGCTTGTGGATAGTAGAGTGTTGAGAAACCGAGTTTAATATTGTAGGTTTCATAAAAATTTGAACTTTTTTATTTTAAATGATTTACCTTTATCTTTGATGATTTTATGGGGGACGTCAAAGTGACAAATGATGTGATGATGGATGAAATTTATGATCTTATTTACTTTTTTGGAGATAAGAGGAATATACTTTGGAAATTTTTGTGGAATATTTATTAGAAATGATGATGGAATTATGTCATTGAGATGATCAAGGATTGATAAGGCCAATGAGATCAAGTCCCCATTATGAGAAAGGCCATAAATCTTGAGTAGGTTAAAGATCATGACTGGGGATGTGTGTAAGGTTAGCGTGTTGTTGACATTTGATGCACTTCTTGACATATTGAAAACAATATTGATTAAGCATAATCTGATAATAACTCATCCATAAAATTCATTTTGCGATGGCCAAATCATTAAAATTTTGATTTGCATATTCCATCGTGGACTTCTCGATTTCTTGGCAAGTCTCTGGATATTTTGAACACTAAATAAGAATATAGTCAAACCCTCTTTTATAAATGACTCCCAAGATAACATAGCATGATGTGTATTGTTAGAAGGACCTCTTACCATTTTTGGATAGTCCAGAGGTATTTTTCCTTAGGAAAAATAGTTTTATATTTGAGTATACCACATATTGGATTGGCTATCTTCTATATGATTGATGGAAGGAATATTAGTGTTGGTATGAGATGGTTGATCAAGTTTATGTACAACGAAAAATATTTTATAATCATCTGGTGATAAAGGGGTGAGGGATTTGAGATACATCATAATATCTAAAAATTTATTGGATGAGCATAGATTCATTTGGATTTCATAATAATCAATGAATTTTAGGAGATGGTCAATAATGGATTTACATTTTTGCAAGGTCTCATTTCTACATGTATATGTTCCTTTGAATTGATTAATGATGAATTGGGAGTCATCATAGATGTATAGAATTTTTACACGAAGAATTTTGGCAATTTGAAGACCCGTGATGAGGGTCTCATATTTTTCTATGTTATTCATACGGTAAAATTTAAATTTAAAAGATAGTAGGATAGAGTCCCCTAAGGAGATAATATTACTATTTTGGAACCCCTTATCGACATTTAGAACCATTGAAGAATAAGGGTGTTTTAAGAGTATTATCATGATCGAGTGTACTATTAGATTTGTTAATAAAATGTTTTAAAGGGATTTATTATTGGTAGGGGCTATTTTGTGATCGATCAGCAATAACCTACCCTTTAATGGATTTTTGATAAATAAATTCAAGGTCAAACTTGGTGTGAGTATAATACATATAGTTATGTGGGAATTATGTTATGGTTTAGAATGTATGGATTTTAGTGGATTACATTTGTGACTACACAGGATTTTGAATGAGGAGGTAATGAAAAGTTTGGAAGTTATGAAGTATAATTCACAACACAAATTTTCTACTTTTGAATAATAGGTTTTGTAATCATGAAGGGTACAAATTATATAATAACGGCCTACTCCCCTACTTTGTTTTTCCTCATGTGTTATTATAGCTCCTAAGGTATGATCAAGTGGTATATATATATATAGAGAAATTATCTCCCTCACATGGAGGTATAAATACTTTTAGTGACAGGAGATATTTCTTAAGAGCATCAAAGGAATAATATAAATCACTATCCCATATGAAATAAATGTCCTTTACGAGGAGGTGATGGAAATTTTGACAGTGATCTAATAATTGAGAGATGAAATGATGGATATATTAAAGTTTCCCTTATATGTTTCGGAGATGTTTAAGGTTATATGGATGATACATTTTGATTATGGATTTGATTTTTGTGGGATCAACCTCAATTCCCCTTATAGATACTATGAATCCTAATAATTTCTTGGTTAGGACCAAAAACACACATTTACCATGGTTGAGTTGAAGGAAAATTTTTATCGATGGGAAAATATTACATTAAGGAAAGATAGATGTTCTTTTCGGTGTTTACATTTACTTAATATATCATCTACATAATCTTCTACAATTTTTTGGATAATGTCATGAAATTTATAGGTCATGGTGCACTTCGGTAAATTTCTCGTGCATTTTTCAAGCCAAAGGGTATACTATGTAGTAGAAGGTTCCTCATAAACCGATAAAATATTTCTTTTGTTTATATTACGGTGTGATAAGGATTTGATTGTAACCAGAGAATCCATCCATAAGAGACAAAATTTCATGGCATGTCATTAGGTCAACAAGCTAATCAATTTTAGGTAAGGGGAAATCATTTTTTTGAAAAGAGGTTAAGGTCTTGAAAGTATGTGAAGATACACAATTTCCTAGATGTATTGGTAATAGGTACAATGTTAGAAACCCATTGTGGATAATCAATGGGTAGGATAAAATTGGTTGAGAGAAGATGTTGAATTTCTTCTTCAAGTAGCAATGTTAAAGTGAGGATGCATTTTAAAAGGTTTTCTTCACTAGTTTAGCATCGGGGATGGTGAAAATATTATGGACAACGATATTAGGGTAAATACCAGGAATTTCCATATAAGACCATGTGAAGGTTTGAATAAGATAAAATAAGGAGGTGGTGAATTTATGAAGCTCTTAACAGTCTAAATATTAACCAACTTTAACTATACACAGTTCTTATAATGTTAAAATGTTAATATTGATGGTGGATTTGTTAAGTATAGGCATATCATGAGGTAGGTATTTATGGATATGATAATCTTTAGCACCCATGTATGTTAGGATGGCATTATTATTTAGAGAGCATAGATATTGGGAGAGTCCTCTTTTATCATAAAAAGGACTAATAGAAGAAGGATCTCAGTCTTTGTTAGCTTTATAATTCAATGGTCCAAGAGTGATTGTATTTATTTTAAAAATTATTTATGGAAATAGATATGGTGGCATGTGTGTTAGAGGGAGTATATGATAATAATGAAGATAAGAATTTGGATTATGATATTGGTTTTGGTGGATTCAGTGGTACATTCTTTGAAGCTAAGTACATGTTTTTGTGGGATTTCCTTAAATATTCAAAGTGTGTCTCATGTGGACCTTTCTCATATCTAGCTAGGATAAAACCATTCCATACACAGAAATAGAGGTAGGTTTTGTAAAATTAAGGCTTATCTAGGAATGAAAATCCACGAGGTGAATGGTTTATGGTGGTGTTGATCATCAAGGTGTGAAGAGGTTCAGCCGATGCCTCCATAAATGAGTTGTGTTTGATGAAAGGGAGGACTAAAGGAAATAATATTTCTAATGTTAGACATGTAGATAGGTTGCTTATTGGGTATCCCATATTTTTGGTGAAGGAATGTATTGAGATCCAAGAGTTTATACTCTCTTGGGAGATATGTTGTACCATATCTTTAAATGATTGATTGTCACATAATTTGGATGTGGGGACAAAGGAAATCATGAAAGATTAATTTGAAGAAGTGTTTTTGTAAGGATTAAACACATAATTTTTCCTATAGTTCATATGGCATGCTCTAAATGTGTTAGGATCAGCGGGGACCTTACAGGTATTTCTTTCATGTTCATATTTCAAGCACCATTGTAGAGTGGAAGAGAAACATTGCATGACATGAATCCAAGGGCATCCTAATTGTATATTATTGAAATTTTCATTTCAAAAGGTATGTAAGTTTATGGATGAATTTCATGCCTACTTTGATAGGTAATATTGATGTGCCCAAGGAAGGAGTGACAATATCATCAAAAGAACATAGGATAGTGGGTCACTAAGTAATGACATTTCAGGTAGTTCAAGTTTTTGAAAGTGTGGGATGAGATGATATTGATGTTGGCCCCATTGTTAATTGTGACTCTTTTAATAAGGGTATCATTTATTTGGGAAGTGATAAATAAGGGGAGGTTGTGGTTTTCAAGTTATAATAATGGGATCTTGGAGTTGCCAAATGTGATGGTTTGAGACATTTTTAACGCTCCAAAAAAATTGTAAAATGGTTTAGGTCCATTTGATTGTATTGAGATAATGGAGATAGTATATCAAAGCTTTTTTTGGTGTTGAGGGAAAATTTGGATGAGTTCATATAGGTACATCTTTACAAGTATCTTGTACATATCTAAAAATGTAGGTCTTGTACTACCGTAAAGAGGTTACAGAAACCCCAATGATGGTTCAGATATCTTCACAAGGTGTTTGGAATCCAGAAAATCTCGCCAAGTGTATATTTGCACCCCTAGAAAGTCTTGTCTAGATTTTGCATGTTTTGTTCTAGTCTCTACCCCCTTTTTCCTTGAATTTTGTCTTTAAGTTATAGAACCACCACCTTGTCTAGGTGGCGGTCCCATGATTGCCACCCGGGATAGTGTCCTATTTCCTTGTGTAGGAGATTTTTGTCAAACGTGCATTTTACCTACATTCCTCAACCACTAAAGCTTGCATTTATGTTTTGGCCGCCCGGTAAATAGTGTTTCTCTTTGTTTATATTAGAAGAGTTCAATTTGGATTTACCCTCTGATTTTGTAAACGTAAAAATGCTATAAATACCTACATTCCTCAACCAATAAATCTTAAATGGCCCCCTTTCCTTTATTTATTTAGAAGAGATTATTTGGATTTTTGTTTGAAGTTCTAGCTTTTTTGCAACAAATAGCTCGTCTCTTTTGTTAGATTTTCGAGTTTATTTTTTGCATGAATTTCAATAGTTTTATATTTTGCATGAATTCTCTCTTTTTTTAGAGATCATTTGATCTTCTTGCTTTCATCTTACTTCATTTTTGTCCCATACAATCAGTTTAGAATAAGGTAGTTTCATTTTTAGATTAGAATCCATCTTAGAGTTGCAGTTTTGTTTTGTCACAAGAGATAGATCCCAAAATTCTCGGTGTATTTGCGTTGTATCCCCATAATAAATCCTGCTAGGAATTACATAGTCAAGCTCTGTTCACTTGCACTATCCCTCTCTTACTTGCATTATATTCGGTTTATATCCAAAGCTGCCATTATTTGAGTATCTTCTTATGTTGATGCTATCACATACACACTTTTCTAGATTCACGAGAGACACGAAGGAATGAGGAGATCACACTGAGGGGACAAGTCATGACACAACTGGATTTACCACTATTTTGTAAACTCCAGGTTTGAGCTATCAAAGTTATAGTTACAATATATCAAATAGAGTAGTAAATTATTTCATTTCAGTTAAAGCTCACTTTTGATATTGCTAGGAAGCTATGGGGAATGATAGTTTTTGAGAAACTATGATTCATTCCTCACTTCTGAGGTAGGATGGAAGTCTTTCGATTAAACTAGTTAGTTATTTAAATATTTAGGATAAATTCACAACTACGCACAAGTGAATAGCTATACCAAGCTACCTTGCTTGTTTTAATTCTGTTATTAGATTAATTGTCCATTTTCTGAATATATTAGAATAGCTACTCTTTTAATTTCATTCAAATATGCATCATTGAAAATACAAAAATAAGAGAAATATAAGCATAGTGTAGATATAGCTTTCATGGTTAATTTGCTCATTTTAGTTAAGTTATCTTTGCATGACAATTACGGGACCAGAGAGCCTAGGGAATACATATTTGAACCTAGTAGTATCTCAGCCAAATCTCTTCACAACATTAATGGATATAGATCAAGGGCTTAGGATTCAGGTCTTTCAAATGACAAAAAAAGCCAACAAGCAATTAGTGAACAATTGAGACAATTGAATATTGAAGATGACAAAGCATATACATTTTGGTCAAATCAACCCAACTATAGATTGCCTTGATAGGATATCCACATGACCATACAAGAACCTGAAAGAGAAAAAATATTTGGTTGTGATCCATTAGTTCCACAACTGAGATGTAGGAGACCTTCTTATTGACATAGACACGGGGTTACATATACAAGTTTCAGAACCCCGTAAGGTATTTTGAGAAGATCACACAACTCTTGGTACTAAACATAGAAGTTGAAAAGGCTTATGACCATTGGATAGTCGGAAGAAGAGATTGATTCTTCACATGACCATAACAGGTCCACAACAACCATGAACTCATGGTTGTGATCCCCAAGTCCCACAACCCAATGGGCCTGTAAGTCAATTAAGTATTGACACCGGTTTACGAACGCTAGTATTTAGATCCTCACCACTCCCACTAGATATCATAACGTAATTTTCCATATTAAACATAGAAGCCAATCAATCCAACATTTTCTGGGCTAGACTAGAAAACCATCCATAGTTTCTATAAATCCACTACACCTCTCATTACCATTTTCCATGACCTTGTCTAGAAATATACACGAAGCACCTACAAGTCATTTTCCATGTATCCAATAGCCAATAGATAGGATCTCGCAGAGCTCGACATTGATTAGAGCCTCCGAGAATAGCTATTATATCCGAATGGTCCATTACACCAATTCAAGTTAGGAGAGCTTTCTTTTCCTTAGATTCAAGATTCCATTATTGTGTGTTGAGGATATAAGATTTCCCAACTAGTTTTTCTATATCCACATATATTCCATTCTCCACCGGCTATCTCGACATGACCTCGGGAGGTCGGGTACGAAGAAGAGCTACTTGTAGATTCTCATGCTCACATGTCACTTTTCTATCGTACAAAATTGGTGAACCCAATGTGAAAAAAACAATTGTTCTCCTTTTATTTTCATTTCTTTCATCCACCTTCACTCTTTCCCATTATTCTATGGGTATTCATATACCCCGAATATGTCGGGATATGATGCATATGGTAGACCTCTCTCAGGTCTCGAAGCAAATTATGGTCAAACAAATAGACAACATCACCCTCACTTTTTGCATGGGCTGACAACTATTCAAGTAATTACTTGTCATCACAAAACTCCTCCTCAAAGAACTAGCTCTAGTTCTTCATTCCAAATTGAGGAGTTGGATCAACTCACACAAACGCAACAACCAGAGCCTTTAGGCTCTAACAATATGACATTTACTAGAGAATCCATTTCATCTCCTCAAGTTTTTTTAGACCACAAATTAGTAGACAGTCAGATCCACTCCCATTTTTGGATGAGGAGTATTTAGCACACTATGCTAGAAGTGAACAACGCTTCCAAAACATGTACCCACCTATAGGGAGTTTGCAAACACAACCCGATACCCTACTCCAAGAAAACACCCCCATTCCTCCACCTATGGGAAATACTCTGGTGAAGCTTGGTAGGGTAATGATCAATTCATAGCAGGGTATCATACCCCTTTACAACCTCAAGGTGTACAACAACCACCATTAAGGAAAAACATTGTGTCTTCACCAATCGAGGTCATCTCAGCCTTAGTTGAGAAAGTTAGAGGATTGGAACTTGCTCAAGCAAATCAAAATTCATATTTTGGGCAAGCAGGAATCCCCAACCCTCCACATCATCCCAGCCAAGTTGACCTCCTTACAGGAACAAGCATGTTAGGCATGCCTCCTCAACATTCATATAACTATCAACAAAACACCAACTAGAACCGCATTTTCAAATGCCGCTCCAGTTGAAAATATGATACCTCCGGATTAGCACCAAACAATCCATACCAGAGCAATGCTCCTCCCTACTTAAACATTTATTCAAAATCACCACAGGGAGACATGTTCTCTTCTCCGGGATGTTCACTCAACCACAGGGATTTCCTTATGTCCCTGCAAATACATATGCTATGCCATATCAACAACCCATTCCACCTCCACCCCCTCAAAGCAGCACCATCGATGGTCAAAGCCTATGTGGTAGGGACTTACTTAGAATATTTAAAAGAGCCCCTAGACTTCACCATATGAAATTGTCATGCTTCCAAGACCTCTTCCCGATTTACCCAAATACAAAGGGGAGGGAGATCCAAATGCACATATCAAGGCCTATGCCATGGCCATTCGAGAATTACTCCCTTGGGATGGGGTTGTTGCTAAGATATTCCCTAAAACCTTAGAGGGTATTGCCCTTGATTGGTATTACAGAATACCTAAAGCCTCGATACACTCATTCAAACAACTCATGTCAAAGTTTATCAAAGATTTGATATGAACAAATTATTAAGAACAAGAATCAGGGAATTCTTGCATATTAAACAAGAGCATAATGAATCCACTGCTCATTTTATTCAAAGATGGCATACGGTTCTCTACTCATCAAGCAAGTGCTCCAAACATGGATCAGATGGAACTATGTGATTTATTCCTTCATTCCCTCAATAGAGAGATAAAGGAAGAAGTCTAGAAGTTCCCACTAAGAACTTATGATGAAGTACTCGAGAGTGCTCTCCGAATAGATCAAGTGGCAATAGATAGTGGTCGTAAGACATATGGAACAAATGGGAAATTAATCACTCCCAATCAAAACACTACGACCTATCCTAATGCCGGGAATACCAATCAAGGACCCAAAATCCTTAACAAAAACCATGGGGTAACAACAGATGGAGTAACTGACCAAGTTAAAAGAGAAAATGTTGTAAACATTTGCCACCCATTAACAATCAATGAAATAACAACTTTACTCCAACAATCAACGTGGTGGATTTTAATCATCCATCATGACAACAACAACAACAACAACAAAATGAAAATCCAGACACAAGGTCCAAATTGAAACCCAACTGGATATCAGAGTCAAAACCAAAGGCAACAACCTCAAAATTTTAACTCTAACAACCAAGCAACCTAATCAAAATTTTGGACCACAACAGGTTTCAAATCAACAACCTCGAAACTATAATCCCAACTTGTATTGTGGTTTCCACAAGATTCAAGGCCATGATACTAGGACTTTTCGTGACTACAATAAATTCATGCAGCATTTTCTAGAAGACCAAAGACAACTCTTTATAGATATGTTTTAGCAAATTTTGTAGTACCCATGCCAAACACTTACACAGGGGCAGTCTCCCCTCAAAATGCACCCCTCAAGATCTTTAACGATCCACTCCCAAATCACTCTAACAATAACAGGTTAGATCCAAATGGGAATGAACAAGGGTGTTATGATAGAAATAATGATCATGAAGCTTCAACTTCATTAAATCCACCGGTCGCACCCCAATTAGGAACTCGACCACAAACCAAGATAGTTGGCCTGGTAGAGTTAGACATCGAGCTACCCATAGAAACCATAACAAGAACATGGGATTATTCTTCTCAACCAGTTCCAAGTTATCCATTAGAACCAAACAACATTCAACAAACATTGGTAAAACCCATAGGTGCTTATGATTTAATTAATGACTTAACAAAGACCTTCTCTCACATTTCCTTCTTGGATTTGTTGAAGAACTCTCCCACCCACAGGGCTGCTCTCTTAGAAGCATTAGGCCTTGGTCACTTAATTAACATCACTCCTCCTCTAGAAATGCAAGTAAACCATGTAGACTTTGATGTCTACCCTCCAGGGCAGCCAGATAGGGATACTGAGTTTATATTTGATATAAGAAAAATGCCAACAGATGCTGAAATTATGTGAGAGAGGTGACCCAACCTTACATTTACAAGTATGGGTTTACAATAATTATGTTAAATGCACAATGATTGATGATGGGGCAATAGTTAACATAGTCCCCTTCACTTTTCTTCAAAATCTAGGATATGGAGAAACAAATTGTTCCACAACATGAAATATGCTAAGAGGTTATGATAGCCTCAAGGCCACTTCAATTGGAACCATAGTTTTACCAGTCACCTTAGGACCCAAGATGGTCCTCACAAATTTTATATTATAGATCGGGAAACCAACTATAATATGATCCTCGGTCGACCATGGATACACCGCATGAAGGCAATCCCTTCCACGTTATTCTAGGAAATAAGATTTTTGCACCTAGGGAAAATATTTGTGGCACAAGGTGACCCAAAACCATTCGATATACACCTAGCAGACTTGAAGAAAAGACCAGGCATTCACTCTGAGTTTGAACTCCCAACGAATCAACTTAACAAACCAATCAATTCAAAACCAGAAGAGAAATTGATACCTACAACACAATTAGAAATTACGAATCTAGTCGAGGGCATTCCAACACTCAAAAATGAGACTAACGTCATAGAAATGGTATCATTAGGGACTACACACAAAAATTTTGAATTACTAGAGAAAGATCTACCCATTCTCCTACCATTTGATTCTATGGGTATGGGATACACCCTAGGAATTGGTTCCCTTCCATCGAAAGTTTGTATGGTAGAAGTAACCGAGGCAGAAGAAACAGACATGAGGAATGTCCCAACATCCATTTTTCCAAGAAAATATTGGACTCTCCACTTCGATGGAGCTAGATGTCATTTTGGAGCTGGGGAAGGTGTGATCTTTACTTCTCTTAAGGGAAAGATCCTACCTTTTTCCTTTAAGTTAAACTTTGAGTGTACAAACAATGGGATGAGTATGAAGCCCTCCTCCTTGGCCTCATCATAGCCAAAAGGATGGGTGTTGATAACATTAGAGTGCTAGGAGACTCTGCAACTAGTTGCAAACCAAGTCTCTGAGGTATATGAGACTAGAGTTGAGCATTTACAACTCTATAAAATGGTGGTATTAGATCTAACCAAAGGATTCAACTTCATATCAATCAAGCAATCCCACGAGAGCAGAACCTTCTCACAGATTCAATAGCAACCTCAGCTTCCCATTTCACTCCAAACAGTGAGTTGGAAAACACAAGTTTCATGGTATCACTTCATACTAAACCATTGGTGTGTAAAATACCAACAAACCCACTCCTGACACATATAGAAGCTGAGAATGAGTTTTCTATCCTGGATCACTTTGACAAGTGATAGAATCACTCTGAATATCTAAACACCTATGCGGAGCTACATCTCACTCATCACATAGTGGATCTTTCCCTAATCCCACATTCCTCTTCCTATTTTGGAAATCCCATGATAGAAGTCTCTCCACAAAAGGATCTCGATATCTATGAGGTAGAGAATGGAGAAAGTTTGGAACTACCTCCGCCCCACCTAAATTTGAAGAAGGAAACACTTCCTTAATCAAAGAAACAATTGACATAAACATTGGAACGGAGGAAGAACCAAAGATTTTGAAGTTAGGATCCTCGTTAACTCCAGAGGAGATAGAAATACACACCCAAATCCTCAAGGAACATCAAAAGGCTTTCACATTTAACTACAAAGAAATGACAGGAATTACACCACATATCACGGTACATAATCTTGTCACCAAACCAGATGCAAAGCCAATTAAACAAAAGTCAAGACCAATGAAGCCAAAAGTGGCTCTCATGGTGAAAGAAGAAGTAATGAAACTTCTCCAAGTGGGATTCATCAAACCAGTTGACTATTCACAATGGGTATCTAATATGTCCCTGTTCTCAAAAAAGAATGGGAAGATACACATTTGCATAGACTTTTGGGATATTAACAAAGCTTGTCCCAAAGATGACTTCCCATTACCATCCATTGATGTCATTGTTGATGCAACAACTGGATTTGAACTATTATCCCTCATGGATGGGTTTTCAAGGTATAATCAGATTAAAATATCTGAACAAGATCAAGCCAAGACCACATTTATAACTCCTTGGGGAACTTATTGTTACGTTGTCATGTCATTTGGTCTTAAGAACGCCGGTGCTACATACCAAGTGGGAAATGACATACATATTCCATGACCTTATTCATAAAATTGTGGAATCCTACTATGTGGATGACTTGTTGGCCAAGGCCAAGAAGCATTGTGATCACCCAGAGGTACTCGTATCATTCTCTCATGATTGATCGAATATGGCATCACATTAAACCCAGAGAAATGTGTATTTGGTGTGACAGGAGGCAAGCTTCTGGGTTACATTATATCCTCACGAGGGATTGATGTCGATCCAGCCAAAATCTAGGTTGTTCTTGAAATGATTCCACCATCGAAAGTCCGGTATCGATCATTTTCTTGGGAAACTAGGTGCAATTCAAGGTTCATTCGGACTTAAGTTTTTTTGTTCACCCAATCAACAATTTATTAAAGAAAGATTATAGCATTGATTGGACAGAAGAATGTAACGAGGCCTTTGAAGTAGTTAAACACTTCTTATTGTCTCCTCCCACGTTAATGCCTCCTAGACCAGATCATCCTTTGATCCTATATTCACGAGCTACTGATGTCTCCCTAGCCTGCATGTTGGCTCAAGAAGACAATGATAAATGAGAACATGTAGTCTATTTCATTAGCCGACATGTTGCTTGATTATGAAACATGTTATACACAGGCAGAAAGAGAATGCCTTGCCATAGTCTTTGTAAATGAAACATTTAAGACATTACATGTTAAACCAAGAAACAAGGGTCATTGTAAAGACAAGATCACTTATGAACATTCCTCACGCAAGGGTCTTTATCTAAAAAGGATGGATGATTTATAACCTTAATGGGTGAATTCAAATTAACATTTGTAAACCAGAAATTCATTAAGGGAAAATCATCAAGATGGTTAGCTGACAATCCATTAGATGGAGGTGATCTAGTAGATTTGGACTTTCCCGATGAGTGCATATACTTTTGAAACCAGACCCCCCATCTCTACATGCCCTTGGTACACTGACATTGTCAATTTTATCATGGACCATACATACCCAGAAGGTGCCACATCACAACAAAGAAGGTGGTTACACATTATCGCTACTAAATATGTTATCTTAGAACAAGTGCTCTATCGTAAAGCCTTTGATGGAATGCTTTTAAGATGCATTGACACTGAAGAATCCAAAAAGATTCTGTACGAATCCCACAAGTGGGATATGTGGAGGCCATTTTGGTGGTCATGCCACTACTCACAAAATACATCGATGGGCTATTTTTGGCCCACTCTAGAACATGACGCAGTAGATTTTGTGTGCAAGTGCCATAAATGCCAAGAATTCTCCCATGAGATTCACATGCCAACACAGCTCTGCAACCAATCGCAACCCCATGGCCCTTTTCCACATGGGGCCTAGATTTGATAGGGAAATTCTCTCCCTCATCAATAGATGGCCATAATTTTATAATCACGGCCACAAAATATTTTACCAAATGGGTAGAGGCCATGCCTCTCACCACCATACCAGTTCGTAATCGCTAAGTTCATTTTAAATCAAATCATTTACAGGTACGGTGTCCCACAAGTCATTATCTCAGATAATGGCACATCCTTTAAGAATGATGAGGTCCATGAATTATGTAGTAAATTCAAGATAAACCATCATATGGCCTCTCTTTATTACCCTCAAGCCAATGGACAAGCTGAAGCCACAAACAAAACATTAAAAGCTATTCTCCTCAAAAATAGTTAAGGAGAATAAATGAGATTGGCATTTAAAATTATACCCGGCCTTGTGGGCCCATCGAACCTCAATAAGAACACAATGGGGAAACCCCTTTCTCATTAGTATTGGGGCAGAAGTAGTTCTCCCGCTTGAGGTCAAAATACCCAGCCTCCGCATCTCATTACAAGGGATTTTGGGAGAAGAAGCCTATAGAGAGGCACGCCTCTCTCAACTAGAAAGCCTTGATGAGGCCAAGATAAATGCCAAACAAAGGCACAAGAGCCTATGCTGACCGGATGTGTCGGTAATATAACAAAAAGGTCTACGAATGAGAAATATATGAGGGAGATCTAGTTCTAAGACTAGACAACCGGATTGATAAGAAAACCGGTGAAGGAAGGAAATTCTGGCCCAAGTGGTTGGGCCCATACCGAGTCATGAAAGACTACGAAATGGTGCATATCTCTTATGTACATTAGAAGGTGAGGAGTTCAATGAAACAGTCAATTCCTTGCATCTTAAATGGTTTTACGCATAAGGCATCAGCGTCACCATTTGTATATTATATCTACCTACATTGCATTAGTCACTTAGTTGTTTCATTTTGTTCACTCATTTTGTAACTATTGTGGTCAAGGAACTTATTCTTAAGAAATTCATTACAAGCTTTTGAAAATATTGGCAAAAGCATTCAAAATCATATCTCTTTAGTTTTCATAATATCATCAAATGGTTCCAAAATCATTTCATCAATTGACAGACAAAGTCTTGACAAAAACCATACCAAGGCCTGCATACTTGGTCATACTCATTCTTTTCTACTTGGTTAAGTTGTTCTTACCTATGGTCTATTCTAGAAGCTTCTTGGTGTCACATCTATCCTTCTTACATCTCTTTGAAACAAGGATACTCCAAAGTCACAAATTAGAAGTGTCAAGTTAAATAAAAATGCTAAACCAAATAGAATATTTTATTTTTACACACTTCTTTGCCCCACCAACCTTCGGTGATGAGCCCGCATCTCTTACTAGTGATACGAGGTTGAGAAAGGAAAGAAGTGCCCTTACTCACCTATATCCTACCTTTGGTGATGAGCCCATGCTTCCTACCAGTAGCATGAGATAGGGTGTAGGGGGTCCATTCACGTAAATTAGTGAATATTAATATTTTAAAGCAAAGTATACTAAGTGAAGTTAAATATCCAAATTCCAAAGAGATCAAATCCTTAAAACCAGATTTTGTCAACCAAGTTGCCATCCATGGATCTAAGTCTAGATAAACTGGAAAATAAGTTGCATTCTAAACTATGTAGTAGTTTTGAGTAAGAGTAAGTACGCAAGTCTGAATTTGATTTCTATCAAAACCTTGTCTTTCTCTCATCATTTCCATTTAGTCAAACTCATACAATTTGTGCCCTTCCCAACTCTTGGTGTTGAGCCCTCACATCTTACTAGTTGCGTGGAGTTAGGAGTGGGGAAAGTTCATCTCGTTATCACTATATATTCATCACATTTTTCCAAAACAAGAAGAAGCAATGAACATTTCCCAAAGAAGCCAAAATTTCAGTACTACAATATGTTTGCATCATCACATATCAGCATTACAAAACAAATAAAAAGAGAAACATTATGTTCAACATTTGTTATCATTTGTCATCCATTGCATACATTCTGAAAAGCATATAAAAACAAAGATTCTAAAAACATCTAGTATACACATGGGAAACGAATCAAAAAATTCTAGATACAAGAAGATCTAGATCCAAATATATATATATATATATATATATATATATATATATATATGAATCATGTTTTATATACAATGCCATCATGCACTAGGCATGGTCAAAATGCTCAATGAGCCCAAAAATACAAAAACACTCGTATAAACATCCGACCAAAAATCACTACAAAAAGACACCATGATCTCTCAATCCCTGTGGGATCCCTCAGATGGTGCACGACCGCATCTAGGACTCCTGCTGCGATGATGCTCTAAATGAACTGAGGGCTCACGATCATGGCCAGTAGTAGCTATGGTCTCATTATGAGAGTGACTCCTCCTCATCAAATGCTCAGCGAGTCCTATATCCAGCTACCTCAGCACGAAGAGAAGTCATGATCTTTTCCACCTTCCAGACAGGGAAAACACATTGGTATGTATATCAGCAAGCTACTTGAAGGCTCTCCCATGTCCGCAAAAGCTTGGCCCATGTACTCTCCAAGGGAGAAAGTAGAGTGTCTGCGCACACCTAGTGAATCAAGTCTCACCATTCCTCGCATTCACTGCAAATAAAAAAGTAGAAATAAACAAGTTAGAAAATTGTCCAAAATAAGGTCAAAACAAATGAAACAACAAAAGGAAATATCAACTAAACAATTCTAACTAAAACAAAATCGAGAAAAGAGTAGTAACTCACTCAGATCTCCAAGCCTCCAAGTGGGATCTCTAGGATCTGCACCACCACTGACACTTGCCACCGACTATGGAACCTCCCCCAAATCTGGAAAGAAATGACATCCTGCTACGGACTCATCATCTCCCCAATGTCCCGAGAAGGAAACTCCTCTGAGATCAGGGTCACCTTCTCTGCACTCTCCTCCACCCTCTCGGCCCTCAAGATATCTTGAGTGTCATGCCACTCAGAGTCACTATCATCCCTAGCCATCCCACCTATCTCACCTCCCCTCTCTCCTCCTCTGTCTCCTCTCCTGTGAACTCCTTAGAGTCTGAGTCCACATCAATAGGCTCATCACTCTCTCCACTATGAGTAGGACTAGCTCCGATCTGAAGTAAAGGTGCTCGAGGAGCACCGGCTACCCCTCGGGCATGAACCACCCTAGCCTAGCTGTAATGGGAACTCCAGGAGTGATCGTGGTCCAACCTCGCCTCTAGGACCTCCCCTGGCCTCATGAACAGACTTGTATACTAGCCCCACTGGAGGAAACATATCAATATAGGGGGCCAAAACTATGTGGTACTCTGTCAAAGGGGTGGATCTCCAACTTCCCCATCCTATCTATCAGCTGACTAGTAGTAGTATAAGCAGTGATCAATGTGTGTGTCTCCTCTCCCCATAACCCTGCCATGGCCTGATAAGGAGTGGCCTCCATGTCTGTAATAGTAGTCAAGAAGCCACTGGCTGGTGTGGCATCCTAAGTATGGTCATCCCTATCCACCTTGCTACCCTGATAGCCCCGGGATCCTCTGCCTATACACCTCTCCCATAGGGAATGATGCGCTCATACACCCAACTCATGACTAGAGTAGGGTGACTCAATGACTGCCCCTGTAATCTGACCACCCTATACAAATCATGATAGGTGGTCCCAAGGATGTCTGCTCCCCAAGTGTAAACATGGCCATGTGCCTCAATCTATGTAATGATAGGAGCCCAACAGTATAAAAGAGTATCCCCTCCCTTGTCCCCAATCAACACGAGGCCAAGATACCCATAATAGCCTGGAGAGCACAGGGATAGGAGAATCAACAATGGAATGGACCTTCACCCCCTTCTTCGAGCCCATGGAGACAACAACATCTCCCATATAGGTGGCCCACTGAACCATCTGAGATCTGGATATTGTTGTCTTAAGAGACAGTTGTCTCCCAAGAATCGGGACCCCTAATATGCGATAAACATCCTCTAAGGTGATGGTCCACTCACCCCTAACTCCTGGAAATCGGAAAGTGTTCCGATCTACATCCCAATATGAAAATAAGTCACACAATATGTGACTAGTAGGTGCAACATGAGGGACCTGTGTAATCCTCCAAATGCCAGCCTCTGTAGAGTATCTCACTCTACCTGAGTAAGTGCCTCTAGCACTACAGGGAGCCAATCACACTCCCTCTCTCTACTCCATCTGATGTACTCCTCCTTCTTTGCATCCACCCAAAATAGAGAAAAAGAGTAAGTTAGTAACATAATCCAACTAGAAAAATTATCAAGAACATATAAAAATGTCAAAAATGCAAAGACAATTAAAAATTACATCTTTTTTTGCATTCTGTTCAAAACCACCACCTGTGTGCAGAGTGGCGGTTTCCTAACCACCACCTTCTGAGGTGGTGGTCATGTAAACCACCCTTATGAAGTGGTGGTCCCGTAACCACCACCATCATAGGGGTGGTGGTCCCATGACCGCCTCAGCCAGTGGGGTGGCGGTCTGTCCCGAATCGCCAAACGGCTCGTAAGCCCTAAAAACACTTAAAAAGAACAAAAAGCACCATTTTAACTAAAATAAAGACCTACCCTATAGGTGCCCCCTAGAGACTCATTTAAAACTAACATTTTCAAAAATAATCCCCCCAAGACCAAGATTTTAACATTTCTATATTTTAGGTTTAAAAATGATAAATTGAGAAGAACTAACCTGAGACTTCATGTGGGTCGATATCCTGCTCTCGGAGGCATGATCATGATCTCACAATGGATGACATTTTGACTGCACTCTCATGAAAATGGTCACCGTGGGTCCCAGAGCTCAAAAACCACCAAATCGACAAACACGTAAATGAATAGTAAAATGAGTTCATTTTATATATATATAGTATTCTAATTTTGTTTTGAGTGTTCTTACGTAGAGTTGGAGTGCCGACGGAGGTAAGTTCTTATCCCCCGCATAAATGGTAAGTCCTCATTTCATATTAATTTAGTATTTATTTTTGATTTATTTTATCTATCTGCACTTGAGTCCTCTTTTCATTTTATAGATAGTGGGAATTTGGATGGTGACATTTCGACACACGGGTGTGTAGGTATAGCTTCTAACTCCCCATTTTGGGACACCATACTCGGACCCACCATTTTATGCCTCTTCATGGCTAAAATGCTTCTCCGAGGGGGCAATATGTACGTACCCAAAAATGTAGGTACTGTACTACTAGAAAAGAGGTTATGGAAACCCCAATGATGATTCAGATCTCTTCACAAGGTGTTGGAATCAGAAAAGCTCGCCAAGTGTACATTTGCACCCTAGAAAGCCTTGTCTAGCTTTTGCATGTTTTGTTCTAGTCTCTTCCCCCTTTTTCCCTGCATTTTTTGTTAAGTTATAAACCACCCTGCCTGGCGGCGGGTCCTGTGACCACCGCCGCCAGATAGGTGGTGGTCCTATAACCACCTCCTCTGTAGGGGCGGTGGCGGTCTATGCGTGCATTTTCTAGAACATTCCGACGATTTGTCAAACGTAAAAATTCAAATTTCTATCCGCATTCCTCAACCACTAAAGCTTGCATTTATGTTTTGGCCACCCAGTAAATAGTGTTTTCCCTTTGTTTAATATTAGAAGAGTTCAATTTGGATTTACCCTCTGGTAAATGCAAATGCTATAAATACCCAAGCTTGCTTTCAAACAAATGGCCCCTCTCCTTCTGTGTTTGATTATTCAGTTTGTTTGAAGTTCTTGCATGAGTTTCAATAGTTTTATATTTTGCATGAATTATCAGCCTCTCTTTTTGCTTTAGAGATCATTTGATCTTCTTGCTTTCATCTTACTTCATTGTTGTCCCATACAATCAGTTTAGCATAAGGTAGTTTCATTTTTAGATTAGAATCCATTTAGAGTTGTAGGTTTTGTTTTGTCACAAGAGATAGATCCAGAATTCTCGGCGTATTTGTGTTGTATCCCTGCAATAAATCCTGCTAGGAATTACATAGTCAAGCTCTATTCACTTGCACTATCCCTCTCTTACTTGCATTGTATTTGGTTTATATCCAAAGCTGCCATTGTTCGAGTATCTTCTTTTGTTGACACTATCACATACACACTTTTCTGGATTCACGAGAACATGAAGGAATGAGGAGATCACACTGAGGGGACAAGTCATGACACAACTAGATTTACCACTATTCTGTAAACTCCAGGTTTGAGCTATCAAAGTTGTAGTTATAATATATCAAATAGAGTAGCAAATTATTTCATTTCAGTTAAAGCTCACTTTCGATATTGCTAGGGAATCTATGGGGAATGATAGTTTTTGAGAAACTATGATTCATTCCTCACTTCTGAGGTAGGATTAGAAGTCTTTTGATTAAACTAGTTAGTTATTTAAATATTTAGGATAAATTCACAACTGCACAAGTGAAAATAGCTATACCAGGCTACCTTGCTTGTTTTAATTATGTTATTAGATTAATTGTCCATCCATTTCTTGAATATATTAGAATAGCTTCTCTTTTAATTTCATTCAAATACGCATCATTGAAAATACAAAAATAAGAGAAATATAAGCATAGTGTAGATATAGCTTTCATGGTTAATTTTCTCATTTTAGTTAAGTTATCTTTTGCATGACAATTACAGGACCCAGAGAGCCCAGGGAATACGTATTCGAACCGTAGTATCTCAGCCAAATCTCTTCACAACATTAATGGATATAGATCAAGGGCTTAGGATTCAGGTCTTTCAAATGACAACAAACCAACAAGCAATTAGTGAACAATTGAGACAATTGAATATTGAAGATGACAAAGCATACACATTTTGGTCAAATCAACCCAACTATAGATTGCCTTGATAGGATATCCGCATGACCATACAAGAACCCGAAAGAGAACAAATATTTGGCTATGATCCATTAGTTCCACAACTAGATGTAGGAGACCTTCTTATCGACATAGACATAGGGTTACGTATACAAGTTTCTAGAACCCGTAAGGTATTCTGAGAAGATCACACAACTCTTGGTACTAAACATAGAAGCTAAAAAGGCTTATGACCATTGGATAGTCGGAAGAAGAGATTGATTCTTCACATGACCATAACAAGTCCACAACAACCATGAACTCATGGTTGTGATCCCTAAGTCCCACAACCCAACGGGCCTACAAGTTAGTTAAGTATTGACACCGGTTTATGAATGCTGGTATTTAGATCCTCACCACTCCCGCCAGATATCATAACACAATTTTCCGTATTAAATATAGAAGCCAATCAATCCAACATTTTCTAGGCTAGACCAGAAAACCATCCATAGTTTCTATAAATCCACTACACCTCTCATTACCATTTTCCATGACCTTGTTTAGAAATATACACGAAGCACCTATAGGCCATTTTCCATGTATCCAATAGCCAATAGATAGGATCTCAATAGAGCTTGACATTGATTGGAGCCTCCGAGTAGCTATTATATCTAAATGGTCCATTACACCAATTCAAGTTAGAAGAGCCTTATTTTCCTTAGATTCACAAATTCCATTATTGCATGTTGAGGATATAAGATTGCCCAACTAGTTTGTCTATATCCACATATATTCCATTCTCATCGGCTGTCTTGGCATGACCTCGGGAGGTCGGGTATGAAGAAGAGCTACTTGTAGTCACTTTTCTATCGTACGGGTACTCTATGTAACAATTTAAGAATATTATTTTACATTGATGTTGTGGATTGAATATGAGGGGATGTGAGGATGGATACTTTGACTTTAGAAGATGATGGAATGGTTGATTCGGTGGGGGCTATGGAGATAGAAACTTTAAGAATATCTTGGTTTTAGGATCTTGAGTACGGGCATAATCTCTTATGGATATGAAGATAGAGTGAATTTTGAAGAAAGTAGATTCGTTAGAGTAGGCCACACCCTCAGTTGATGCAATACTAGGTGATGTTTTAAGGGTATCAATCTCAAGGGTTTTAAAGGAGTTTAGCCTAATACTTTTATTTTGTCGTTTAATTATTGATAAGTGGACTAGGGTGATATTTTTTCATCAAAAGAACATCCTTCTTGAGAAAAATTTGGATTACAATATTAAGGGCTTTAAAGTCTTCAATGTGATGTCTTTTCATTATATGATAAGCAAAAACTATGTCATACTTGTACCAATTAGGTTTTATCCATGGGGATTAAAGGGATTGATCGAGAGTAGTGATATGGTTGATGATTGAAAAAGATTTTGAGGATTATGTTATAGTATCCTTATGGATCTTGTTGATACAATGATGATGAGGTTATGGGTATTTCGGTTGTATTAGATAATTTAAGGGTATGGGCTATATGAGGTATGTTTTGAGTAGCAATATTAGGTGTTTTATTAAGAATGGGTTTGGATTATATGATGGTGATTATAAGTTTTGATGAAGAATGAGGTCCCATAATATAAGGTAGTGACCTATAATCCTTACTTGTGCTTATTTATATTTTTTTATATGGGATCTCGACTTCTCTTTTGGTTGACTTGTTGAGTTTTGTATAGGAATACATAGTTTTTTGATATGGAGTTGATGGACCTTATATTTGGGAGGAATACTTAATTATTTACACAATGGGATTCTCTTCTTACAAACCCCAAGAGATAAGATTAGGGAAATCTATGGGAGTAGTAACTATAACACATCAATATTATGTTTGATTTGGGATATCACTAGTAAGAAGGTCAAAGAAATTTGTTCGTTCCATTGTTATTTTAGATATGGATGCAAATTATGTATAACATAGAGTTACCTAATGGTATTGATAATGTGAGTGGTAGGATCTTGGGGTCTGTGGAATTAGTTTGGATTACATTATTGGTCGCAGGATGGTTTGGAGAAGTTGTTTTGAATACATATAAGGCTTGATTAGTGGTTACATTAGGATTTTCTAGTTGTAGTTCACCATGTTCAAAAAGGTTTTGGATGAATTTTTAAATGAACAACACCTTTCAACGTTAAGTCCATGAACCTAATGGTATTTACAATATTATTCTTCCTTATACTAGGATGGTTAAAGCTGATGTTTTTCAATAGGTGGAATAAAAGGAAGGTTTATGAAATGTGCAGCCATAAGCTTATCAAAGACAGAATAATTAAACTCCCCCATAGATGTGTAGTGTTAAGGAGGTATGGATCATTCGGGGTCTAAATAGTTCTTCGATGAATTTTTAAGACAATAACATTTTCCATGCGTTTGGACTTGTTATTGTTGGAAAAATTCTTAGAGTAATCAAGTTTAGGATTTTTATATCGAGTTTAACTTTACCATCTTCAAGGATTGAAGTTCTAATTTATGGGTTATGGTAAAGGCTTCATTGAATGTTTGGAATGATTATATTTAGAGAGTGGAAGATATGTGCTTGGCATAAGATCAAGAAAAGAATACAATTAGTTTATTTTGTGGAAAGAAAAATATAATTAATTAATGATACCCGCTACCTAGAGATGAAGTCAACAATAGATTTTCTTCTAATTATTTGATAGAATATAGATCGGTGATGGATATTTTAAATGCAATGTTAATGGATAAGTGTTATATGAAAATTTGGGCTAGTTGTGTGAATTAGTATAGGGATTTTTATAGGATGTTGTTATACTAATCAAGCTCGGTCCCGAGGTAATAACATTGGGAATGTCCTTAGCATAAGGTTTTGATCATGGATATGAGATACCAAGAGTTTAAGAATGCCCTGAGATGTTGTTGTGGAACTTCCTTACTATAGAATTTGGTAAAAATTTAATTTCCCAATATATAGGGTATGGTTTGAAGGGTACTATTGGATTAATGGGTTCATTATAATTTTTTTCATAAGAGAATATGTTTTTAGTTCCCATGGTAGCGGCTTCTAGACATGTAATTCTACTCATCAAGGATTGCATTAGATCATTCGAAGGGGTTGGATATTTGTTGTGGAATGATTAGTACTATCATAGATAAAGTAATTTGATTGGTACTTCGGTATGGTAAAAGAGGATTTTAAAAAGGAGGAAATTTTCTTGGTCCACTATAAGTTGGCTAGAGAGCTAATGGTTGTGATGAAGAGTAGATATATTAGTAATATTGGGGAAAAAAGTGTTGAGGAATGGTTTTAAAGGCTATGGATTTTGTTGATGTGGGATACAATTATACTATGGGACACCATTTGTAGATGTTGGTTGCAAAAGGGATGAGAACTAGTGATAACACTTGTATTAATAGGTGATAAATACATAGGGATGGATATAACTAGGTTTTAGATTAAAGATGAGGAATGTTGAGATCTCATGGGATGGGGTGTGACCAAGGATCTCGCAAAATGAAGTACACCAGAGGATCTTGTTGATAGATAGGTAGAATTGGAATCCATGTGGATAACTACAAGTGGCGGGGTGGTCATGTGTGGCGATGCACTATGAGAGATGGTTGAAGAGGTGTATGACATGGATCCTAATTGGGTAACCATATTTTATGATGAGATGGTATTAAGGCTGAAGTTCACTAAAGGATTTGATTAGATAGGTTTAAATTTTTCTATACAACGGGATGCGGGATAAGGAGTGAATTTTCCAATGACTCTTTGGTAGGTGGGGTTAAGATGCAGTGTGGTTCTAAATGATGGAATGGATGTCTAGTTGTGGTTACGGGTTCTAATGGGAATACATATAGCTCTTGAAGTGATGTAACTACTAAGGGTAATAAGATTGGTGTCTATAAGTTCTTCAAAGGTAGGATCTCTACTAGAAAATAATTTTGGGATGTGTGGTTTGGGGTTTCTTATGTGTCTCGATTTAAGACTTTGAGAGCACACTGTGGATATTGGATTATAAATATGGATTTTGTAGTGGGTCCGAGATATATATAATATTTTGGATTCATGATTATTGTCTAGTTAGAACTATGAGATAGAAAGAAAACAAAAATGAAATATGTTTGTTTAATGTAAATCACACAATTAGTTTTATTCTCTTAATTAGTTTTAGAAATGTGTGAAAAGAGAAAACAACTTGTAAAAGGTACTAAGAATTGGGCCTGCTAAGGTCATTTTTCGTGTGTCTAATTTGGAGTCCTTGAGATTCCCAAAGATATGTGAGGATCATGTATTTGTTGGTTTTGGGACAAGGTGTGGTATTGGGGCCTACCCCCTCACTTCACAGTCCTGCGGTGATAAGGGTTTTGGGTGCTTAGCTAATATACTACCCACCAATTATGTATACTCGGTCGAGAACACCGATTCAACTTTCCCCTTTGTGATGAATTCCAAGTTGGTAAAATTGGGAGGGGATGTTTATAATGTAATTTTTATTATAAGTGGTTTAGTAGTTTATGGGGAAAATTTTGAATGTAGATTTTAACCTCTACTTAGACTAAATGATCAAGCAGAGATGAAAATGCAAGTTCATTTTAAGTTCTAAAAAAAGAGTTTTCTTTCGATGAGGACAATGCACAAAATTCAATGCTAAAGAAAAGGACTGAAAAGATAATGGAAATAATATAAAAATAAATACTTTTATTCACCAAATACTCATTTTTTGTGTTACAATCTCTAGGAAATCATGATAGTACTCGAGCTGAAAACTTAGTTAACTTACAAGAAGTAAACAAGAAATCGATTCTACTATGGAAATGTGTAATTTAATCAAAAGGACTAGGTCCCATAAGGTGTGCCATATGTTTTAGTAAATTTTAGGATTCAATTTTAATTTATGAACAAAATCACTAAAACTCTTAAATGACGGGGTTTAACAAGACTTTTGTGGATGATGACAAAAGATGGAAATATAAATGCACACATAAATATCTTCTTCCAAGTAGACAACTTGACAAAATATGGATTATAAAATTATGAGACAAGTTTATTTGTAAAGGATAATTTTAGGAACCAAAGGGCTTACTTCAACAGATGTCAACTCACTTTTAATAAATTAAGTTGGAAATAATTAATAATGAAATTACAGTTGATAATATAAAGTAATGTGGATAATAAACTATGGATATGCAATGTTTGGATGCTAGGATTTAATCAATTCCCTTGATGATAAGCTGAGGTGGATTGAAAATGTTATTCCATTAGAGGTTGGTTACATCACCATGTTCAAGGATAAGATTTAAATATTTAGGAATATCATCCAAATTATGTGTAAGCACGATTTACATATACTTAAGTCATGATTGATGTCAAATTGTTACGACACAAATGGTTGGTAGACTATGGGTAAGTGTAGATGTTGGAGGTTTCGTAAAATACTCCTAGAATGTTCATCTAATAGAAAACTAAGCTTATAAATACAATAACATTATTCATGACTTCAAAATATCATTAAAATATATCAAAATTTACTATGAATGTAGAGTTGGGTATTTTGATAGGAATCGGCGTTAATCCACTAGATCAATGTTGATTCATACGATCGATGTCGATTACTATGTATACAACAAAAAATGTGAAATGGAACAAATTATTTAATGAAAATGATAATATAATAATGTATAAGGTTTAGATATGTGTTATGATACGAATAAAAATGTCTAATAGTTCATAGGATGATCATAACTTTTCGAGAGATGATGATTTAGATTATTTTTTGAGAAGGTAGCTTCTATAAAGGGATGATGGTGTACTAGAATGCTTCATCTTCTTTACATCGACAAGGGTTCTTATTCAACACTGCAAATGTTCAATACATGAGTCCAAAATTTGGACTGTCACCTATAAAAATTTTAAATCCTTGGGAAAGGGATTATGCCACCTTTAATAGGATTGATGTCATTTTAACCAAATTGGTATCTGATCCACACCAATCAGCATCCATTCAAGAAATCAACAACAATTTCTATCTTTTTCAAGGAGAATGGTTGAATTTGGTTCCAACCATCTCCTTTATGGAATTTTTAGGGTTTATAATGGTTTTAGGCTCGTGGGGAGTTTGTTAGGGGGTTAGGGTTGTTTAGGTTATTTTTATTTTTATTTATTTTTGTTTATTTTGTGGTTATAGGTGGTTACGGGTGGTAAAATGGTAAATATATGTTTGTAAAAAGGGTTAGGTTGTCATATGGGTTTACAAAGAGATTTCTTAGGGTATGTACATGTGCCTAGGAATTAGGGTGAGCTAATTCTAGTGTTTACACCTTCCTTAGTAAAAAGCAATGTTTTGGGACAGTTTTGAAGTCATATTCATGACTTCCATGAAATTGAATTTCAAGAAAAAGAATATTAAGATCTAGGGGTGATAATTTTAAGTTTAAATATCACTTTTTCAATTTTTCGAGTATTAACTCCATACCCAATGGATGTTTTAGGTCCACTAGTCTTACATTTGGTAGGAAGATGTCCCCTGAAGGTCATCGAATTGTTATCAAAAATCACCCATAGGCCATTTTGATGTTTTTGACAAGTCATGAGCAAGGGGTCTTAAGTGTAAGGAGGAAAGAAGAAGGAATTAGTAAAAAGTTGGGTCAAATTCAAGACAAATTGGTTATATCAACAATCATTAGTTTTAATGGAACTATTCTCGTGTTCCATGAATTCCCCATTTTACTAACTTTAATGATGAACTATCAAGGCGAGTGTAATCAATGAATTAAACTTGAGGGAAGATAAGGAAAATTTCAAATGTTCATTTGCTTCTCCAATCAGATGACTAAAATACAAGGAAATGAGAGGAAAGTCATAAGGTTAATTTAGAATTGAATAAAGTAAAAGCAAAACAATCCAATGTTCCTCATGTTCCCAATAAGTTTTATCTAGTAAATGAGCAGATGGAAGAATGGGAAGTTAATCGGTTAAGTCGGACTCAAAGGGAATAGTGAGAAATGTTCCCTCATTCCCATTATGCCAAAAATCCTACCATGTCCACCAATTTGTCCTACAATGGGTGAGGTTAGGAGTTTAAGGCACCCTTGTAATAATACTCATGTTTCTTTGGTTCCCTGAACCTCCATTCCAAATGACTTAAGGAAAAGGGCACCAAGCGGTTATATCATCTCCGCAAAGCACTTGAGGAATTTTTCCCTTATTCCATCATTCCCCTGAATTTCTGCATCTCCACATAAGTGTACAAAAGGATAAATTTATTGTTTAATTCCCACTAGGAATGTTCTTTTATTCTACGAGTTCTCTGAAACTTTTTCAGGGCCGACTGTCACGGGATTTAGAGGTGAAAAAATCAGTTTCTTACATCTGCAAGAATCTAACAACTTCACATTCCCAAATTTATTATTTAATGGCACCCATACCTTTTCATGTAACTATAATGGCATGTATAGGATGAAAATAAGGATACCCATACTTAAAACTAGAAAAATGATGGCATTTGGTCCTTTATAGGTGGAAATGGGCCATTTATGGTTGTTAGGTTGTTCCCTTTTCTCTCTCTCTTTCTCAATGTATGTAAGTGCTTACACATGTGAGCAGTGTTCTTCTCTTCTATATTTAGAGATCCTCCTTAGAGTTTTATAATTTCCATACCTTCAGACATCTGTAATTGCATTTTTGGAAGTTTTGTAAACCTCTTCTCTATAAATGTAATTCAAAATGCTTAAAGTTTTATGCAACTATTGTTCATTCCATTAAAATAAGTGTATTTGATGTGAATCTCTTTCCCTCTTGATTTAATTTGAATCGATTCACTTGTATCTCAAAAATATTTGTATTTCTCTTTGACTCTTACATGTTTAGTTGCATTTTTATCTCTACATCTCAGATTTAAACCTTGTTTTAACTTTGGTACATCACCTTATTTCATTTTACAGCATTTTCTCCCTTTCCAATCATACCCCCTTCAAATTTGTAGTTTATATTTAGTTTAGTTACATTTTAAACTCGTACGCTAGTTTGTAGTGGGCTAAGATAGAAGTACCTCACCTTTTTGGAGGTTTATATAGCTTTAAAAGGTCCCACACTTACAAATAATCCCATGTTCACCAAAATTTTTGATGTTCGTACATGATCATCTAGAGGGTGCAAATTTTATGTGTTAACATTACCCATGGGAAAGTCTCGCAAGTGTGAAATAGAATTCAAGCATAGGGGTATTATCAAGAACTTGATAAGGTATTAGAGCTTTCCAAATATGAGGTGACTCAAATGCCAAAAAGGAAACACTTGGATTATGGGGATGATTAGGAGATTGTGATGGATCAATTTCCCCTAATTCATGTGGTTCAATAGGATATTATTTAATTTTATTCTTCTTTTGAATCCTCTAAGGGGTAGAAACTTTAGTGCATTTAGTTTCCACAAGCTTCCTCCTAGAATATTCATAGGAATGAGTAGACCCTATGGACATTTCAAGTTCCTTGAAAGATGAAGTGAGAGAAACTTTCATCGATGGAGATAGTAGACCACCAGATTTTATTAAATAAAACATTCTCTACTTGAACCACTTTATTGAGCTCTTAATTACAGCCATGGTTCTTTCTTTGATGTCACCTAAATTGATCCATAAAGCGCCACTTTTCAACAATAAATAATTCATGTTTAGTGATAATTAAATGTAAAATTTACTAAGTTCCTTTTAACCATTATAATTTCCATCTAACATTCATAACTATACTACAAATTGAGAAATAGAATGCAAAGGAGACACAATATTTATCCTTGATAAACCCAATGTGTGAAAAACTCCACTAGGTAAGCAAATTACTTCCCTCTCACTATGTAATTCTCAAAAATACAAATTTTTCGCCAACAATTTGACTTCAAAATGATTCAACACTCCTAATTGTATTTACTTGCTTACAACTCCTCAACAATGAAGAAATCACTCTCAATGAAAAAAAAAAGAAATAAATCTAGCTCCTCCTCTTTGTTCACACTTGAATTCACTCAAAATCACTTGTTATAATGAAGGATAAAACTTATATTTATAATTTCTCTACCAGGGACGAGATGGAAAGATGAAACAAACCATTTTGAAGCCCAAACATTTTTAATTGTCGAGTTTCCAAAATTATGGTATCATCGGGGACATGACTTTTGGTAAGGACAAACCAGTGGTTATATAACTACCAGTCCCTATAACCGTTGGTTACGTAACCTCATAAAGTGGTTATGGTACCACCACTCTCTAAAGATTTGTGGTTACGTAACCATCGGATAGTTACAGAATTTTCACCTAAAAACTTTCTAAATAGAACAACAATGTCCTTTAAATGTCATTCAAAGGTGTCTGGATCACCCCCTCGGCTGAATAGACCATCTCATGAATAAAAAATATGTTGATAATCTACACTTTGCAGTATCAAATATGGAGAGTATATAGAATTAAGTATTTTTAGATCCATTTTTGGATCATAACTCTTGGATGTTCCATGGATTAGGATGAAGAGGGGAAGATTACACCAATTGGAATTTAGGATCGAATAGTTCGGCCCATCATATTTTATCCATCCACAAACTAGTAAAACTTGAATTATTTCATCGGATCCACTATCATGCTCATGTAGTCTCATTTCCTTACCTCAAAGTCATCCATTTAATTAGCCCAATAGTACTCAATTTTTAAGTTGTGATGCAAACTCAAAAGGAGGAAAGTATCAAGATTATTCCTAATGTCAAGTTTTGAAGGAACAATCAATGTTAGTTAGAAATATGAAATGATACAACTTTCTTCTTTTCACTTATGTACATGATTTGAACATGATATAATTACTTGCACAACTCAATTATGATTCTCTTTTCACTCGGGTACCTCGGTAGTCTACTGAGGTGAAAGATCAAATCCTCTAACTCGATATAGGTGAAGGTGGAAAACTAAACGAATTGAATTCCATATTTCTCAATTAAATCGACTACTTGAGATGAGATTCTCCAATCAGTATTACCTTTGAATATCCTTAAAACATGCATGGTTAATACACCATTCACCCTAAAGAAGTGTGACTTACATTCTTGATATGTAATTTGTGGGTATTTCTCATAGGTCGGTGAATTTTTGACACATTAGTATTGGATAGGCCTCAAAATGGTCTTTTAAAAGTGAGGGCATACACTAGACAAGAATTCATTTTTAAATTCTTAGAGGTTGGAAACTATAAAGAAGTGTCGATGAAGGTTGTTACTTATGATTTTCCCCTGTCTACCATTTGGCATCCTTCCGTAACCACAAGAATGAAATGAGCCATCCAATATTGGAATTCCTTTGTTATTTCTTCTCCCATCACTTTTTCACTAGGACATCAACATCATAGGGTGCTTCATAAAAATCACTTTGAGACAGAGATACGTAGGGATCAAAGAGGGCTTCCTTCCCTGTTTGGCCACAATCCAACTATCGTGCCCTGTAAGTATGAGTCTATCCTAACCCATTCGTATGAATAAAAATACCTAGTGATGATGACCATGTTATTACTAATGGGAATTTTTAGGCATTGAAAAATTCCCTTTGGTGTGAGGATTTGCAAGAATTGAGTTAGAATCTACCATGATTGTTCTTGAATCAAAATCACAATGTTTTTATAGGCTAGTACTAACTCATTACTTTGAATAGACAGAGGGTAACTACCTCCTGTGAATATCCCTCTCAAGAATATATTTTCCTCCACAAGCTCCCATGGTTCATTCAACATTATTACATTTACATCTTTCAGTCCATATGGGTTACATCATTTTCCCCACATTGGGATACTTTGTGTTTAGAGTGGAAATTGGTTCGGGCATGAGTATTTGATCTTCATGATATGGAAAGTAATGAGACATATGAGAATTGAATAGATGTGCTAATTTTGAAATTAATTCAAACACTTTCTATTTTTAGCGAGTCTATTCGGATGCTTATATTTAGTGAGTTTCCAAAATGGTCACTTATTTGTGTTTTTGACTTGTAAGGATTGACTAAGGTAATGAAATTTTTCCATTTCGAAACTTACTATTATTAAATAAAGAGGACCTATCATAAATTTATATTTTTATAAAGGGGACCTCTACGTGTCAAAATGGAATGAAACTAGTCTCGAAATTTTAAGTTTTGTCTCGGGATCTTCTGCTCCAATTTTGAGTGATTTTTAATCTCCGGAACTCTATAGATCTAAAAAGGTAGATGTATGGTCTAAAATTTTCTTTTTATTTCTGAAAATTATACATGCATAAATGGTATCAAGTTTATAGTCAATGTGAATGTGTTTTAAGGAGGAATGCACTGGTGAAATTTCATGGAGATCGAGTGCACAATTTTGGATTTATAAGGAAAAAAATTATTTCAAGATTGAGGTTCCAAGAAAAATCCAGTAGGATTTCTATGAAAAAATGGAATTAGGGGGAATTAGAGAATTTAAAAACAAAAATATTATAAGTGTTTTATCTACAAAGTTATTTGATTATACTTGCACAATCTAACTCAATTTTAACCTAAAAAACTCAAGCTGGGGTCATAAGGAGGTTAAAGTGAGGTTGTACCTAAAATAGGTGAAAATATGTGTAAAGGGATAAAAGTGACAAAAAAGTGTATTTTTCACTAAATCTTGACATGCGGTGGCATGAGGATGAGATGAGAGGGTTGAAAAATAATCTCTTAGGAACTATAACAAGGTCCTGCATATGACCAATGGCTTTCTAAGAGAGGGGGCTAGATTTATTTTCCTCTTGTTCCCTTAAGCTGTTAGGAAAAATAAATGGGATATAAATAGCTCAAAATGTGTCATGGGTGCATGTAACATGAAGAAGGGGGAAATTTGAGTTGGGAACAATTTTCATGTTTTATTCTTCCCTAACACCAAGGTTGTCACTTTAAGTGACGAAGAAGTTTCTAGTAATGGGGAACACACTTTATTGTCCCTAATGTCCCCTTAGACTAAGGGAAAAGGGAAAAGGGACACATAATATCCAAAAGTGTGCGAAGGTTCAACCCAACATGAGGAGCGGGGAAAATTTGAGTAAAGAAGACATTTGTAACTTCCCTAAAAACACAAGTTCTCACTTAAGTGAAAAAACATGTAAATGTATAGGGGGTGTATTTTTTTCCATATTATCCCCTTACACATTGGGAAAAGAGACAAGGGTTACACAACCTTCAAAAAAATTCTCAACCTTATTTCATTTTTGATGCCATCATCCTAACTTGAAATTAGAACATCATGAGTGATATTTCTTCTTCAGAAGTGTGACATGGAATTTAGGAGCCAATCCATATATTATTTTTACTCAAAAAAACCTTTTGAGACCATTAAAATAATTTATAAGAGCTAATTATTTTTGTAATTTAAATTTTAGGCCCATTCACTCTTTTGGCTCAAAGGGACAACTGTAGTGACTCAGGTTACCATGGAATATTTTGAAGCCTTGGACAATAATTGATTTTTCCAACATGTGAATAATTACAAGATATTTCCATTTCATATTTTTATCTTCCAAATCCTCTCGAGTTCTCGGTCAAGGCATGGCATTCCCCGCACCCGCAATGACCTTGTTTTGCTTGTTGAATCCACGAAAATATATGGCTCTACAAAAATCATTCAAAATGCCTTAGATGCATTCAATACTCATCCATATAACATTTTGATGGTTTTTTCCTTGATATCACCTTACGAGAAGATATTCTTTAGTTTTAAAATGGCTAAAATAGCCATTTGTATGCCTTTAGGGAGATTTATTGTACCTTATACCTCGGTAACTTTCTAAATCCTCATATGTATTCTTCCCTACACATGAAACACACTTTAAAATAATGTTGGAACATTCATATTACCCATAATTAGAATGACATTATGGACAACTTGATTAGAGGAATGGTTTACAATAATCGAGAAAAGAAATTTTCAATTAGGGTCTTGGTTTTCATGACCAAAAAAATAAATTTTCATACTTGACATTTAGCATGATAGAATTTGGATCTAACTTGGTGGCATAGACCATAATGGATAAAGGAGGACTTAAAAATTCTCATGGATAATTAGACCCGAGTGCCTTAAAAATGGGAAATAGATTCATTCCTTCACTAAATAATACAAATAGGGAAAAACAAAACAAACACAAAAGGAAATACACAAAACTAAAATATAAACCATGAAACATGGGAGGGAAATTTACAAAGGTTGGACAGGAATATACAATATTTTCACAAACCCAGAATAGGCTAAAAGAAATATGTACCATCATGGAATAGCAAACTGAAATCATACAAATTCAAGAGCTCAAAATTAATCATCTTATCATACCATGATTTTATGATGACTCTACATGGCTTGAGAAACAAAAGGAAACAAATTTTACATTATCATATAAATATTTCATAGAAAACACATTTACATCTAATGACCACTCACTCACTTGTTTAAAATTTCTACTTTCCATAGCCTCTATTTGATAATTTATGAAGTGTAGACACCCTAAGATATCACATTACATATTTTAAACCACTGAAATCACCCTATAATTATTTCACAAGTACATTACAATAATTTTTGACCAATTTTGATATATTCCGCTATTTTATGACCTTTAATGGCATTTTATGACATTGTCCTGCAACTCCCTAAAAATTCCTATCACTCAAACATAGGTATCACATTATAAAATATTCACACTATGGAATGATTACATTAATATCATATTCCTAGGATTAATTAATTAATCCTATCACTCTTATTATTCATCCCCTATCCCATTAGCTAATTTCATATTAAAATAATTAAATAAATCCTACATATATCCATTTCCACCTCACCTCTTATCCAATTTACTTCACTAATTAACATATCAAGTTAACTAAATAAACTAAAATAAATTAAATATTAAATCATTAAATATATTCAAGAGGAAACATTTAGATTAAAATTAAAACATGCATTTGAGTCATCTAAAAGTATCTCATAAAGCATGATGCAGCCTAGAATTTACCAAGAATAACCAGGTGCACTGGCACATCACTTGGCCTAGACTGAGCACTCACCCAAAGTGTGCAAAGGTACTAGACCCCTCCTTAGAGTTGCTTGTGTAGGATGTGAACATGATGAAGAGTTAATGCATTCATATCCATAAACAGTATACACTTTCCACAGAGCATATTCTAGATCTAGATCTTAAAGAATCATGAATCAAATGATAAACATAATGAAATTATCCATGCAATAACTAGTTACAGTCACATTTGACACCATTATTCATCCAATATACTCCATTATATTAAAACACAATGAACATAGAAGATTCTTACAATAAATAGTACCATAAGTACCATAAGTTCATGCGCACATCGAGATCTCGGTAGATAACTTCACAATAGCTCATACATAGTATTTTCTTAACCTACGTAGATTACTACATATTTATAAGGGTGGGGACTTGCCCTTCACTGCTTACATAATTCAAAAATAGGTCGCATTCTAAAAATAGTCATACACATGTACAATAATAGACACACATGCAAGTGCACTAATAATAGATCTCTTCTAGTTAATTGGCAGTGATAATCCTATTATTAACTCAAACTCATGCAAAGCGCTTAGTAGACGTTCTTCAAAAAATAGCATCTATGTGCCATGTAAGTTTCCATCTAGTTGTGTGCCCCACATGTTATCTCCAAAATATCCCATAACCATTAAAATGGCTAAGTCTCGGAAAAATAGAAGAATTCGTCATGGACTCTGCTCTAAGCCTTTGGTATAGAGGTTCATACTTACCAAAATATGAGAGCTCATATAACTTATAGACTCCGCATGTTTTAATAATTTCTCCCCAGCATCATCATATATTGGCATATCTTCTGTCATGTGCTTTTAGTCTTTGTACTCAATAATGTGTCTAATTATTTCTTGTTATCAAACGTGTGGTGGTTGTAATCAATCACCTTGTAGATGTGTGGATATGGGAATCCCATTCTTTCCTAATTATCACACCTTCTAGATATTGCATTTATGAGAAATTACTCTCGGGAGAAATTTCAAATTTTGTTTCTACTTTCTTCTTTCCTTTAGCTCTTGTGGTAGGTGCTTTCTTTGGTCCCATCTGAAAATCTCAAATTTTTATCTTACGTAGTGAGCAAGTCAAAATCCTAGTTTTAATATGAATTCCCTAGTTTGAAACCACATTCCCTAGCTCTTTATTAATGCATCTACTTCACTCAAACCCTTCACCTATGGGGATGCAAGCTTCTTCTGTGCATAAATCCACTCTCCATGTCTGGTTTCATACTCTTCGCACCTTAATACTTTTCTCTCGTCTTGGTCACACTTAGCTCATTCAAATTCTTGTGATGACAATGGTAAAAATGAACTTGCATCACGTCCTTATATTGATTTTCAAAACGTTGGTACATTTATTGCTCCTCCACCTACCAACAATCCTCTCATTAACTGACCATTTTCACACTTTCCACATAATACATATTAGTGCCAAGCTATAACCTTCTAGTGCGCCTTCCTACCTTCTAGCTACACTCTTCTCTTCCACATGCTTCCATGCGCCCGAGTACCTCACCACTACACCTTCCCTTGGTAGTCTTCATGTCCTCTTCTTACCTCATGTTATACGTGTTCCTTTGTTTATCTCCATCTATGGTCCTTATTTGGAACAAATATCCTTTCTAAAAAGCCCCAAAATTGACTAGAACATGTATCATTTTGTTCCTTTATGTGTACCCATTTTTCAATAGCCACCCCACACAAATTGTATGTGCAGTCCTTTACACATAAAAATTCTTCAAATGGTAATTAGCTTCTAATGCACAAACATGTTTATTACATAAAACACCAACTAAAATGACAAATCATAGTGAAAAAAGGAAATACATTAAGGGAATACATAAATGAAAACCTACTCTAAATGGCAACACTGTCTTAGTACAAAAACTAAGAAGAATTATTTATAGTAGGGCTTCATCCTACTCCCATTAAAGTAATCGGGTAACTGTATCCCATCAAGTGCTTCTAACTAGAAAGTGCTTGTTTCAAGTATGTGAGTGATAACATATGGTCCCAACCAATGCACTTTAAGTTTTTTCGGATGGCACGAAACTTAGAGTCATAAAGAAGCACCATTTTTCCTATCTCAATATTTTTTCCCCGATGTGCCTATCATGCCACGCTTTCTTCTGGCCTTTTCTTGTTTCTAACTCCATCGGGTTATTGTTCGTCGCTCATCCATCTTGATAAAATTTCCAATTCATTATTCTAATGCTTTCTCATCAACTAGACCCATTACGCGAACAATACATAAAGAAGGTAACATAAAATCCATAAGAATAACTTATTTTGTGCTAAACACCAATTGAAAAGGTGTGGCCTTGTTTAACCATTTCTATGCTTTTATACACCCAAAGCATGACAAAACTTTATCATCCTAATATTTCCTTCCAACATCACAAATTTTTGTATATGTCCGCTCAAAATTTTGTTGAAAGCTTCGAGTAGTCCCATTTTCTGAGGAGAAATCATGAACTCATCCAATAGAATCATGATTGTATCATTCAAAAAGTGTGTGCCCCTATCATTGGTCAAACTCAACGGGCATACATACCTTGTAAGAACATTCTCCCATAATAAGCTAGTTGTTGTAGCTATTGTACAATCCTTGGTAGTTGTTTGTTCTTCCCACCGTGTAAGATAATCTATGCAATTGATGATGTAGCACGATCCATTTCTATGTGCGGTTGGTGAAATATGACCCATAAAATCTATAGCCCATTTTTCAAATATTTTTACACTAAGACTAGGTTGTAAAGGCATTTTATCTCTTTTCCCTGGTTTTCCAAGGTGTCGACAGTGATCATATGCCTTGTAATACACATTACAATCCTTATACGGGGTCTCCCACCACAATCTAGTTAGTAGAATTTTTCTTGTATTGGCATCACCTACATAGTGCCCACTGCAATACCACCATGAGCCTCTTCCATGACATCTAGGCACTCATGCTCTTATACACATCTACATAATACTTCATCTTGACCTAACTTGTATAGGTCACCACTGATCAACATAAAAGGTGTTGCACAAATTGCTAGTTATTTCTTATCTAAGGTTTTGAGTCCTTTTGGCGTCACACATGTGCATAGATAAACAACAATATCCTCCAAGTCTAAAGGTGTGTGATGTAACTTGTATAACTGCACATCGGCATTGTATCTTCAATTATTTTCACGTCTTCCCTTGACTATATCCTTGATAAATGGTCTAGGCTAGAATTACTTTTCCCTAGTTTTACCACAACTGTAAAATCAAATTCTTGGAATAAGAGCACCCATCGACATATGTGCCCCTGTAAGACTAGATTATTTACCAAGTATTTCAATTCCATATGATCTGTATAGAATACAAATGTTGTTTATTGTAGGTATTTTTTGAATTTATGTAGCGCATAGATCATTGACAAATCTTCATGCTCTGTAGTTGTATAATTCTTCTCTACATGAGTCAAATTTCTACTAGCAAAATAGATAGGATGATCTATAATACCTTCTCCAGGATGAGCCAACACTATGCCAATGGCCATGCCATAAGCATCCACATGTACATGAAATGGTTGGTCCCACGAGGGAAAGCACATAATAGGCGTTGTAGTAAGTTTCTCCTTCAATGTCTCGAATGTGCCATGTTGTTGTTCCCCCAATAGAATGTCCCTTTTCCTTTTAGTAACTCCTCCAAGGGTGCAACAACCTTAGCATATCCTTTGATAAATTTTCTATAATACCCAGTGTGACCCAAAAATCCATGCACCTCACTTTGACTAGTAGGTTCTTTTAGGCCGACAATAATTGCAACCTTAGTTGGATCTACCAACAAACCTTCCTTGCAGATAATATGCCCTAATAGAGTGCCAAAAGGTGTAGCAAACACACACTTTTGATGTTCAAAGAGATGCTTAACTATCTACATCTTTCAAAAATTAAGCACAAATTGTCACAATGATCCTTAACAAGCCCATACACTATCTAATCATCCAAGTAAACTTGCAAGAAAAGATGAATAAAATCCTAGAATGCTTGAACAACTATTCGTGAAAATATAGTGAGTGCATTTTTTTAGACCAAAGGGCATCATAGCAAAATTCCCCATTTAGTGGTGAATGTAGTCTTTCCTTATCTCCCTATGCAATCTTAACTGATGATACCTAGAGAATCCATCTATAAAGGAATAGACTTCTCATCCTACAACGCCTTCCGATATTTCCTCCGTGAATGATGTAGGGAAAGGATCGATTACACATGCAACATTTACTCCTTGTAGTCCACACAGATCCTAATCTGACCATCTTTTTTTATATTAATCACCATTGGGCTAACCCATTCTGACTCATCCAGGGGCTTGATGATTTCAGACTTCAACATTTTTTCAATTTCTTCTTTGAACTTTTCACGCAAGTTGGGGTTCATCCTGTAGGGTCTCTTCTTGACCGGGCGTGCACCTTCCTTAAGATTTATCTTCATTTCTCCTAATGATGCATGCACTCCTTTCAATTCATAGTAGCCCCTAGGAAATAATTCCTAAAAATCATAGAGCAACTCTGCATTTACTTCAAATTCATACCAATAATCTCTAATTATTGCCTCTTTAGGTTCAACATCCGTACAATATTCACTTCGTTAGTCCTCTTAGGTTCATGATAGGTGTGTGTTTTTTTATCTACATTATCCAAGATCTCGTGTGCACCTATTGAATGATCTATATCCAATTCTTCTACTTCTTCATCATCCACTATGTAGACCATCTTCCCTTTTTCTTTCTCAAAGAAAGCACGCTTAAGTAGTGTGGCATTTGTCTCGCTTCGCAACAAAATACAATCTTGTGTTATTGCCATCAAATAAATCCTGAATGATTTCTTCCACCTTTGCACTATATCCCATAGTTAACATCCTTATAACCCTTAATGCCTCTTCTACTAGAGGTTTAGTAGAGAAGTAGTCAAAATTCTGGACCATACCTATAATCAAATCCTACCAATTTCCAATTTCTCTATGTAGCTCTACATATACATACCAAGTGCATGCATAGCCTTGTAAAGTATAATAAAGTTTGTGCACCCATAGTAATGGTGGTAAATATTCTTACACCTCTATCTAGAGCCTCTCACACTGATTAATGTGGTGTTGAATAGGTTGATTACCATGATATGTGCAGATTTTAGTTAGTGCATTGCTCCTAGAAAAACAAGTTGTAAGAGAAATCATTACTTCATTCCATTCTACAAGATTATCCTTGTGAACCACCCACTAACTTGTTATTGTCTCACACAGGGTATATGCTAACATTCTTCTTCTCTCCAATATGTCTATCCACTATTCCTCCATGGTGCGTAGTAATACCGTAGGGTCCCCTTCCCCAATGTACCAAGGTTCAGAGTTGTTACCTATTCTCCTAATGCAACGAGGTTTATTGTTCCGTGAAAATGTGCTCCTTACTTCATGCCCTACCAACTCATAAGTACCATGATCCCAATTATCACAATAAATACTTGTAGTATCGGTAATAGACTATGTATATTTACACCGAAGGATTCCCTCTTTAGAAGGCTTGAGAACTTTTGGGTCCTGGATGCCGCATACATAAATCTTATTGATTTTTCTCACTTAAAGGCTCAACATAGGGAACATATTTTCCATCTATTAAAGGGATAATAAATCTTTCCTCCTTATTTTCAAAACTAATATATCCCTTGTTGAACCAAAGATTAGCATTATTTGCATAACACCAAGGGTGTCCAAGCGAGCTGGGAAACTTTCTACTTTTGCAAGCGCTAAAACCTCAAAATCCCTAGTGAACTTGGTCCCCTATATAGTAATGGATGCATCTTTTAAAACTCTGATAGGAGTGGCCTTAGTCCGATTAGCCATAAATAATACATTAGAAGATGGTTGCAATGTAGGTCTCCCCATCTATACCCATGAATCTAAAGTAAGCACATTGACTTTTGCACCTATATCAATCAATATATTGCTTAAAATTCATCCATCCACAACAGCATTCAGAGTGATTTCCTTTTCCGTAGTTTAAGCTATTAGGGGAAGAATTTCATATAGGATCTGTCACCCATTCTTAGTATTAGAGTGCGGAGTGTTTCCTTTAGCAAACTCCCTAGTAATGGAATAATATTCTCCTACCGCAACATTCTACATACCTCCTTTAAGTCATCAATATCTGACTAGACCTTCACTACCTCCTTATTTAGTTCCATCTTACTATATTGCTCCTTTAAACATTGTATTTCACCCTGAAGATTTCTAAGGACCTCCATGGTCTCTTGATAAACCTCCTTCGATGGGCTAGATTTGGGCACCGGGCATGTAAAACCTCCTCTTTAGTGATGGTAGGTTTCTCTTGTAATGCCTCTTTAGCACACGTAGCTTCAAAGTAGTGGTAGTGATCTTTTGGTAATACCTCATATTCCGGTTCCAACTTGGGAATCCACTTATTTTCTATAAGCACGGTATATCCTAACCATCCTTGCGCCTTTGTTTTCTTGTTTATGTTACTTACTCGAGATGCTCATATGAGTTTGGGAATTCCTCATTGCTATGATTCTTTCCATAAAAATAACATGTACTATTCTAAGGACATTTGTGCCTATCGTGGTCGGGTGATCCACATGTAAAGCATATTCCATGAGGGAATTTTTCTCATCCACTACCATGACCTTGACCTCTACCATGTCCTCCATCATAGCACCCCTCATTCTAATCATAATGTGCTCAATTGTGATCTCAATCCTTGTGTTCATTCTTGCCTTTTGACTTATCTCGATACCCATGTTTATTGCACACCAATATCTATAGCATCATGGATATGGCCAATCAACCTCGCAAGTCCTCTATATCTCGAGTCGTCGACCGTAAAATATTACAATAACAAGATACATTCTTCCTTATCGCGCATTGTAATAATGGGCAATGGATGGTGTTATGGTTCGGGTGACATATCTCATAGTCTAGTAATAATGAATGTATTGTGTAGACACCTATAATTTAGCCTCGAACAATTTAAAACACTTAAATTGTGCTAATTATCCCCTTTCCGCAAGTTGGCAACATATCATCAATAATGACCATCTTCTCTCCTATTGTCATTAATTAATTACACTACACTAATCTAATTAAGTCACCTATCCAAAAATATCCTAATTAACAACCTTCCATTAATTAATCACCCCTTCTATCTAGACTAATTAATTATTATCAATTAATTAGCTTTCCCTTTCATTTAACCAATAAATCAATATTTAATTGATTTAATCCCCTTCTAATAGCCTAAATCATACTAATATTCCTCTAATTAGCTTTTATAAGCTTACATCTACCTATTAATTAATCACCTTTGATTAATTAAAACACCCCCCAACTCCCATGACTTGCTAAGTATAAATTAAACCCTTCTAAAGTAAGGTTACCTTTTATAAAGCAACCTTATCCATTCCTAATCTTGTTTTACCTTTTATCCCACATGCAAAGGGATGAAGTGTTTCCTTTATCCATTGGGCTATATAAGGAGCCCTCCTTCTACCTTTATACCTACACCTAAACTTCTTGAGAAGACAAAAGCAAAGCATATAGCAAAATAGACTAAAAGCTTTCCTTTGTTTTCTTGAGAGTTCACCACTTGGAGAGTTAAGCCTCTTTTCTAGCCAAAAGTGCTTAGGTCATATGGGAGGTGTCAAAAGGGTCTTGTAGCCCAACTTTGATAGGTTCTTGGAATATCAAAAAGGTTCATTCATAGAGCTTACATAGGTTCATTCATTTATTTGTTGTTAATCAAAAGAATAGAGGATTTAGACAATTAGCATGTTAAGTTTCAAAGTTTTAATATGATAAATGTTAGTGTCTAACCTTGTTTAATTCTTATCTTGATGGTGCTTTGTATTTTGCTTAATTTTGTTAATTAAGACTACTAGGTGTTAGTCTTTATTTTCATTAGCTTAGTTTAGCAAATCATGCACACATTTGGCACATGCGGTGGGACCTAGTCCCTTGGCATTTTAGTTTAAATTTCATTATTTTGGCTAACTTTTGATATGCACATGTAGTAATTAATGTCCATTTTCTTGGAATTTTTGCTAATTTTATATGTGTAAGTTCTTGTTCATAGCCATCATTTTAATGGGTTGTTGCCATTTTTAAACTAACTTGCTAAAATTTGAAGTATTGTGATTTCTTGTGTTTTTTTCCATGTTGCGGGTAGGTGGTGGCAGGCACACTACCAAGAGCACAGGTACATTTATGGTGGCACAGGCATCTCTCGGGTGGCATAGACAAACTTTTTCGAAATCTGAATCTTGTCTATTGACCTTATCACATAGGCACTAACCCCGACACCTATACCCTAACCAGGTGCGCAGTGCACTAACCCGAGTTAGCCATGTCGCTCCATTGTACCTTCACTACAACGCAAAACCTATCAAATCAGCGCATACACACTAACCCCTGGCACAAAAAAATTTTCTAGTGGCACAAGCATGTTTCCGTTGGCACAAGCGTTCATTTGGAATCTAATACTATTTTAATTAGTGGTGGCACACATGCTTTTCTTCTCGGTGGCACACAAATGGCACACACACTTTTCTAGTAAGACAGAACTCTGTATGAATCTAATCATGTTTTTATCTAAGTTGGTGTATACATCATTTCGGTGGTGCGAGACATCTCTCGGGTGGCGCAGCACACCGCAAGTTGGAAAAAATACATAGTGGCACACATGCACTTATGGTGGCGCAAGTGCTTCTCAGTAGCTTGCAGTGCTGTCGATCCCAACGTTGTTATATACTTCCTTGGCGCACACAAACTTATAGTGGTGTAGGTACCTATCTAGTGGCAAAAGTGCATTGTGAGTCAGAAAAATTTAGAGTGGTACATCCACCCTAACCCATGCACACACGCATAAAAGGGGGCACAGGTATATCTATTTAATCTAGTTTTGGTTACAACTTTTTAGTGCTCCTTGTTTTAATCATAACTTTTGACTCATTAACCCGTTTTCAGAGTTTGAATAAGCGTCGGAAAGATAATGAAGTGTAATTTACGAGGGAACTTTCAAAATTTAGATACCTTTGGTATACCAAATTCTATCACAAAACTCCCAAAATGCCCGGAGACCTCCAAAAATGCAAATTACTAAAAATTGTTTAAAAAGTGCATAAAATTGGATTTCTAGAATTTTTCGATTTTCTTGGTTTTCTAAATCTTAAAGGGTTCTAACAATTGGTTTTCAGGTTTCCTTTGCATTAGTTTTCTTTATAATAACTTAATAAAAAACATTTTCATCTTTATTTGTGAAGGTTTGAAACATGTATGCTCTTCCCTCGCGCCTTTCTAGGTGATCTTGGGAATCAGAAACATTTCACCACTTTCTTCATACTTGCAAAATGGTTTAATTAACTTTCAAAGTTGGTTAAAAGGAACTTATTTTCACATTGTACTTAGGAATTTTCCATTTATTACAAATTTGAGTGAGATACCTTGTTGTGTATGCTCTTTCCTTGCGTCTTAGGATGATCTGGGAAATCAAAAACAACATCTTATCTCCTTTATATGACTTTTGGAAAATTACTAACCTTGGTATGTAGGACCAAAATTACTTGTCAAAGAAAGGAGACATCAAAAACAAAACACAAAACCCTCTAATACACGTGTTTCTTGTAGGTTTCCAAATGGTGTGCCACTTAAAACCACATTTAAGTTAAAAAGATAAAAAAACACACCATATTCAAAACACTGTATTGCAGGTTTCAGAAAAGGGTACGCCCTTATCCACTCAATCTGGAACATAATTCCTTTGGCATAATGCCTTAAGCTACAACAATGGGGGTAGTTCTAGGAACCCCAAAGTAGTCCACATAAGAGGGAACCTTGTGGATGAAATGGGAAGTGCTCGCACTACCTACTTGACTAGTGATTCCTTTGTGAGATAGTGTTATTGGTTGTCCGTATGATGACCCTAGTGATAGTACATGTAGGTGTACTAGTTTCATATTGTTCTTGAAGGGGGTAAATTAAAGCCAAGATACTCCCAAAATAGTTAGTGTAACTTTTTGGGTAAATTACACTCGCTTAAGACAACTTTGTAACACCTAGGATGAGAGAACCACCTAGGAAGATATTCTTTGGCCAAGAGCCCACTTTGATCATTTCAAAATAGTGTAGAGTTATGAGCCATCTTTTCATCACAAATTGTGTAACGCATTACTTTCACTTAGTTTTTCACTTGCCTTAAGGTGAGGTGAAACTCTACCGAAGTGAAGCCAACATCTTTCATCCCCATTTTGATCTACATCCTTCACATTCTTTTAAAACTTTTTGATCAAAATAAGGGTGACTACCTTTGTGTTACCAATCAATTGTTTCGCCACTTTTTTTGTCCATTTATGCCCATCCATGTTTTGAAATTTGGGTTAGTTAATGTCTAAAGTGTGTGGAGACGTATTTATATCATTGGTAGCCTTTGTGATCTTGATACCCACGTCAGGATCACCATCATATTTAGGATTGATTCATCCTTTTATCTCCCTTTGACATGTTACCTCGTTTTCATTGTCTCAACATAATTAAGATACTTATGTCACGTTTATCGTAAACATGATCTAAGTGTTTGTATTATGGCATTACGTTGCTTGAGTTTTAACACATCCTTGGTATACTTTGACTTAGTTTGATTTCAAACATTGTCCCAAATCTTGAAAGGTGTCGCTTACTTTGTTTACGTCATTTCGATACCACTTTGACACTAATATCTCACTTCTCCATGAAGCTTGATAGACGTGCCCAATTGCTGTGGTTACGTAGCTTACATTTTTAAACCTTGACCTTTAACATTTAGGCCTTGTTGCTTGTTAAACTTGTCGTGGTATCCTTTGATTGGGATTCACATATTCCCTTTGTTAAAATTTATGCCTTGTTCATTTTGAGCTTGACGTAAATGTTAACATTGTGTTGATCACCTTTTCATCGAACTGTCACTTTGTACATGCATTTTCATATGGTGTATTTCCTTGTTGATTGGATTTTTGTTTCACACTTGCATGATTGTTCCTTGTTATTATTCATTCGTAAAACTTATTTTCTATGAAAATCCCTCTTGATCTCATCAAGATTGCATGACCACGATGTTTATTTTCCTTATACCTTCTTGGAAAATCACGCATGAATCTCCATACTTACACAATATCTAGTTGATTGCCATTATGCTTCCCAAATTGACATGTAACTTCCTTCCTTTGAAGGAGTTCCATCGCACTATCTAGATCTATACATTTGTGCTTAAAACATGCCAAAAATGACTGACTATCATGCGGTTCCTCATGCTTATGAAAATACGGAACCTAGGTTTAGGCATTCACATCAAAAGATTCCCGTTATGACTAAACCTCATTTGGTTCTTCACGTTAGAAGTACCATATGGGTAACTCGTTCCCCACCTTCATCTCATAGTTGGTGGTATGATTTAGATTTTCTCGATCCAAATTATTATTCGAGTTCCCCTACTCTTCTTCTAATTCTAATCCAAACATTTCCTCTTCTTTTGAGGATTCCAATCCAAACATTTCCTCTTCTTCTGAGGATTCTAATCCAAATATTTCCTCTAAATATTCTGATGATTCAGATCCAAACTACTATTTGGATCCAAACTACTATTCAGATTCATCTAATTTGACTCCTAAGTCATCTAATGCAACTCCTATGTCATGGTCCTCCCTATCTTTGTAGGAACCTATTCATCATACATTTAATATGACTCCTATGTCGCGTTCCTCCCTTTCTTCGCAGGACCCCTTTTATCAGCCACCTCAATGACGTCTTCTTCCTTTGAAGATACACGTGACTCCAAATACCTCTAATCAAAAATCTAATACAATTCTTGAATCACGGTCCTCTCTTTCTTTGCAAGACCCTTGTTATTATTCATATAATGCAATTCTTGAATCACTTGTCCTCCCCTTCTTCTTCGCATGACCTTCTTCATCAATCACCCCCAATAAGTCTTCTTCTTTGAAGATTCATGTGACTCAAAGTCCTTCGAGTCAAACATCGAATTGACCCATACATTGCAATCTACAGACTTTGGAATTAATCATACTAGTTTTAGAAGATATAACATTGTATAGGTAGGTCCACACCACCTTCTTCTACTCCGATACATCTAGCTACACATCTTCTTCATCCCCCACATCATCTTCTTCTATCAATCACCATCAAACATCTTTTAAGTCTTCCACACCAAGTGAACCTATTTCTTCCAATCAACCTTTGGTGATCGATCACAACTCATACCGATTGATCTCTTTCATAATGAAGAAACAATCAGGGCATTTATAGGGGCATATAAATATATTCCTTTAGTAGATTACGAGAAAGGATTCTCTTTAGACTTTGATGCATTTGCATATTGTGAGGAAAAGGTTGATTCCTTTTATTAAGAAATGGAGGAAGAGCCTTAGATCATGTAACTTGACCCTCCTCTCGATTCTTCCATCTTCACATTATTCATTATGTGATGAAACTCCTTGGTCTTGCATTGATCCATGGCCTATCTTCTCATCACCCAATAAATATTTGTCTATCATAATTACTCAATCACAATCTCTTATGGGGTCAACACCAAGTATCCCTTTATCTTCATCTAGGTGTGGGTCACCTTCTAGTAGCCCTCCCTCTACTATTTGTGGGAAATTTTCAAGTAGTCCACTATCTTCTATTCTTGGGGCACGTCCAACTAGTCCCTTATCTTCTATGTATGGATCACCCCGGGTAGTCCATCATCTTCTATTCTTGGGCCACATCCTAGTAGTCCATCATCTTACATCTATGGGTCATGTCCTAGTAGCCCTTCTTCTTCTATTCTTGGGCCACATCCTAGTAGCCCTTCATCTTCTATCTATGGGTCACGTCCTAGTAGCCCTTCTTCTTCTATTCTTGGGCCACATCCTAGTATCCCTTCATCTTCTATCTATGGCTCACCTCCCAATAGCCCATCTTCTTCAATCCTTGGACCGTATCCTTTTCATCAATCACATTATTCTTCTACCAAATATTATGGAAAGCCCACTTCCATTCCTCTCATCAATTATAAATGTCCACATTCTTCTCCCACTTCTCGGGATCAGACAAGTCAAGCATTAGCTTATAAGAAACCCTAGATAGGTTCTTTATCAAGCCAAGATACAAAATCAAGAGATTCAAAGCTACCAACAACTCCAATGATCATAAAATCCAAAATCAAACGTGATTCCAGAATGCACACCAACGTACCCATCAAGTATGGTGCAAAGTGCATAAACCTCTAGATGGGGAATTAAATCTCCCACATACGAAATCCATGTTTCAGAACAAATCACGCGTCATTTATTGAGTGTGAATTCACCTCGATCATCAAGATCAAGGATAATATCAATCTCGATAAACAAACGTGCCTAGTCTCCTTATGAAGGAAGTCACAAACATTGTTGTTGGATCGTATCGCATAAAGAGACTTTGTTGGTCCCAACCTCTTAAAATTGTCAAAAATCTAAAAATCAAAAACAATTCAAAAATACAAAAAATTTGAGAAAACACAAGAAAAAAATCAAAGGTACAAAGATCAAACATTGCAATTATGTATTGCATACACATGGATGTTATTTCTTCCCTTCCTTGTTATTCTTCTGCAAGTCTTCCTACCATTTTCATCCCTTTGGTGATATTTTGGTTAGCCTATTCACACGCATTTTGTGACATTTATCTCTATGGTATCTATTTGATCTTGGTCTTTTGTCACCTTGGTAAATTAAAGAACGACTGACCTCATGGAGATCGTATCATATTCAACATCTAATAAACTTGTTGCAAAGAAATTTTGGACATATTTGTTGACACTAGCCAATTTCATCATCATAATCACTTCCACCTCCTTTCATCAAGTCATTTGTGGTTCTTAACCCCTTGTCAAACAAGAGAGCTGAAATAATTTTTCAGAAATCAAAAGAAACAAAATCAATCAAATCAAAAGCAAAGATATATTATATTCTCTCTTGGGGTATTTCCAATAAACTCTCTCTTTGGGGCTATGGACGTTTGATTGGTAGTAGAGAAATGTTGTGATTAGAATCAAATACATCTCTGTCGGGGCTATGGATGCCTGGCTGGCAGTGGAGCAATGTACGGTTATCCTTTCACCATCCATTCACAAAATCACCTTTCACAATCAATCATCCCTACACATTGGCTAGTGTGTATCCACTTGTTGTCTATTAAATCTTCCCCTTAAGAGGTAATAAATTCCACATGCACACAGTGGATCTCTATGAGTAAACAGGATTAGTATGTCACCAAGTGTCTTTTTTGGACCTTGTTCAAACTCTTACTCTAGTCCATATCTCATCTCATGATTTGTGCCTTTGGCTAATCACTTCTTTTTTGTCACGAGTCTTCTAATCTACATTCATGTCATTCACATCATTCTTATACTTCATTCAAAACATCCATGTGTAAAAGATTACTTTTTTCCATGTTTTTGGGCACCTTTTTCCCCTTCCATAAAAAAATCTTCTCCTTCCTTTCTATCATGTGCTTTTATGCCAACTTATCTTTGGGGCATCCTTTCTCCTTCCTAGCACTTCATTGGTTTACGTTCATCATCATCATGTTGAACTTATCCATAATGGCCTTGGATCCTCGCTTCTAAGCTATGAAGAGTTTTCCTTTGAATACTCCCACCTAATTCTTTGGGAATTTTTGCATATTCACCTTTCTCACACGCACGTGGCCTTATGCCCTTGTACATCCCATCTATCATCCTTTGGGGACATCCATGCTTCCTCATCTTCCTATACATATTTTTAGAAAACTTTCAAAATCAACCAAAACATTCAAATATGTTAGAAAAATCATCAAAAACATTCAAATATGTTTCAAGAAAACTTCTAAAAATTGGAAATCATCCTACAAAACGTCACTCTTTGGTTCTCACATGCTCATGTGCATGACTCGTGGATCATCTTGATCTACCTCCATCAACAAAATCTAGGTTGCTTACTTCATCGTACTCTAGGGTAAAACAAGTAGCTTAGCAGCTTGCGTATTGTGTCGTAGTGCTAATTACTTTTTATCGGACCCAAGTGTCCTTTGTTATTCCCCTCACATATATCCTTATTTGGGACACCATCATCAACCCTTGTCGTTAATTCACACAGTCATAATCTGAAACTTGATAATAAAAACATTACATCATGTTTCTCTATTAGTTTAGCTTGTTTACTTTCTCGTATTGCATTACATTTTTTGTATGTTGCATGGAGTTAGGCATATTTCAATTTCTCGTATCGCATTGCATTTTGTATGTTTCTGGAGTAAATGTTTTGAGAAATGGACAATTGTTCGTAGTATGGATTTTCATGTCATTCTACTTTTGTTATATGTTTATATTTTCATAAGGATCAATGACATAGATCTCTTGGCAATATGATGACACTGAAGGTGTTCCAATGCACAGGCTAGAGGCTAGTTCTTCTCTCCACTTCTCCATATTTCTTCTACATCACTTTCCTCTCACCACTTTCCTTCTACTTCACCTGGGGCATTCTACCCCTGCCCATTCTTCTATCTATTTCTCACCTTTTTTCGATCGTCAATCATCTTCCTTCATCACCCCATCGACGTTCGAGGGGGCATCTCTTCCTCCTACTAATTTTTATTCTATCCCTTCAATATTTCATCTATCTACTATCTTTGAAGTGGTGTCACTTATGCCACCCCAAAGAGGGGTAAATGTAGACACCTTTCATTTAGCTTGAACAATTTAAAACACTTAAATTGTGCTAATTATCCCCTTTCCCGCAAGTTGGCGACATATCGTCAATAATGCACATCTTCTCTCTTATCGTCATTAATTAATTACACTACGCTAATTAATTAAGTCACCTATCCAACAAATACCCTAATTAACGACCTTCCGTTAATTAATCACCCCTTCTATCTAGACTAATTAATTATTATCAATTAATTAGCTTTCTCTTTCATTTAACCAATAAATCAATTTTTAATTGATTTAATCCCCTTCTAATAGCATACATCATACTAATATTCCTCTAATTAGCTTTTATAAGCTTACATCTACCTATTAATTAATCAAAAGAATAGAGGATTTAGACAATTAGCATATTAATTTTCAAAGTTTTAATATGATAAATGTCAATGTTTATCCTTATTTAATTCTTATCTTGATGGTGCTTTGTATTTTGCTTAATTTTTTAATTAACACTACTAGGTGTTAGGCTTTACTTTCATTAGCTTTAGTTTAGCAAATCATGCACACATATTGATTTACGGGGACAATTATATTTGGTGTACCCCTACACTTCATATTTTGTACACCAAATCCCGTGCATGTCTCATGTGCTAAATTTTCAAATAGTTTATCCAACTACTTTACCATAGCTATAATTTGTACCTCCAAGAATGGGCTGACTCCAAATTGTCTATAATCCCAACTACCTCAAAGCACAAAAAGTAGATTCAAGGGCTTTGCATGGATCGAGTGTATGTCTTATGTGACATATCCCTCCTAAAAGGTGTGATCAAACCTAAAACGAACCATTGCACATGCTAGCTTGCGTGAATATCATAAGAAAGCTTAGATAAAAGTTTTTTGAAATGGGAATCATACTCCTGGATACTTTCAGTAGTGCCTTATTTAATATCCTTGAGTGCACTTATACTCTTATGCTCAAAGTTGGGGATATAGAACTCTTTAATGAATGCATCTTTGAATGTTGTGTAATCTACACAATTTTGATCAGGCAAACTTCTTGTACCAACTATGTGTGCATTCTTGCAATGTAGTTACAAATTGAATTTCCTTGTGCTTAGATGCCATGATCCCTTTTACGAGGCCACAACATTTCACACATCCGCACATGCTCGTGCAAAGCATCTTCTATGCCTCTATACTGCGCGAGACGAAGAGATATCTCCATGTAAATATTCTAAAGTTGGTGTGGACCTTGCCCACTGATCCGTAACATCTTGTGTTTCCTCTACCTCCGGAACCACCAAATCCACTAGAACTAGAACCACCTACACCTCTTGATCTTCCACCCGTAACTGAGAACTAAACCAAAATATGTACTTCCTGTGTCCCAACAAAGTAGTACTATACTAAACTCCTATAGTCTGCATGGTAGTACTACTCCTAGACGTGAGCCCCAAATTCTACACACTTAAATTTTTTGTAGATGATGCACCTAAAAAGGTACGTCTAAATAACAATGAAGACATTTTCCCTATCATTGATGTAATTTTCATGTGACTTACTCTTGCTTCCCTACTGCCCAATTTATCTTGATGACTATTAGATGTACTAAGTACTAGAAAACCAAGCACAAGGGCTAGGCTTCGGGTAGATTCGAGATGCGCGCATGTGGCCCAGTCGTCTCTGCTAGCATGCTCCGTGCAAGGCCGAAGAGGGTTCTCTTTCATGCTTGGCCAAATGGGGAGTTCACGATGCTCGGCTCCATGCCTTCTACGTGTGCTCCAAATGCTTTGTGAGTCATCTCTTTCTGAATGCCATCTTCTCTATAATGTCACGTTGCTTCTCTATCTCCCTCTCATGCGCCTAATTATAATTAATCCACCTTTTCTCTCTGCCTCTCTACCACTAGGTCCACCATCTTTCTCCAAAATTTCTCATGCCCCCGCACGTGGTGGGGTTTAGTTAGCCATTGGTTTTCTTTCTAATTTTATGATTACCATCAATATCTTAATCACCGGTGGAATGCCTTTCAAGTAAGTTCCCTTGGGATACCATAAAAAATGGAACCAACTATCCACGTAACGTGTCTAAATCAAATCAGCATCATAAAGGGCCTGAAATTATTCTTGCATCTAGACAAGTACATGATACCTCCAATTTCTTTTGGATGCATAAGCAACCAGCCATTCATACATTTATACTAGAAAAATAACGAAGAAGCTCTCATATAAAATTTCATATAGATTCTATTCCACCCACGCTCATGCATCAAACTCAAATCCAGTGTTGAACCTCCATGTGTACTCTTCTTCTAGATCTTTTATCCACTCCTCAACACTTGCTACGGTCAAATGGTATGTCTTAATCATGAACCATCCTTAAAAAAATGAAAAATAGGTCTCTGTAATGGAACCAATGATGCAACCTAGAATTTACAAAGAATAACCCTGTGCACATGCTTTGCACATCATCACCTACCCTAGACTGGGCCCTCACCCAAAGCATACAAAGGTACCAAGCCCCTCTTTAGATTTTCTTGTGTAGGATGTGAATATGATGAGTATTTAATGCATTCAGATCCATAAAGCAGTATACACTTTCCACGGAGCATATTCTAGATCTAGATCTTAAAGAAACAAGAATCAAACGATAAACATAATGAAATTATCCATGCAATAACTAGTTGAGTCATGTTTCAAACCATTATTCATCTAATAGAATCCATTATATTAAAACACAATGAACACATAAGCTTCTTACAATAATTAGTGCCATAAGTTAATGTGTGCATCGGATCTCGACAAAGACATAACTTCACAATAGTTCATACATAGTCCTTTCTTAACCTACTTAAAATACTACATATTTATAAGGGTGGGGACTTGCCCTTAATCGCTTACATGATTCCCAAAATAGGTCACATTCTGAAAATATCCATGTGCCTTTACAATAATAGACACACATGCAAGTGTGATAATAATAGATCTCGTCTAGTTAACTAGTAGTGGTAATACTATTATTAACTCAAACTCATGCAAAACGCTTAGTATACGTTCTTCCAAAAATATCATTTTCATGCTACACAAGTTTCCATCTAGTTGTGTGCCCGCACGCTATCTCAAAAAATATCCCATAACCATGAAAATGGTTAAGTCCAAATTCATTTTGTCATTCATGCACGCTTCCTTCCTGTCCTTTGGTGCCTTCAAATATATCTTACTACCCCATGTGAATCTTACTGTGCACCTTCTTCTTAGTTTCATACTTCATCTGCCTAACAAATCACGACATTCCAAAATTAAAGTAAATATCTCCAAGTCAAAATTCACGTCATTTTTTTGGGTGAATAAAATAAAATACATGGAATTAATATTTTAATCAAAAAGATAAAAAATATTCAAAAGGCATGTCACTTATTCCAACTCAATGATAACTCATTCATGTAAACTCAAAACAATATTTCAAATCTTTAATCAAGTTGGATACTCAAACAAATCTCTCCAATCATGCTTGAGTTAGCTTCAAGTCGACAAGTTAATCACAAAAAAATAGGATTTAGGGTTCTTTTCCTCCTCTATAAATAATCACTCATCCCTCTCCATTTATAATCTTTAGAAGTTTTTTAATTTGCATAATTATTTTTTTGAACTTTTATTCAATTCTACACACCATTATGATGTCCAATTGGTCACAAATCAACAATCAAGTCACTCATTCAATAAATTTTGTTGTAGCTGAAATCTACTTCCATTTGGAACATATTTGGAGCATCTACGATAAATTTGATCAAGATATTTAACAAGATCATTACTTCAGTCTAAACTTTAGCATTCTCATCCAAGGTTATAAGGAGATACAAAGAAGGATCAAGTTTAATTTTATTTGCATTATTTCTTTCATTTTGTAGTATTTCACTTATATACATTTCTATTATTCTCGATAGGACCAACCCACATATTTTTCATTTCTTCATCATTTTTTTGAAATTAACCTTATTTTTGTGTTCTTATATTTGTTGACAAATCACTAAAAAAATTCAGGTTTTTCATGTAGTAAATTATGAGAACTTTACAAAAACCCTGTCACATTGGTTGTGTTTAACTTTTTTATTAGCTACAGGTGATATTTGCTACCGTGAAACTACTTTCCCTCTCATAGCTCGTAGCTTGCACTAGCATCATCACATTTATGTTTACAACCATATACTGTGTTAGCGTGGATACAAATGTGTTACCAATTCCCTTTGTGCATTAGGACTTTCTCATTCATTTTTCTTTTTCAGCTTTGTACTACTATGACTAGAGTTATGCTATCATTTCATTAGATGTGCTATTGTTTCATTGGTTGTATTACCATGTTGATACATGTGTTTCCATGACTTACACCTGCATCTATATCTATGTTTTTACATTCTCTTGGTTGTGATAGGGTCACATCAAAAGTGTGTTTCCACCATCCTAAAGTGTGCTAGCATTATAATATGTGCACTAGCATTTTGTGCTAATTTTCAATTTGTTTTCTCAATTTTATAGCATCTTCATTTCCATTTTTTGTTGTTTTATATGCATCTCTAGCTCTAATTTCCAAGTTAGAATAGTGGTAACATTTTTAAGTTTTGTTCATCTTCATTCACTTATATTTAAATAAAATAATTTGTATGATCTTCTCTTGTACTCTTGAGCGCTCTTGAGATATAAAAATCCATTATAATTTATTTTCTTCCAATATTGTGATTTCAAGAAAATTACTCTTGATTATGTGCGGGGTGCATCATTTGGAAATATTACCAAAATCAAGTACAAAACAACTAACACCTTTCATGTAGGTTTTGTTCTCCATTTTTCCTCTAGGAAAAATGGAAAATAAATAGAGAGCGAGACCGAGCACTAGACGGGGCCCTTAATGGTGAAATTGATATTTTCAAGAATTTTCTTGGGTTTTGGGAGCATATGCGGTGTTTTGGGATTCTTGGAGTCATGAGAGGATTTTTTCCTCTTCGGGTTTCAAAGCCTAAGGATCAACTTGAAAAAGAATAAAATTGGGCCTTGTGGGCCCACATCAAGATAAAAGTGGGTGAAAATTGAAAAATGGCTTAGGGAATCCCACCATACTCCCTCAACTTTTCGATCCTAAATAAATCCAAAATTGTAAAGGTATGGGGTAAAGCGAAAAAGGGGCCTAAGATGGCCACTAAGTTAAAAAGTATCTTGATGAGTTACATAGTGAGCATCTCGGTGAGCTGAAGTGGTGTAAGAGATGGTCAATCTCAAAGTGGCTCAATCAAGTTAAGTGGATTCAACTCATGTGAGTTACTCAATTAGAAGGTATTAGGGGTCGGTATGATGTGTTGGGTCGAGCTAGATGTGAGTTCGGCACCTAGGAGACTCGATGACTAACTTAGTAGGAGGTGATGTGGCTCGGTGATGATCCCAGGGCCATAAGGGTTGAACTTGGAAGAGGAGTTGTAGGTCAAACCCACATAAGAAAAGTGGGGAAAGTTGAAGAACACAATAGTGTGGAAGGGTGAGGAACTCACCATGGCGAGTTAGCCAAGATCGGCACAAAGTTGCAAGATCATGGTGTTTTGGGGGCTATTGCTTATAATCAATGCCCTCTTAAATGAATATCCGTAGTAATCTAGAATCCTAAAAATTAGGAAAGTCAAATTGAGACACCAATGACAATGCAAAGTGGTAAATTTAGCATGCATTACTTGTAAGTAATGCACCCCCAAACAACAACGCAAGAGTAACTCGGTTCTCGAGTCAAAGTAAGCACAAACACCAATAAAGGGAGAACCAGGTGGGAGTTGGTGAGTCAACGTTTTAGCATATGGGTGGTGATTGGAACAACTTCAACTTATATGTGGGAAACACATTGATAAGTAAAAGATAATGATAATTCTACAACCCGAGTAAAGGTGAAGGTATATGTTACGGTGAAGGAAAGGGCAATATCTTAAGTGAAGAGCTCCTCATTCGATGCAATATAATTTATTGTAAATTCCACTACATAGGAAAGAGAGAGAGTCAATTTTCATGTGGTGGAAGACTTAGTCGAAGAGTTGTTGAAGTGCATTAAGGTGAATTAGGAGGTGACTACTTCTAAGTAGTCGAGGTTACATTTTACAAAGCAAGAGCTAATTTGTTCACCGTAATGAATGGGCAAGTAAAGCCCAAGTTTTGTGGTGTTACGATTGGAAATTAAAGCATCCCTAGAGGTTTGATAAGTAAGTTGAAGTAATAGGGGTCGTATTCCCACAATGACGAGAAGCGATAAGAAGTGACCCCTTGGTTTCCACAAACCGTAAAACTTCAAATGGCCATAAATTTCAGCTAAAAGATTTTTTTAATGTAGAATTGAACTCTATAGAAAGGTCTCGAGCCCTTTATCTAGAAAAAAATATAATTTTAAATTTTGGTAAGGGAAAGGTGGTAAAAAATGGAAAAACTTCTTCTACACTCAAATGCACTATACTGATCATCTACCACCATTAATGGAGCATAGAGGCTAATTTTTGATCCAAAGAACAAAGATTATAAAGGGGATGGGCTATACAGTGTCCCATGATGTTTTAAATCAATTATTGAATTTAGTAGGTAGATGAGAGGTATGCATTCAATATTTTCATTTTCTCTCTCCTTGCCACTCACTTTTATAAGTTGTAAAGCCTTTCATTTGAAGAGGGGATTTTTCATTGTAACTAAATGCTACCAAAATATTTATAGGAATAGAAAATGTTTTGTAGGCCTCCATTTGGACATCTTACATGATGATCATGGCCTCTATTTACATTTGTAATCAATTTTGTATATTATTGGAGAAATAGACTAAGTCTTATGGATATTTTCTTCCCTTGTTTGTTTTTCCTACTTTCTCTTACCTCTTCATTGTTTTCATGGTTGTATTATACCAATTTTACTTGTCTTGTAGGGTCTTGAATTATTGTGTTTTCATGGAGATTTTATTTTGATTGTTTTTGTGGACTATGGTGATTATTCCACCCTCTCTGCACTCCATTTTCTATCATTTTCACACATTGGAGATACACCCTACACCACTCCTTGGTGCTTCTCCTCTCTTATTGTATATTTCTTTCATTTTCATGTTATTTCTCTCTCCTTAGTCCCTTGGAATTCATAAGCTATAGGTAGTTGATATATTTCCCTTCATTATAAGTAGTTACATTAGTTTAGGAAGAGGAACTAGTATTCTCTACGAATATTTGTTTCAATTTGCAAGGTCATGCACCTTCAAGAAACTCCATGTTACCCAGTCACACTACTTTCCTTAACACACTCACATGCTAAGAAATCAGATGGTTCGTGATCTAGTGATAATAGTTTTGGCATGCACTGTGGGACAACAAGAGGTCAAAGATCTTCAATTTGGTTAAGTTGATATGTTCTTAGAAAAAGTTACAATTTTAGAAGCTCTACAGCAAAGAAAATTTGAGGTAATGAAAACATAAGAAGGAGAAGTAATCAGTGTTCTCACTTGGATTTACATCTAAGTAATCGGTAGTCTAAATTCCAACTAGAAGAAGAAGTAAATCAGGCTAGAAAATATGATAAGAGAAAAAGGGAAAGAAGTAAGTTGTATTACTTCAAGTTTAATTACTTGGAAAGACTTACTTTAAGTTAGGCCATGTGTAAGACTTACTTAAAATTGTGTGAAGTGGAAAGACTTACTTCAAGTTTTTAAAAAGAGAAGACTTTACTTCAAGTTACTTCAAAGTTAAAGACTTAAGTAATTTTACTTCTAAACTCGATTACTTTAAGTTGTGTTGATTACTCCTAGATTGAGACTTACTTCAAGTTGTCCAATTACTTCAAGTTGAAATACTTACTACAAGTGGGGTCAAGATAGAATACTTAAGTTTTTCTCTTCTAAACCCGTATCAATAAGGGGAAGTAATGCATGTTCTAAATTCCTATAAAATCACGAAAGAGAAATAAGTTGTGTTACTTCAAGTAAATTTGATTACTCTAAGTGTAAGACTTACTTCAATTTTAGTTGATTTGAATACTTAAGTAATCCAGTGTCCAAAACCCACAACGCATCTGGAAACTCCAAGCAACAAGATCTACTAGTTTCAGCAATAAGTGTCTCATTCTATGAGAAGAATTCATACAATGTCAAGAACAAGAGAAGAGGGTATTTTTGAATACTTACACTCTCTCCAGGAAGAGGAAGAAGAGGGACAAGATTCCAGAGGTCTCAATCTCAACCAAACATAAATTTTTCTATACCCCCACTGGTATGCCTTTCATTCAATCAACTAGAGTGCTCATACCAATTAGAATGGCTGCACAACCACCGCCAAATCCATTTTTTAACTTCACAGGAAGTAGTCCACTTAATCTCAATTCTTGGAATCTAGTTCTAGTTGAAACATTGAAGAACATCCCATATTTCACTGGAGAAAATCACACAACTCAAATTGATCACAAATTTATGTGCCATACATGAGGTTACCAAGATGGGTGTGGATGGAATAAGTGAATTTGTTATTTTATTCTTTCAAAGGAAAATCTTTGCAATGGTTTTGAAGCTTAGTAACAAGAGCAATCCAAAATTGGGATCAATTATGTATAGCTCTTTATGGATAGTTTGGAAAATGGAAGATAATATGTCTTTATTGGAACAATGGGCCATAATCAAATGAGTACTAAATGAACATATGGTTTATTTTAATTTTATATTCCAAAGAAATTGAGATAAGATTCCAATGGCGTAAGACTAGTGCTGAGAAGGTGATTTTCTCTATTTCCTTAAATCTCTTAATTCTAATATAGCTATGATGATATAATCTATGGGAGGGATAACATCACCATGAGCTTATAACATAGCCATTAGAGTTGAGAATTTCCTAATTCAAGATAGTAAACTTTCACCTAGACCACCTATGCCTATTTATCCTAAAATGGGGAATCCAAGTTCTAGCCAAGAACTTACATTAGCTCATATCCCTACTCCAAAAAATCAAAGTTCCAATGAATATTCTACTTACACTTCTTCTAGCACCTCAAATGAACTCCAAGAATTCATGAAGTAATTACAGAATCTAGGAAATGAGTTGGTAATAGTTAAGAAGAAACAAGTACAAAATTCTAGGCCTTATCAATCTCAGTTCCAACCCAATAGGAATCCATATCAGCCTAATAGACCTCCTTCCCAAGCTATTAATCAAAGCTAGGGACAACCTCCTTCTGCTAGACTATTTGAACCATACAATCCTAATACAACTTTTACACCCATGACCTTAGTTCTAACATGGAAGAAGAATATGAATGGTGTTTCAATTATGGTCAACCCCATAATAAAGAAACATGCTTCAATGATGCTCTGAATCAATCCTTAATGGTCTAAACTATGGATGTGTCTCAAGAAGTGAACCAAGAATAAAATCAGCAGCAAGGAGCTACTCAATAAGCACCTTTAAGTGAGACTACACTTGTGAACTGGAAAGTTGATGATTTCTATGGGATGAATCAAGCTCCTTCTCAAGGTGTCACATCTAACACAAGGTTAAAGAAGAGGAACATAGAGGAAGGTCAGTCATCCAATCCAAGTGCTTCTCATCCTTTTATCACACAACAAGGTGTTAGTAATCCAATTGCAGCCCCAAATGTGTAGAATCAATCTAAACCACCTTCTAGACCAGCCCATGTGCCAATTATAGAAATTCATGTGCAAGAGAGAAGTTGTATGCGAGTAAAGGGAAGAAGAAGGAAAATCAATCTTATTTTAACATTATTGATAAAATGAAGAAGAAAAATGTGAGCATTTTGATGTGGGAGTCATTGGAAATCCTAAGACAAAGAGACTTATTGCAAGGAGCCATGGAAAATTTGGTATGTATCAAATGAGCCATCCAAAGATCAAGAGAAGGTGCTCACTAATGCAGATCAATGAGAAGGGAGTCAAGGAGGTCAAAAGGGTAAAAATATGAAGCCTCCTCCATTCTATATATCTATAATCATTGGAAGTAATCTTGAACACAATTACATGATTGATTGGGGAGCAAGTAGATTAGTGATGCCCAAGAAAATAGCATATCAATTGGGCCTAAATTATGAGTTGGTCTCTCTAAGGAAGTGGTATAACTAGATGGGAAAGTAGTAGGGACAGTTAGGGTAACCATAGGATTCATCCTTACGCTGCATATTTTTCCCAATGTCATAGTCTTGCAAGATGTATCATTCATTGACTTATTGTCACTCTTCACTCTATGTTTTTCGAGGGACTTCTTTGCTAATATTGGAGGCTAATTTTTTGTAGACTGGTCACACATACTTTTTAGAGTAAGGTATGGACCTAAAGATACAATCATACTAGAAAAAATTTCAAACTTCCAAATTGAGCCTCACGTGCCAATCCTAATCAACGCCAATTGTTAAGCCTTTAACCAAGAATACTACCCAAACACTCCAGAGATAGGTACCAAATTTGGAGGCATTTCAAATTTGACATTAGATGAATGGGTGAACAAAAACCATGGATTTGACCATTATAGGGAGATGGAGGAAGCTGGGCTAGGTATTTACTTCCTACATGAATATAATCTACCTCTTCCTAGCATCACCAAGCTGAATGATGAAGATGACAACAAAGTATGATAGTTTTTCTTTGGTTGCTCAAGAAGTAGACAAGGTGTTGATGGAGGAGTAATTTTTATGTCACCTCAAGGTTTAAAGTACCACTCATATTTTAGATTTCAATTCAATTTTTCTAAGAAAATAGCTGAGTATGAGGCATTAATCCATGGATTGCATTAGGAAAGGAAGAGAGGTATCAAGAACTTGCAAGTTTTTTTGGTACAAGTGAGCTGATTGTAAATCAGGTTAGAGGGTAGAATGCTACTAAAAATGACCTCCTCAAGAGCTATAAGAACTGATTATGGGATATCATTGAATACTTTGAGGATTTTAACATCATTTCCATCCCAAGGAAGAAAAATGAGGCTACGGACATACTTACAACAATTGGAGCACCATTTGATGTGGTTAAAAGTATCAAGGAAGAACAAACTTAGCCTAATATCAAAGTAGTTGTAAGGCCAGTTAATCTAGAAAATAACACAAGCTAGAAAGTGTTTGAGAATGATTAACAAATCATAAATTTTCTCCAAGATGAAGTTTAATTCTCTGCAAAGAATCAAGATAGGTTGGAACAAAGCATGGTGACCAAATATTCCAGCTAAGAACGCACAAGCTTCCAAAATATTTGGTGACTCTAGAATTTAGTATGGTGTTAGATGTCGATCCTAGATTATTGTTGAATTTTATTATATATAATGCATGGTGATTATTAGAGACACTCACATGTGGATGATGATATAATATTGACATGGATGTTTAATGGAAGTTATTCGGACATGTGATTTTGGAGATTATGAGTAAACCTAGAAAAGGAAAATTATTTGATGATGATATAGTTGTCGATATAAATTGTAAATGATTTTGTTGATTGCCTTGGTGATTGTTGTGATTCATATGTATAGATGATTTTGTGATTTTTTATATATTCATTTTGGACGTTCTGATATGGCCATGAGGCCGAAGGAGGTATTTGTGTTTTGCAGGTTTAAAATATCACAACAAACATCGGGGATTGGAGACTAACCAAAGTGGAATTCTAGGTGAATTCGACAAGGTCACCATGGCAACTTGTTTTTTGTGTGTGTGTTGTATTTTGTTAGAGATTCCCATGGGGGGATCATCTTTACATGTGACCATGGGTTTGTGTATTTTATTAATGTGTTAATCTTTTTATTTATTGTTGTATGTATTTTATTTGTAATGTGTTCTCTTCTTTTAATTAATTAATTGTGATAGATTAATGTGAGAGAATCATATAGTTAAACTTTAAATAAATTAAATTGGGATATGGAAAGTAATTATTAGAGTTGTTGTTTTTTGTAATTAATTTGTAAGGGATGTGTAAGAGGTGTAAGAGTTTGTGTAAGTCATATTTTGGAGTAAGAAATACTCCACCTCCATGGAAATTCGAATTTGACCTTGGGGGCTATTTTTGGAGGCTTGTGGGACAAGTAAAACTTGTCCCATGCCTCTAAATTTATGTTACCAACCATACTTATGGTTGGGGAAGTGATTTGTGACTTTTTATAATGCATTTTATTCATCTTGTGCATGTTTTTAATTGCACTTTCTTACATTTTAATTTAATGGTTGTCCCTTGAGGTGTGGGCTATTTTTGAGTGTGCAAGTAACTTGTCATTTTTCACCCACCTCTTTATTGAGTGTTTGGGAGAATGGATTTTGTCTTTTGTGTTGAATTTGAGGATGAATGATGTGGCATCCTACATGGATCCACATCATCCTCTTCTCTTCCCCCTCTCTTTTATATAATTCAAACTCTCTTCTTGTTTTGGGTTGTTGAAACCTTTTTGCATTATTCCTTGGGGTGCATTTTTTCTTGTGATTGGAGCTCTTGCTTTGAAAGGAGTTTGGAAGATTTTCTTGGTTTTGAACCTCTTTGCATCATCCTGGGGCACATTTTTGTGATTAGAACTCTTTGATTTGGAGGAAATTGGAGAGCATTTGATACTTTTTTGACTTTTTTTGGGTTTATATTTTTGACATTCAAAGCTTGTTGTGGAGCAAATCCTTCCATGGAGAGGTAGGAGTTTATTCCTTCTTTTATTTGCTGTTATTTTCTTGTTGTGTTGTGTGTATGGAGAATGTTTTATTTTTTTTGTTGGCTGGTTGGGTAGACTACCTTAGGGAAGGTGTAGGAGAAGGCTATGGGGAATCCATGTGGGGGGCATAAGGGAATGCCATGGGCATCAGATTTTTGTGGAGGGAGTTTTGGGTTTGGGATCCACCATGGAAAAGAAATAGCTTGCATTTCTTACTTGGGGGGGCATAAGGGAAAATTTGTGGGGGGCATAAGGAGGGGTTGGGAGGCATAAGGTTTATGGGATATGATATGTTATATTGGTGGTATGATTATAGGTGGATGCCCAATTCCCAATTGGGAGGCATAAGTAGCTTCCCCATAGTCCTTGCTCCTTTGGCTTGCATGATCAAGCCTGAGTTGTGATTTGAATGTTTTTATTGTAGTTGTAAACTGTTGTTTTGTATTGAGTTATGTTTTATATTGAAATGTGTATGTGTGAAAGAATGTTGTGTTGTGGAAGCCAGTTGTTGCCATGGTTGAATTACACCTTTATTGTACTTTGGTTGGGGCTCGGGGCCAATGATGAAGGAAGGCTTCTCCTTTCATTGGATGTCTTGGTTGGGTGGAGAGTGTTGCCTTTCCCCCTCTTTTGTTGTGATCAACTTGGAGAAAAGAGAAAATGAGCATGTTGTTTTTGGAGCAATGGAAAATATAGTTTTGACAGTCCCTTGTGAATACCCTTTTAATTGTAATCCTTTCCCACTTTGAAGTGGATGATTTGTATAATTATTGTAAATGAGAAGTTGCTTGTATTGATGAGGAAAGATTGAAATTGAAATGTGAAATGTAGAGAGTTATATTCCATTCTCTGTTTTGAAAAGGAATGTGAAAAATGGTTATATGTATTGTATATTGTATTTTGAAGTTAAAAGAAAGAGATAAGTTGTAAAGTTGTTGTTGGAAGTCAATAAAGGAATGCCCTACCTTCTCAAACTTGCATGATTGTATTGAAATTGAATTCTATTGTGAATTAAAATCTGTTTGATTTTGAAAAAAGAATGTAGGAAGGAAGTATATTGTTTTTGCATCCTTGGAATTATATTAAAATTGAAATCAGAACTTGTAATTTAACTTGGAAATGAATTGTTTAGAATCAATTGAATGTAATGGATTAGTTTAGGTATTAAATACCATACCTATATGGAAAAAATTGATAAATAACTCCTTCAAAGAAATTGATCATTGGCATTGTGTATAATTTTAAAAGCTTAAAAAGGAATGCAATCAAATTATACAGTTCAGACCTGCACTTAACAATCAACTTAAAAATGTTATAAATTAGTATGCTAAGACATTTAGGAATTCAAATTGACAAAGAAATCTCAAGAAAACAACTTAACCATTGCTAATTTGAAAATGATCCCTCCAACAATCATTTTTTGTCACTTGTTGGAAAAATACAATTTTGAATCAATTGAACAAATTAAATTTCCAAAAACACTCTAAACCCTCCCTAGATAATCCTCCATGTCTTTTTGACATGTTGAGTGAAGGAGGAGATCTAATTTAACCAAATTGAGAAGTTGAAAATTGTCAGTTCACTAATTAAAAGCCTGTAGATCCTTTTTGCAAAATTGACCCTTTAAAACTTATCAAAATGTAAAATTTATGTTTTTTGTGCAAAGAGGGCATCGAGAGCTTTCCAAAAGTCCTCGTTTTCCCAAAACTGAGCTTCTAGCAAAAGTTATGGCACTTTGAAGTTTTTGTGCCTTGGTGGGAAAATTTGGGAAAATTTTCCCTGGTGGGCCCGCAACCCAAAAATTTCCCGTCATTTTGGCCTTAGAAAAGTTTTTGGAAAAATTTTGGTTTGGGAAATTTTTCCATTTTCCTCCCCAGCCCATAGCCAATCAGAGGATGCCATGTGTCCTCTTGGAGCTATGGTGGAGGCGTGGTTTCTTTTCAACCCTTGACCTTTTTTTAAAATTTTTTTTGGAAAAATTTCCATCTTAGCCCTTGGCCCCCCACCACCAATGAGAAGGTGCCACGTGGCACCTTGGGGGGGGGCATGGGGAGGGAGGACCCCTTTAATTTCTTTGGTTTTTGGCCTTGGGAAAATTTCAACAAGATTCCCCATGCCCCACATCACCACCCCCACCTCGGGCTTTTCTTCTTCCCGGGCGCTTTGCGCCCAAACCACGCCTCCCTCCCTTTCTCCCCTTTTTCCTTTCGTGTGGGGCAATGTTTGCTAAATCCTCCCACCACCCCCTAAAATTCCCCCCCCTCTCCCCTCTCCCACTTTGCACCAAGACTCGACACGTGTCCCCTGGGGACCCGTGAGAGGCATGGAAGAAAATTTTTGCATTTGTGCCCATGCATGATGGGAAAAATTCCCCAAGCCGCCCCGTGACCCACCAACCCATTGGAGGTGCTTTCCCTCCTCTTGACACATGTGTCCCCTTGGGGAAAATTTGACCTAAGAACTCCACCCGCTCATATCTTGAGTTCTGTAAGGAGTTAGGAGGACTTCTTTATATCACCGGAAAGGTGAGAAAATTTCCTATCCATTGGGAATGGTTTAGGGAAATTTTGGAAGCATTAAGAAGGAGAAAAATCTAGTTGAAACTCTGATCTGTTAGAGAGTTGGGTATGGGGAAAATTTCTCCCTGAACCTAACTGAAACTTCTAGCCCTAAGTTTTGGACCTTGTGACCTCTGAGAATTGTTAATAAAAGAGAAGTTTGTTCTTGTGGATTTGAGTTGTTTTAGAATCTGTTAGTGGTAGTTTTTGCCTAGCAACCTGGGGGTAGACACTCTCAATCAAGTGCTGGGAGTGGGTAAGTGAGACCTTACTCTGTTGATTTTACTTATGTGTTCTTTTCCTCACTGTAATTTAATCCTGCTCTTGTCTTTGATCTGGTGGAAATTAAATACCTTGGGTATTTAATTGTTTTGGGTCCCTTAACCCTAAAATTTTAATCAGGGAATATTTAGCTAAAATGTCAATGTAATCAGTAATTAAATTAATCCCTAGAGAGATTTGAGCTAGGGTGGACTTATTACTGCACTTGTTGCTCTATAATGTGAAATTAGTAATTATTATAATGGGAAAAGTTATAGTTGAATTTAATTGTCTTTGAGACTTTGGTCGTTAACTCCTAATCAAAAGAAAAAAATAAAAAAAAAATTATTCCATAATTTTCTAACTAAACCTAGGTTGTTCATGGTCCAAGTGGGTTGTTTTAACCGGGCATCACACTTGGTATCAGAGCAAGTGGTTCAAAATCTTGGGCCATTGGGCACACTAGAAAACTTGAGACATGAACTATAAACCTAGCACACTTTTGAATCTAAGAAAACAAACTTGTTTGAAAATTGAAGAAGAAATAAGTATGAAGAAATATTACATTACTCTATTCATTTGAACTACCAGAATTAAAATCATAATAAAATAATAAGTTGTTTGAGTTGTTGTGCTTGCTTAGTGACATTTTGTCTAAACCCGGGGTAACTAAGAATGTCAGATTAAATTGATTTTGTGAACTTCTAGTATAATGGAAACTTGGTTCCCTTTTGAAAATGTGTTGTTTTACAAGTCCTAAAACTTGATTTAATTGTATGATGCATTAAGCCCTTTGTTGAGACCCTTCCTTATTGGAGTTGTTGGAATGATGAGTTGTATGATGTGATCCTTGTGGTTGGATAGTAGTGGTTGTGTTCTAGGTGGGAAGAGTTAATTAGAAGTTGTTTAGAGCTTCCTTCCTTGAGTGGTTAAGAAAGAGGGTCTGGTTGTCATTTTTCCATGTTGTTACCCATATGAGAGGGTGGACACTAAGTCTGGGTGTCGTCTAGGACCCAATCCTATGTATGTGTTCTTGGAACTAACCTCGAGGTAGAGTACCCCTATTGGTGGCCATGAAAGGCTGTAGAGTGAATGTGGTGTTAAATTTTGTGTTTTACATTCGTAATCTTGTGTATTTTATCAAGGACCAACATCTTATTTTATGATTGGATTGAGAAGCTCTGAGAATATTTTATTTATTTATAATTCTTGCAAGAATTTTCAAACTTTGCAATGCGGCTACTTAGCCACTTTTATTGATTGTCGATATTTCTTGGACTTTATTTGATTGATGACTCAGAGCTCATGATGTTGTTGGCTACTTGGCTAAACGTTACGTGGTTTCCTTCTTGCATGTTGTTGAGCTGGTTCTATGCTTCATGTATGGTGACAATTTTCATATGGGGGTACACCCTAGGTGTCTTGAAGGTCCTTTTAGGTGCTTAAAGTCATGCCTTGGTTATGGATGCATGGAACCTTGAGTGTGTCTAAGATCTTAGAGTGACCCCTTTTTGTTGCTTGACCTTGCTAGAAAGAAAGTTTGTTGTGTAGTATGGTCTAGAGGGCAGTCTGACAATGGTAGTGGTGATTCTATTTCAATCTGGTAAGAGCTTGACCCTCGTCGGAGTAGAAGTGTTTATTTATGGGCTTTTAGATTTTGTTAGGATTGGATTGCCTCTTTGGTTGACTATAAATGTTACTGGAAAAGTGTTTGTTTTGATAGTGACTTTTCATCGATGGCATGTTAAATTGTATCTTGGGTTCCTGGTTGCATCATAGAAAGTTTTGACTCATGGAATGTATGCATCTTGGTAATTATGGATAGATTTAAGCCTTTTAGGTAGTGTGTTTATTTAAGTGTACTTGTTTTACTCTCTTGACTTATAAATAAGTTTACCCTTACCTTAAATTTCCTTTACTATGAATAACATTCTATGACCTATTAATCTTTGGGTTACTTGGAAACACTTATGGATGCTTTGGGTCTTTTGGACCTTTCTCTTAGAAATGTTAGTTTGGTAGATCTTAATAGTTAATCTCGATGGTGCTTATATTGTACTTCCTCTTTAAAAAAAAAAAAAAAAAACTCTGTAACTCTTGGTTGTTAAGTTCATGATTTGGTAAATTATTTGGTTGCCCCATTGCATTGGATGCCTTTTAGTGTGGATGTGGTTCCTTGGAGTAAAGTTGCATTGTCATCTAGTTGCTTGGCTGGTGGTATCTTGTGGGGACATGAGTATTGATTGGAAAACCTTCTTTGGTTATTAGGAGAGTAAAATGTTACCATCCTAAACCCCAAAAAAAAAAATTGTTAAACCTTAATAGATTCGTAAAAGTAAGATTAAACCTCTTTAATGAGCCTTCCTTGAAAATTTCTTATGAAACTTGTGGAGACCCACTAAGAATGTTTAATGATGCTTGAAATTATTTGGTGAATTTTTGAAATCTTGGTGTGATTCATGTTGGTTCATTGTTTCCTAGTTCTTACAGAAAATTAATAATGTGTTTTCTATGTTGAATGTCTCTTGTTCCTTTAGAATCAAAATGTGGTGTGTTGATTTGTATCTCCTTCCCATAAAAGTAATTTTGTGATGTGTTTGAACCTTCCTTCTCATCAAAATTTGATTGATAAGATGACTCAACCAAAACACCATAAAACTATAATTAAGGAGATTTGACCTTGGAACTTAACAAATAAACTGGAGCATAGAAAAGGGAAGTGATCCTTGTTATACCCTTGGTAGATTAATAGAAGAAATAAAAACCATGTAGAAGAATAGAAAGGAAATCTTGTCCATCCACCTTCCTTATGAGTAAACTAAATGCTCTCTGCCTATACAGAATGGTGAGACATCATGCCCACCTTAGTGGTGCTCTTTATAACGTAAACTGATGATGTCATAATAGAAGGAAGTTTGTAACTAAGGAAGCATGAAAGGAATGTTCTTATCAAGAAAAGCTATAACTTTTGACTTAATAAGTTGATTTATAAAATGGGTAAAATTTATGTGTATTGAGTGCAATATATAGTTGAACTTGTAGTTTTTTCACCTACCTGAAATTGTGAAACACCCGGTGGATAGTAATGTGTTCTAGTTGCTTATTACTTCTTGTCCATGGATGTATGTGCCTTTCTTGTGGGAGTTTTGGGTCATCACACCCTTATCATCCCATAGCTCGATGGATGTGAGTTGTGGTCTTTTTGGATTGAGACTTATCTATTTTTTTGAGAAGCAACCTCCGTGCGTGTTGTCTTGTCCTTGGAGACCTAAGTTATTGTAATTTTAAGGAAACATATGTTAAGGATATAAAATAACTTTGGGAAGTCTTCTTTTCTTCATATTTTCTTGGGTCACCTTGTGGTTGAAGCCCTTCTTCCCATTAGGATGGAAAGTGCAAGATGATGTTATTCACCCTTGGATTTGATTGGACCCCTGTGTTACTTGCTCTTCTCCCTAGCAACCTTGAGTGGTCCTTGGTGTTCCTTGTGCTCTCTTTATGGTTATTCCGAGCTTGAGTAGGAAATAAGATAAATAATCCCCATTGTGCTTTAATGTATGGTGCTTGAATTGATATGTTAGTTGCTAGGGGAGATATATATATATATATATATATATATATATATATTTCTTTTGCTATATGGTTGACTTCTTTAGATTTGGTTGTTTGGTGTGTTCGATTCTTAAAACAAAAGTGTAAAAATCAGACTATAGGAAAACCTTGTGGTCTTGACTTCGCTTGCATTACCATGAAAATTTAATTGTGCCCTCTCGAGTTATAGAAGTTCTTTCCTTGATTAGTTCCTTGATTGTAAATGTTTTGTTGATTTAGGTGTCCTTGTTGATTAACCTCATCTTGTGTGATCTCAATTTGTGGGACCTTGAGTAGACTTGTTTCTCATGCAAAATTGGTCATGGTTGATTTTTCTAGCCTTGTCTAAACAACAAACTATGAAATCATAATTTAACCCTAGTGGAAACCTCAATTTTTGTTAATGTGGTATGTGTATCAGTGGGAAACTGTGTGGTCATCTCAAGTTTATGGAAATTTTCCCTATAATTCCCTTACTTGGTGGTTACTCTTGATGATATTTTGGAACTCTTCTTGTTATATTGTTATGTGTTGTATCTTGTTTGATAGCGTAAAGTTACTCCTTAGATTCTTATGTTCATAGCCTTGCATGCTGAAAGTTTAGAACTCATCCCTTGAAATCTCCCTTCTTCTTGTTAAATTATATTGGACCAAACTGGAGTTTTGTAGACCCACACTTGTTAAAGCAAACAATCCCATAATGGGAGTGATCCTTTTTCTATTGCAGTTATTCCTATCTCTCTTCTTGTGACTTCCAGGAGGAAGTCGAGTCTAAGGGGAGGGGGATGTAGTGCCCACTTCCCTTTGGCACCTTTTATTACTGATCATGATATTGTAGACTATATGACAGACATTTTAATAGTTTTGATTTAGTATGGTGTTAGATGTCAGATCCTAGATTATTGTTGAATCTGATTATATATAATGCATGGTGATTATTAGAGACACTCACATGTGGATGATGATATACTATTGACATGGATGTTTAATGGAAGTTATTCGGACATGTGATTTTGGAGATTATGAGTAAACCTAGAAAAGGAAAATTATTTGATGATGATATAGTTGTTGATATAAATTGTAAATGATTTCGTTGATTGCCTTGGTGATTGTTGTGATTCATATGTATAGATGATTTTGTGATTTTATTATATATTCATTTTGGATGTTTTGATATGGCCATGAGGCCGAAGGAGGTATTTGTGTTTTGTAGGTTTAAAATATCACAACAAACATCGGGGATTGGAGACTAACCAAAGTGGAATTCTAGGTGAATTCGACAAGGTCACCATGGCAACTTGTTTTTTGTGTGTGTGTTGTATTTTGTTAGAGATTCCCATGGGGGATCATCTTTATATGTGACCATGGGTTTGTGTATTTTATTAATGTGTCTCTTTTATTTATTGTTGTATGTATTTTATTTGTAATGTGTTCTCTTCTTTTAATAATTAATTGTGATAGATTAATGTGAGGAATCATATAGTTAAACTTTAAATAAATTAAATTGGGATATGGAAAGTAATTATTAGAGTTGTTGCTTTTGTAATTAATTTGTAAGGATGTGTAAGAGGTGTAAGAGTTTGTGTAAGTCATATTTTGGAGTAAGAAATACTCTACCTCCATGGAAATTCGAATTTGACCTTGGGGGCTATTTTTGGAGGCTTGTGGGACAAGTAAAACTTGTCCCATACCTCTAAATTTATGTTACCAACCATACTTATGGTTGGGAAGTGATTTGTGACTTTTATAATGCATTTTATTCTTCTTGTGCATGTTTTTAATTGCACTTTCTTACATTTTAATTTAAATGGTTGTCCCTTGAGGTGTGGGCTGTTTTTGAGTGTGTAAGTTAATTTTGTCATTTTCACCCACCTCTTTATTGAGCCTTGGGTGAATGGATTTTTGTCTTTTTTTGATCTTGGGGTTGAGGAAGAATGATGTGGCATCCACATGGATCCACATCATCCTCTTCTCTTCCCTCTCTTTAAAATTCAAACTCTTCTTGTTTTGGGTTGTTGAAACTTTTGCATTCTCTTGGGGCAATTTTTTTGTGATTGGAGCTCTTTTTGGGAGCCTTGCTGAAGAAAGGAGTTTGGAATCATTTTTCATGCATCCTGGGGGAACATTTTCTATGATTAGAACTCTTGTTGATTTGGAGGAAATTGGAGAGCATTTGATACTTTGGCATTGCTGTTTTGGGACTGTATTTTTGACATTCAAAGCTTTTTTGTGGAGAAAATCCTTCCATGGAGAGGTAGGAGTTTATTCCTTCTTTTATTGCTGTTATTTTCTTGTTGAGTTGTGTGTATGGAGAATGTTTTATTTTTTTTGTTGGCTGGTTGGGTAGACTGCCTTAGGGAAGGTGTAGGAGAAGGCTATGGGGAATCCATGTGGGGGGCATAAGGGAATGCCATGGGCATCAGATTTTTGTGGAGGAGTTTTGGGTTTGGGATCCACCATGGAAAAGAAATAGCTTGCATTTCTTACTTGTGGGGGCATAAGGAAAATTTTTGGGGGCATAAGGAGGGTTTTTGGGAGGCATAAGGTTTATGGGATATGATATGTTATATTGGTGGTATGATTATAGGTGGATGCCCAATTCCCAATTGGGAGGCATAAGTAGCTTCCCCCATAGTCCTTGCTCCTTTGGCTTGCATGATCAAGCCTGAGTTGTGATTTGAAATGTTTTTATTGTAGTTGTAAACTATTTTTTTGTATTGAGTTATGTTTTATATTGAAATGTGCATGTGTGAAAGAATGTTGTGTTGTGGAAGCCAGTTGTTGCCATGGTTGAATTACACCTTTGATTGTACTTTGGTTGGGGCTCGGGCCAATGATGAAGGAAGGCTTCTCCTTTCATTGGATGTCTTGGTTGGGTGGAGAGTGTTGCCTTTCCCCCTCTTTGTTGTGATCAACTTGGAGAAAAAGAAAATGAGCATGTTGCTTTTCTGGAGCAATGGAAAATATAGTTTGACAATCCCTTGTGAATACCCTTTTAATTGTAATCCTTTCCCACTTTGAAGTGGATGATTTGTATAATTATTGTAAATGAGAAGTTGCTTGTATTGATGAGGAAAGATTGAAATTGAAATGTGAAATGTAGAGAGTTATATTCCATTCTTTGTTTTGAAAAGGAATGTGAAAAATGGTTATATGTATTGTATATTGTATTTTGAAGTTAAAAGAAAGAGATAAGTTGTAAAGTTGTTTGTTGGAAGTCAATAAAGGAATGCCCTACCTTCTCAAACTTTTACATGTTGTATTGAAATTGAATTGCTATTGTGAATTAAAATCTTTATTGAAAGAAGAATGCGTAGGAAGGAAATTATATGTTGTTTTTTTCATCCTTGGAATTATATTAAAATTGAAATCAGAACTTGTAATTTAACTTGGAAATGAATTTTTAGAATCAATGAATGTAATGGATTAGTTTAGGTATTAAATACCATACATATATGACAAAATTGATAAATAACTCCTTCAAAGAAATGATCATGGCATTGTGTATAATTTTAATTTTAAAAAAAGGAATGCAATCAAATTATATAGATTTAGACCTGCACTTAACAATCAACTTAAAAATGTTATAATTAGTATGATAAGACATTTAGGAATTAAAATTGACAAAGAAAACTTAAGAAAACAACTTAACATTGCAAAATTGCTAATTTGAAAATGATCCCTCCAATGGTTTTTTTCATCACTTGTTGAAAAATACAATATTGAATCAATTGAACAAATTAACTTTCCAAAAACACTCTAAACCCTCCCTAGACTAATCCTCCATGTCTATTTGACATGTTGAGTGAAGGAGGAGATCTAATTTAACCAAATTGAGAAGTTGAAAATTTTCAGTTCACTAATTATAATGCCTGCAGATCCTTTTTGCAAAATTGACCCTTAAAAACTTATCAAAATGTAAAATTTATGTTTTTTGTGCAAAGAGGGCATCGAGAGCTTTCCAAAAGTCCTTGTTTTCCCAAAACTAAGCTTCCTAGAAAAAGTTATGGCACTTTGAAGTTTTTGTGCCTTGGTGGGAAAATTTGGGAAAATTTTCCAAAAAGTGGCCCGCAACCCAAAAATTTCCCGTCATTTTGGCCTTAGAAAAGTTTTTGGAAAAATTTTGGTTTGGGAAAATTTTTCCATTTTCCTCCGCCGACCTGCAGCCAATCAGAGGATGCCATGTGTCCTCTTGGAGCTACGTGGAGGCGCGGTTTCTTTTCAACCCTTGATCTTTTTAAAATTTTTTTGGAAAAATTTCCATCTTAGCCCCACCAGCCCATGAGCCAATGAGAAGGTGCCACGTGGCACCTTGGGGTGGTAGGGGAGGGAGGACCCCTTTAATTTCTTTTTTTTTTTTGGCCTTGGGAAAATTTCAACAAGATTCCCCGTTTTACCCCATCCCCCCACATCACCGCCCCCACCTCAGGATTTTCTTTCTTTTTTCCTTGGGGCACGTGGACCCACGCATCCCTTTCTCCCTTTTTCCTCCCATCGGGCATCTGGCACAATGCGCTAAATCCTCTCCTTTGAAAGGAAAACTCCCCCTCCCCCTTCCCCTCTCCCACTTTGCGCGAAGACTGACACGTGTCCGGAGGACCCACGGAGGCGTGGAAGAAACTTTGCATTTGTTCCCATGTGATGGGAAAATTTCCCAAGCCGCCCATGACCCGCCAACCCATTGGAGGTGCTTTCCCCTCCTCTTGACACGTGTCCCCTTGGGGAAAATTTGACCTAAGAACTCCGCCCACTCATATCTTGAGTTCTGTAAGGAGTTAGGAGGACTTATTTATATCACCGGAAAGGTGAGAAAATTTCCTATCCATTGGGAATGGTTTAGGAAATTTTGGAAGTGTTAAGAAGGAGAAAAATCTAGTTGAAACTATGAGCCTATTAGAGAGTTGGGTATGGGGGCAAATTGCTCCCTGAACCTAACTGAAACTTCTAGCCCTAAGTTTTGGACCTTGTGACCTCTGAGAATTGTTAATAAAAGAGAAGTTTGTTCTTGTGGATTTGAGTTGTTCTAGAATCTGTTAGTGGTAATTGTTGCCTAGCAACTGGGGGTAGACACTCTCAATCAAGTGTTGGGAGTGGGTAAGTGAGACCTTACTCTGTTGACTTTATTTATGTGTTCTTTCCTCACTGTAATTAAACCTCCTCTCTTGTCTTTGATCTGTGAAATTAAATACCTTGGGTATTTAATTGTTTTGGGTCCCTTAACCCTAAAATTTTAATCAGGGAATATTTAGCTAAAATGTCAATGTAATCAGTAATTAAATTAATCCCTAGAGAGATTTGAGCTAGGGTGGACTTATTGCACTTGTTTCTCTATAATGTGAAATTAGTAATTATTATAATGGGAAAAGTTATCTAGTTGAATTTAATTATCTTTGAGACTTTGGTCGTTAACTCCTAATCAAAAAAAAAAAATTATTCCATAATTTTCTAACTAAATGCTCTTTCATTGAGAATCATTTTCTCTATATTAGGATTTTGAAGAAATTTAGACACTTGGTCCTTGTTACTAGTGTCTCATGTCAAAGTCAAGGAATTCCTCCTAAACAAGGACTTAAATGAGAAAATGGTGGCTAGATCACTTGTGTCAAGGAGTATGATATAGAAATCAAGGTGACTAATCTGGTATGTGGTAAAGGCTTATGTGAATAGCTAGCTTATAGTGAGCATGTTGAGACCAATGATAAAGAAGAAGTTTTCCTGGTACTACGGGGTGATCCAAAATAGTGAGTGATGATGTGCCCATTCTTTGTTGGACTCGAGACATGATGCATTTTCTACAAATATTTGTATACCCTCTAGAGTTAAGAAAAGTGAAAAGAAGGTATTTTAGACTCCAATATATTCCATATGTCCTTATTTATGGCATTATGTTAAAGAAAGACATGAATTGGGTTTTATTGAGGTGCATTAGAACCAATGAAATCGAGAAGGTTCTACACGGTTACATGATGGAGAAGTGGGAGACCATTTTTCTCTGTTAGTAATAGATCTCAAGATCATAAAAGCTGGTTAGTATTGGCCTACATTGTTTAGTGGCTTCTATGCATGGATAAAGAAGTGTAAAAATTTGCATTCTTCACAAGCAAGAAAAAGCTAGCAAAGACGCCACTTCACCCAATCTTATTTGATCAACCGTTCATACGGTTGGGGATTGGATTTCATTGGATTAATCAATATGAATTCAAGCCAAGGTCATAAGTGGATTCTAATGGTAATGGATTACTTAAACAAGTGGACTTAAGAAGTAGCACTCAAGGAGGTAAATGAGTCTAGCATAGTGGACTTCTATGACAGGATAGTAACCAGATTTGGTTTCTTGGCTACTATCATATCAGACAATGTTTTAGCATTCATAGGAACAAATATTTATGAGTGGGCCATTAGGAATGGAATATATTTGAGAACCTCCTCTAACTATTATCCACAAGGAAATGGATAAGCTGAGTCCACAAACAAGAACTTGTTAAGGATCATGAGTATAACCCTAGATGAAAACAAGTAGACATGGCATACCAAGCTCAAATCCACATTTTGGGATGATATAATCACACCTGAAAATTTCTATTGGAAACTCTCCATATAAGATAGTATTCGTAAAGGAAGCAATGCTACCTATATCACTTGATTTTCTAGCATTTGAGCTTCTCAAGTAGCTAGAGTTAAGCTGTTTTTGATTCCATGGAAGCCAGGTATGTAGAACTCATGGAGTTAGAATAACTAAGAGAGCATGCAATGTAAGTTATGGATAAGGATCAAGCCTCGATCAAGAAGAGATTTGACGATAAATTCAAAGCAAGGACATTCCAATAAGGATACTTGGTGTTGAAGAGTGATATTGACATAGCCAAATTGGGTAAGCATTCTAAATTTGATGCTATATGGATTGGTCCGGACATGATCATAGGGTGCAAAAGTAGCAATTTTTTCCAACTTTCTAAGTTGGATGGTGAAGAACTGTAGATTCCAATCAATGGAATCTATCTCAAGCACTATTACTAAGTAAAATCTCATCCTTTGTACATATTAATTTAGGATTTTCATTCCTCCAAGTGCTTGTGCACATTGTCTTATTGTTAGAGTAGGTTTTAGTTTCCCTAAGTGCCTTGGGCACATATTCTATTAATTTTAGTGTTCTCTTTGCACTGACTCATTATACCTTCGAAGGGAGATATTGTGGCAAGAGCTTCAAAGTTGCGTAGGAAATAGTTACAATTTTTATGAATTTTTAAATGTAGAGAAACTAAAAACCATATTTGGGATAGTTCCAAATTGTTTCATCCATTCAGCCTCAATAGATTAGGGTTAAGGATCATGTTACATGAAACTATTGTTCAATCTTACCTTATATCACAAGAGGGATAGGTGGAAGGTTTCAAGTTTTAAAACAATTTTCCACTCTCATCTTATTAAAGAGAAAATATTATGAAATTATGAGTAGCTAGGAAGCTTTGGAATAGCTCCAGCCTTCAGCAGTGTCCCAATAAGGTCCAAAGGTGAAGGATCCAAGTTTCAAATCAGATTTGTAGAAGAAAGGAAAAGGAATTTTCAAGATCAAAACAATTTTCCACTCATGTGAACTTTAAGATTTTCTTATTAAATCTAGAAAATTAGAGAAAGAAGTGGTTGATTCCAAGCCTTGGTAGTGCTTCAAGTTACTCGAGGATGCATATTTCTAGGTTCGAGATCAGTTTACATTGTTATAGAGGACTCCATGCCTAATGGATGCTTCAAGCCAGCTAGTCTACTCCATTTAATAGGAAGATGTCCCTGCGAGTCACCAAAATTATTATCCATTTTGCCTCTAGAAAAAATGGACAATATGGAGAGAGTAAACCCGAGCACTAGACAGGGCCCTAATGGTGATATTGAGGTTTGTAGGAATTTCTCGGGTTTTGGGAGCATATGCAACATTTTGGGAGCCTTGGGGTCATGAGAGTACTTTTTCCTCTTCGGGTTTCAAAGCCTAAGGATCAAATTGAAAAAGAAGAAAAATGGGACTGTGGTCCCATATCGAATTAAAAATGGGTAAGAAGTGAAAAATGGCTTAGGCACATCCCACCATACTCCCTCAACCTTTCGATCCTAAAAAAATTCCAAAATTTTCAAAGGTTTGGGGCAAAATGCAAAAGGGGCCTAAGATGACCCATTGAGTTAGCAAAAAAATAGCTCAATGAGTTAAAGTGGTGCAAGAGATGGTTGAACTCAAAGTTGTTTGATAAAACTAAGTGGAGTAAACTTAGGTGAGTTACTCGAGTTAGCCGGTATTTAGGGTTGGTATAATGCATTAGGTTGAGCTAGATGTGGGGTCGGCACTAGGGGGACTAACGAGTAACTCGGTATGAGGTGAGGCATCTCATTAATGATCCCAAGGCCATAAAGGTTGTACTAGGAAGAGGAGTTACAAGTTGATCCCATAAGAGAAAAATTTGGTGTGAGCTAACAAATCCAACAACGTGGAAGGGCAAGGAACTCGCCACGGTGAGTTAGTTAGCAGTGAGCTCGGCACTAAGACATAGGGTCGTAGTGTTTTGGGGGACTATTTCTTACAAGTAATGCCCCCCCTCAAATGACAAGCCACATTAATCTAGAAGCCTAAAAATTGGGAAATTCGAACATATACCCAAGAGATAATGCAAAGCGGTAAATTGGGGTTCCATTACTTTGCAATACACCCCCCAAACAATAAAGCAAGAGTAACTTGGTTTTCTCGAGTCAAACCATTCACAAACATTGATAAAGGGGTAACTTGGTGGGATTTGGGAAGTTAAACTCTCGTATGGGGAGGTGATTGGAACAACATCAACTTGCACGTGGGCAGCGCATTGACAAGGAAAAGTTAATGAGAATTCCGCAACCCAAAGAAGGTGAAGGTATATGTTATAGTGAATGAAAGGGTGATATATTAAGCGACAAGATCCCCATTCAATGTAGCATAGGTCATTGTAAACACCAATTGGTGGGAAAGAGGTAAATTTAATGTTCATAGGGTGGAAGATGTGCGGTAATTTATTGGAGTGCATTGTAGTGAATTAGGAGGTGAATACTTCCAAGTATTCAAGGTCACGTTTAATGAAGCAAGAGTTAAGTTGTTCACCAAAATGGATGGGAAAGTAAAGCCCAAGTTGGGTGGTGTCTTTGATCACCAAGTCTTAGGAAAGACTGATTTACAAGTATAAGTCATGTCAAACACGATAATCTGAAAACCATAAGATGAGTTAGTCATCATTTGGAGTAGCTTCAACTTAAGGAGGGTGCATTTCCAAGCGAAGTAAGTTGAAGCCCGAGTTTGAATGTGGAGTATCGGTGTTTGGCGCTATTAAGTCTTACAAGGTTGGGCCATATGGAAATAAAGTTAATTTGAAAAACTGATCAATGAGCTATGTGAAGAGCCCAAGATATTAATTTCTCGAGTGAGTTATGAAGTGAGCTAGAGGGAAAGTTGGGTGGTGAGTTGTCTTGGCACTCCGGACAAGTAACAAGCTTTTTAGAACACCACAACAAAGACAAAGACCAAAGCTGAGTCAAGTAGTGCATTAAATTGACACTACTTGAATTCTCAAAACATGAAGTAAAGTATTCTTGGAGGTTTGGTAAGAAATTTTTAGTAATAAGGGGTTGTATTCCCATGATGAAGGAGAAGAAGAATGTGAATGACCCCTTGGTTTCCCGCAAAATTACAAAACTTCAAATGGCCATAACTTTCAGTTGGGGCTCCATTTAATGCAAAATTGGACTTTCCAAAAAGGTATTAGAGCCCTCTACCTAGAATAAAATATAATTTTCAATTTTTTTAGGGAAAGATAGTAAAATATGGAAAAACTTCTTTTCACTCAAATGCATTGTACAACCAGCTACCACCATTAATGGAGCATGGAGGCCAATTTCTTCTCTAGTAAGCAAGAGTATAAAAGGGATGGGATGTGTAGGTGTCCCATGATGTTTTAAATTAATTATTGCATTTGGTAGGTAGATGGAGGCATGCATTTGATATTTTCATTTTCTCTCTCCTCACCACTCACTACTATAAATTGTAAAGCCTTTCATTTGAAGAGGGGATTTCTCATTGTAACTAAAATCTACCAAAATTATTCTAGGAGTAGAAAATGTGCTATAGGCCTCCATTATAGATATCTTTCATGATGATCCAGGCCTCTCTTTGCATTTGTAATTAATTTTATATACTAATGGAGTAATATACTTAAGTCTTGTGAATATTCTCTTCCCTTGCTTGTGTTTCTTGCTTTCTCTTACCTCTTGATTGATGTTGCAGTTGTATTGTTCCAATTTTTTTTTTTCTTGCGGGGTCTTGAATTGTTGTGTTTTCATGGAGATGTTAGTTTTATTTTTATATGGACTTTTATGATTGTTCCACCCTCTCTTCACCCCATTTTCTATCATTTTCACACATTGGAGTGATTCCCTACACTCTTATCTTTGTGCATCACCTCTCTTAGTGTATATTTATTTCATTTTCATGTTATTTCTCTCCTGGTCCTTTGGAATTCATAGGTTATAGGTAGTTGATAGATTTCCCTTCATTAGAGGTAGTTGTTGCATTAATTTAGGAAAAGGAACCAGCCTTCTTTGGAGAGTTTATTTAACTTCAAGGTCCCACAACTTGAAGCAAATCCATGTTACCCAGTCACATTGCATGCCTTAAAACACTCAAATCTTGAGCAATTAGAGGGTGTTTTGATCGGGTGATAACAGTTTCCTTGTTCAAAGACAATCAATACTTTACTAAATAAAATATACAAGAAATTCACATTACAAGTTTCGATAAGGGTAAATACTTGACCACATAACTATGGGAAGTACTTGTACATAAGCCATAAAAAATTGTGAGTAGTACCACTAGAACCCTAAAGTAGTTGACACATTGAGATGACTAGCTAGCTAAAAGGGTAGTAGCCCATCATGTTTGATTAGTTTTACCGTGAGGAAAATTAAACATTATCTATGATAATGATAATTGAGGGTAAACTATGTAGGTAAAAAATTTCTAGTGCATGTACTTATTTAGACAAGAATTGGTGAGAGAATTTCCCAAATCCCTAGGAATCCCAACAAATGGGGCCAAAAATCCCTTGTTGAACCTTGTCTTGATGTTTTTGTCATTGATGACATGGTGCATTGATGTAAAAGAGTGAGTGATGAGGTGTCAACTCTTTAGGGGCATGAAGGTTTATTGGTAGTTCCTTCACAAAGTGGTTTCAGTATGTTTTCTTAAGTAGTCATGGTGGTTTTAGGGTGTTTAGTACTTGGTTGGTGTGGTTGGTGTCCACTGTGTGTATGGAGGTGTTTGGTGTAAACTTCTCATGTGTCCTACAGGTCCTGTAATACTAATTCAATAATGTGCAAGGATTCTATGGTCGAAAACAGATCAGGTCTCATGAGTTATTGTGTCAACTAGCTCATTTAGGCATAGTTCAAGGACCTAGTAAGGTGTATGAAGAAAAATCAAGCTATGTCAAGATAATGTAAGCATGGGAGGTGTTTAGGTACCTTTCATATAGTTTCTTTGTGAATCCACAAGTCATATATCAAATTTTGGAGGCATTTTTAGTAGCATATTCTTGACTATCTTTGAGGACAAACAAGTTTAGCATGAAGAAATGATATTGGTAATGATGGAGTAGGCTCATTTATGAGAAATAAAGGTGTGATACATGTAGAGGAAGATGTTACAGAGTTGTGGACCAATTTTCATATAAAAGTGATGAAGTTTTCTCAACTTAGAAGGTTTTTATATCCACCGAGCTCCCAGAATGCACTCTCCCAGCTCGAGGGTCATCTTTCAAGAGCTCAATGGTGCATAAATCTTGTGCACATTGTATAAACCTCTTCACCAGTGATGTATCACTAACTCAAAAACATTTTAGATGTGGAATTAATTAAAATGGTGGCTTAAGATTTATGAATAATCCTTAAGAGTGGAAGTCACTCCAAACCATCCTCAAACACTATAATCGTAGCGATGGATTAAAAGTTTTTTCTTGGAATAAAATCACATGTGCAAGATAATACAACCAATCAAGGTTGTAGAGAACTCATTCTAGTCCAATTTGATGGCTTTTGGTACTACAGGTATGGTATCAGATACAAATTTAACCATGTTTTTTTCAATATTTTGATTCTACAATATTTTCTAAAAGGTTTCAATTTGAAATATATGATGTAAAATGTTCATGGGACATACCCTTTATTTCCATGAAAAACATTTATGTGATCCATGTGCAAAAATGAGTGAAACTTTTCAATCTCAGTCATCTACCGCTAAGGGCCAATTATGTCAAAAAAGTCATTGGAGTATGAGAGCTTCTTGATGAAATATCTTGTTTTCAAGTTCTATTTGAATTTTTATAGGTTGTATAATCCCAATACAATTTGTTCAAGATAATTATATGATAAAATGAATTATTTTTGTGTACAACTCTTAAAGGACCAAAATTGTCATTTCAGGACAATTAAGAAGGATTATGTTATGAGCATGCAAACTTGATATTCCTCATCCAATCCATGCAGAAGAATAGTTCATCATGGAGTATAATTTATTTTTGAAGTTTATTTACAAAATTTTTATGAACATGAGTTTTGGAATGTAAGATGCTAGGTGAAGCTAGACTAGTTCTTGAAGCTTGAAACCCAGTTTGTGTGTCTCTTGAAAACCAATCTTGTGTGATATTTATGGTCTGAAAGGAAGAAATTCATGAACCTGGTAATTTTTCAAGCCATATATGTCTTCCAAAATGTGGCTTTGGAGTCTTTAAGAAGTGTTCAAGTGCATGATCAAGCTTGTGTTGTAAAGGCAAAATTTCTGAGCTTAAATATTTGTTTTTTTGTTTTCTCAAATCTATATGCTCTTGTTTGAATGATAATGATAGAGTTAAGAATGGAATCTAAACTTTACATATATGTCACTCACCACAATTTATAATCCTTTAAAATTTATGAGGCCTCATTCTTTATGAATATTCAAGCTCATCCTAGACTGGTATTTGAATGCTCCATGATTGTGCGTACAAGGTTGTGAAGAAATGTTGAAAATATGACTCCAAGATCTGTCATTTTGATCTTCAAACCCATGGTGATGATGTGAATCTATTGAATATTCACTTCTCCTAAATCCATGGCATGATATGATATGCAACTTTAGTTCTGTCACTAATATTAGAAAATTGTGTCTTTGAAGGTCCTAGATCTTGATATGCTTGAGTGCTCTAATGAAGTTAGAAGGTAAAATAGTGAGGTATGAATAATGTAAGGAAGTTATAGGGATAAATGGAAGTTAGTGTAATGTACTATCATGATGATCAAACTTGGAACGTGTGTCTTTATGTGCTATGAGACAGTGTTACTTGCCAAAGGAAAAGAAAAAATAAGGAGAGTCATTACAAACCAAGTTTGCATGGGGTAGATGGAAGAGTTGCAAGGGTTTTCAAATGGTTATAGATTTCATAAATCCTCCTTAATCATCATTTTTCTCAATTTTAGCTTCAAATATTTTGATAAGTTTGCACAAGTAATTGATCTTATATCTAGTGTAATCATTTCATGAGGACAAGTTTGGAATGAGATCATCTTTCTTCACCTTATACAAGTTGTAAAGAGAAGTAGGTGAAGGTTTGATGAAAGGTGAAGTGTAAGATTCTTGTTAGGATGTATTCCTTGATTATATAAGGACCTCATTATGCATAAAAACTATTTTGATGAATAAAGAGTTAACAAGGTGTGAGGATTAGTGAAAATAGATGAGTGAAGGTGCATGAGAGTGAATGAGATAATTTAGAGATCACTATTTGTTGTTTAAGAAACTATGTCTAGTGAGTGATCAAATTAATGTCAAGTCTAAGTAGGTTCTTAGCATACTTGGAAGTGGGTGATTTTATGCAATTTTTATCTTGTAAAATTTTCAAGTAGGTGCTTGATCAGATTTTAGAATTGGTTCTCAAGTTGAGTAGGTTCTCAACAAGTTTGAGACCTTTGTAATCTTTCATTGGAAAAATTGTCCAACTTAGTGCATTGGTTTCAATCAATTTTTCTCTCTTTAATGGTTTCCCACATTAATTTTTATCTTTATTTGTGTTCTAATATTTATTTCTCCTAAATGGTTTTGTTCTTTCTTCATAAAAAGTAAATAAAATCAAATTGTCCTTCAAACTTTGAATTTGTACTGAATCATTCCCCCTCTCATTGCCTAGATATTCCAACATCCCATACTGTTCAATTTTATAGGTTAAAATTGTTTGTGTTCCACATCTTATATCAATCAAATTCAACCCAATCTAAAACTCAAAGCTAAAATCCTATCCCTTAAATAGTCACATCCTAACCTTTTCAAAATAAAAAAAAAATCCAAATCTAATCAAACTTTGTTCCATCCAAATTATCCTATCAAAAAATAAGAAAATCCGACTCAAAGCTTATATTTTGTAATCCCATATTTGAGTATAATCCTATCCAACCCAAATCAAAAGTATTAAATTTCATATATATACGTATAAATTTAATCAAGTCAAATCAAGACAAATCACATTTAATTTTATGAAAATAAAAACCAACCATGATTTAAGACGTTTGCATTAGATATTCACTTTATTCAAGTTTAATCACATCTGATTGTATCACACCTTATACATTAACTATTCACTTTATTCATGTATTAAGTAAATCAAAACTACATCAACAACTTATATGTTGGATATTCACTTTATTCACATATTAAGTAAACCAAATCGAATGGAACAAAATCAAAAGGCTTATACTTTAGATATTCACTATACCCAATTTTAAGCAAATCAATCCTAACCAAACTCTAAAATCCAATCAATCCCAATCAAACTGAATCAAAATCATAATATCAATCTATTTGATTTAAAACACAATATTAACCTTTGATCAAATCAAACATTGGTTTCCCTAAACATGTTTTCAAGATAACAACAAGAATACCAATCTGACATCATCCTTTGAGCTTAAATTTATCAAACCTCTATCAAGATTATCAAGTCACAAAGCACCTTTTTATTTTCGTTTTTTACCTTTAGTACAATGGTGAGTCTACAAAAACATTGAATGAATATTTATTATAAAAACTTCATGAGATGTCAAAAAAATATCTCATATGGCTTCCCAAGTCAATGAAAAATCAAATAAACAAACAATCATAATCTCTAGTAAAGAAACTACTCCACATGAAGTCAAACAAAGACAATTCACACCTATCAGAGAAAGTATTTCTAGTTTCCTTCACCAATCAGAAATTTCTAATATGGTAACTTTTCCAATCATAATACCCTTCAAATAATGGAAACCAAAACCCACGTGGTATAAAGAATCATAATATTATGAATACCATTGCATCAATGGTCATTTTATATATCATTGTTTAAATCTCAACCATTACATACAATATTTATTTGACAAGAGAGACAATAAAGTCAAAAAAATCAAATACAAAAATGTCAAATGAAAAATTGGAAGTATTCCAAGACCCTTTTCCAACTCATGATACCAATGAAAAATCTAAAGATAAGGTTCAATCATCAAACAATGTTGAGCTTGATTCTATCCTTTCATTGTTAGATCCTACGCTTAACACCATGGCTACCATCAAAACCAATACCCATAGCCTTACTATAGCAACACTACAAAAATAGGTTTGGACACCATCCATGACACCTCAAACATCTAATCCTAAGTCTACAACTATTTCACAACATCCATCTAATGTAAAGTCTTTGTTTTTTCTCATGACATTATCAAATAGTCAAAGAAGGAATCTATGCAAATCCCTCTCATGGATATGACAAAAATAGCACCTATGTTTCAATACATTCTTAGACTACACTCCTTGATGTGTGTATTCCTAAGGGTATCAATACACAACCATTTCAAGATTTAATCACAAATATTTCATCAAATAATTCAATCCTATCATTTGGTCCTCTTGACCTTTTGAAATCTAACATCATAAATAGTGATTTCTTGTGCATTCAAGCATTAATCACTAATCATAAATCAAAAAGTTATTATATACAACAAAGTAACATTAAAAATTTGTTCTACAAAATCATTAAGATGCTTTAAAGGACCATCTACAGATTAATCCTTCACTCCCTACGTCATTCCATTCATAGATGATGACAACATTGACACTAGTATTTTTTTTAAATCCCAACCATCTACATCTTCTACTCCACCTACGTTGGATATCATTAACAAAGGTATTGGAGAGTATGAACTCCAAAATGTAAATTACACATTACCTTTATCCACACATGGCCTCTTTGATGATCTAGCTGATATAAACCTACTCATTGAAAAAATTTCCATCCACACTATTGACTTTGACCTCATCTACCTAAGTCTTGTAATTCAGAACCATTAAAAGCACATAATCATTGACCTCATCCACCCAAATCTCATACATCAAGACCAATCAAAATTCAAAAACATGGACCTCTTCCACAATGATGAGTCCATTACAAACCCTAATCTATGAAAAATTAAAAGGTGAAAAAAGAGAAAAAGATCTAGCATAACAAACCCCTCATCATAAAGCACTATTTGAAAATAAAAATTGAAGAAGCAAAACTTCCTATCCTCGGCTACTCTCACATTAGGGAGGTAACTTGTATAAACAATTTTAATTGTTTCATTCATTAAAATATATCTCTGTCATTTCATTATCATATCTTCAAACTCTTCACCTATAAGACGTGGGTTAATCTTGTTCTTGTGGGGTATTTTGTATCTCATACCTATTCTAGTTTCTTCCATTTTAGATGTTTTTACATATAGCCATGTCTATAATCTTACTAATGGAAAATCATCCTTTCAAAGAAGCTCTCTCTTTAATAAGAAAGCATTAAACTTCCTTACCCAAATATTTTTTACGCCAATCTCGCCTAAGGTGATGATTCCTTTACATCCTACTAGTCATGTGGGGCTGAGATTTGGGGAAAATTCAAGCACAATACACAAAGAAGGAAAAATATTTAAAATACAAAAAAAAAAACATAATTGTTACACCTTTCATCCTTCATAGTATTTGGTGATGAACCTACTCTTCTTAGTGGTAGTGTGATATTTGGAAAATAGAAAAGTACCCTTACTCACCTATGTCTTGTCTTTGGTGTTGAACCCTTACCTCTTATTGGTGGTATGGGGGAAAATGTAGGGGTCATTTCAAAAAAACAAGAAATAGAAATCCTTCAGAAAATTGAATCAAAAGTGTTTAATCATACAAAATCCAAAGAATAAATTTAGTTTCTCATGTTAATAGAGACAACAAGTACTTACATCAGATCTTTGCAGCAATAGGCCACCTTTGGTTCTATGTCTTGTCACAACCTATAAAGAGACTTCATCTTGGATTTTATCAGATAATCTTAATTGGAGATGAGTCACATTTTTCCAAATGGACCATTATTAACCTCGTTTCTTTGCATCCATCATCTTCATTTACACATCATTATCTCATTTGTCTTACATCCTTCTTGGCTCTCGGTGTTGAGCCCTCACATCTTACTAGTTATGTGGAGTCAAGGGAAGATTCATATATCTTATCACTATATCTTCTACATTCTCCCAATGTAGTGAATTTTTACAATTTTTAAACATAGGTTCGGATAGTGCACCCTTTATCTGTGTAAAAAATCCAAAAAAATCATGTATTCCAAAATCCAAATAATCAAAAATCCAAAAATTAGCAAATATTTTTGTCTTAAAATCAAAAACATCTATAATTAGTCACAAATTAAAAAAATGAAAAATATTATCGAAAACTTCAAAACATTCACACAACTATCAAACACTAAGGTACTCTTCCAAATAGTACCAAAAACAAACAAATCAACAATCATCTCAAAATCAAACTTTTAACTCATATCCTAGTGATCATTCCAACTATCCTATAACAAATCAAAACCCTAGTATGCATCCTCGCTTGGGGCAATCTCATCTCTCATTCTCTCCCTTGCATGTATCCTTTCTTAGAGGAAATGAACCCATCAATCAAATCAATCTTCAATTTAGATCCAAGAAGAGTGTCATTTGACCCCACTCTTTAATATGATCCAAGCTTACCCCTTACATATATATTTTCTTGGGGAAATTCAATCAAAATAATTTTTCATCTAGATCCAACAAGAGTGTTACTCGACCCCACTCTTCATTTTGATCTTATCCCTTGTATGTATCCTTTCTCGAGGGGAAAATTAATTCAATAAATCATCATTATGGAACGCATTAGGGGCATAGTTAATTGTCTTTATTTCTAGTTATTTTTCATTGATAGTTACTATAGACCAAGTACAAGTATTTTTTTATCATCCTGGCTCATTTATAGCCTTGGTGTATACATTTACTGTGTATATTGGGTTTTTTTACTTCATTTTTTTGTTGTGTGTGTGTTTACACACATAATGGGTTGATCATCATGGTTCTTTAATAATCATGGTGTTAACTCTATTATGTAATAGCAAAGCAGGTTGCTCCAAAATATAAAATTTGAATGGAAGCTCAAGCTATGAGAAATGTTAGTCATATCATCATTACATTCATTCATGTATCTCATTCAAAAAAAATCATTAATCAAAAACATCATTGTATGTTTATCATGTATCATCTACCATCATAAAAACTATAGTAGCAAAAATGACCAATGATTTTTGCTCCCACCCAACCCTCTATTCAGTTCAAAATCCTAATTTTGTCCTATAATCCTTCGTCTCTTATTTTATGAGCTAATTTTTCTTTCTCTCCCATCATCCTTTTAATCACTCTCAAATCATAAGAATTATCTCTCTCTCTCTCTCTCTCTCTCTCTCTCTTTTCATATCAAGCAGATATCTACCGCTTTATTACATCGACCATCCACTTGAGGGGCACTCCTTTAGCATAATATAGAGTCGTTGGGGCATCAAAATGCTTCACTAGGGAAAATTAGGAAATTCACCACACTTTTTTATCATTTGTTCACCGATCTACATGCATCTACTATATTTAAATCGTTATTACTTCATAATAACACTTTAAAGAGGGGGAAAATAGACACCCTAAAATATCACATTACACATTCTAAACCTCTGAAATCACCCCGTAATTACTTCACAATACATTACACCTATTTTCAACCACTTTTGATATATTCCACTATTTTATGACCTTTAATGGAATTTTATGACATCATCTCATAACTCTCCTAATCATTCCTATCACTCACACATAGGTCTCAAATTATTAAATATTAACACTATGGATCTTATTACATTCATATCCCATTCCTAGGATTAATTAATTAATCATATCACTCTTATTATTCATCCCCTATCCCATTAGCTAATTTTATTAGCTAATTTCATATTAAATTAATTAAATAAATCCTACATTTATCCATTTCCACCTCACCTCTTATCCACTTTCACTTCACTAATTAACATCTCAAGTTAACTAGAGAAAAAGAAATCAATTAAAGATTAAATCATTAAATATATGCAAGAGGAAAATTTTAGTTTAAAATAAAATCATACATTTGAGTTAACTAAGCATATCCCATCAAGCATGGCATTCCAAAATTAAAGCAAATCTCTCCAAGTGACTTAATAAAAAATAGATGAGCTAATGTTAAAACCTAATATTGCATAGTCATATATGATAAATAAATGCTAGAGTAAATATTTGACACATGAAATAAGCTACATAAATATGAAACCCTAAGTGTAATAGATAAAGAGTGTGACTTAACTAATTTACACTTACATGAACTTGATATATACGTAAACAACTTATGAATAGGAAGGGTAGGCTATCACAACCATGCTCAGTAAATTAAGGAATTGTCATAGGTTAGACCAGGGCACCTAGAATTAGGCGAGGGAATCTAGGCACAAAAAACCTTTGTTAGGTGTATGTGACCACACAGGAGCTCAAAACCTAGTTTTTATGGTGTCGTACAAGTGTTGATGGTAGTCACTATTGGTTACATGTATGTTGTTAGATGATCGCTGAATTTTCCTATAACCTTCAAAGATATGTTGACCTATAAAACCCTTAAACTACATTAAATCCCAAAAATAAAATATGCAATATGGGGAGTGATATTGACCCCTATTGTCACCGACAGAGTGAAATTACGATTGAGTTTTTCACCGCATCTTAGACTCCATGTATTTCTTATGTGTGTGTGTGAAATAAGCATTCTCTAGAATCCCTTATGTAAGTGCACTTGATAGCAGTGATAGCTAGATCTGTGGATTGAAAAATGAACTTCCCCTTCCTATGAAGTGTATACAAAAATGTAGTCTCTTGTCCCTTGAATGGATGCTATACATATGTCTTTAGTGCTCTTAGTGCTCTTAGATACCTTTGGGTGCAAGCTTAGGTGACGATAATAGATGCTTATAGCATGGTCCTTTATTTTGGTCACATAGATTTGTATTTTATATGATTCCATTGTTTGAATTTTGTAATTAACAACTATAAGGTCGTCCCATAAGAAAATAAGATGCCCAAAATATAAAATAGATCCAAAAGAGGTGAGTGAGTTTGAAATAGGATAGGGGCACCTAGAGAGGATGAGGTACCTTAGTGTTGGCGTCTTGGTGAGCGTTCATGTCCAGAGTCGAAAAGATAAAGAAATAAAGTTCTAACTAGGTTTTTAGGTGTAAAAGACTAGAAATAAGACCATAAACAAATCAAAGAGGGAAAATATATCTATCAATTACTAGTTTTCTCACTTAGGAATCATATGAATACAAGTATGATTTTAGGACCTAGAAATTTACCCAATTACATGATTTTGTGTCTACACCAAGCCAAAATTCACATCTCTTTTTGGGTGAATAAAATAAAATACATGGAATTAATATTTTTATGTAAAAGATAAAATATTACAAAGGCATGCCGCCTTTTCCAACTCAAAGTGATAATTCATTCATGCAAACTCAAAAACAACAATTAAATTAGAAACTCAAAAATATCTCTAATCATGCTTTAGTTAGCTTTGAATTAGACAAGTTAATCAAAAATCAAGGATTTGGGATTCTCTTCCCTCATTTATAAATAAGAACTCATTTCCATCCATTTATAATCTTACGAAGCTTTGAAATTTACATAATTATTGTGTTGAATTTTCATTTAATTCTACATGATGTTACGTTGTCCAATTCATCATGAATCAAAAGTGAAATCACTCGCTCAATCACTTTTCTTGTAGCTGAAATATACTTCCATTTGGAATATATTTGGAGCATCCAAAACAAATTTGATCAAGAGATTCAATAAGCTCAGGTGCTTCATTCCAAGATTCAATAGTCTCATCCAAGGTTACAAGGAGATACGAAGAAGGATCTAGTTTTCTTTTATTTTCGTTATTTATTTTGTTTTGTAGTATTTCTCTTGTATACATGACTATAGGAATCCATTCTTCTATATTTTTAAAATAAGCCTTTTTCAACATGATGGAAGTTAGCATTGTTGGGTGAAATCTACACTATTGATTCATTTCCAAAATTATCACGGATAATTTAGTAGTGGTGAGACCAAGTTGGCTCGACTCTATTCACATACTTTTTATAGCTTCTCATTTACTTTTCATTATAAATGGCTATCTTGAACACATCTCATTCTTTACATGGTATGACTCACATGATGCATTATTTTCATGGAAATACAAGGAACACAATGTTTAGGTTGCAACATGGAGACAAAAATTTTCTCCTTCCTAGACATCTCTAGAAAGTCCTCTTCTCTTAATGGAAGAGGGAAAGCTTTGTACTCACATGTATACTTATTACCTTACTCTCTTAATGGTGACATGGAGATTAATATATTGGAAAAAAATTGTGATCCTATCTGGTCAATAAATGTCTTAAGATGGACATTGATCTCTCCCAATTTCTCTATTTCACTATTGGTAATTTGTGCATCAAATAAAGAGTCAAAGTTAGAAAGGAAATCATCAATAATTACCTCAATATCACTCTCTAGAAGGACATGTGGCAGAGAAGATGGATTCATCTCTTATATTTTTTCATAATCAGTGGAAACCTTAGAAATTATTAGATCATTTATTTTGATATAAAGGTCTTTATGCCCTATGCATTTTTCTTCTCCACGGGACTCTTCTTCAAGATGAAATGTAGCTATGTATGGAAAAATGAATTTTATGATTTCTTCATTATCTACCAAGATGTTAAGTTGAATTTCATTAGAATGTTCTAGAAGAGAATAGTCATGTATGGTACTAAAGTGTATTTTTGGAATAAACACTTCATAGTATGGGAATCATCGAGTTTAATTCTAGAAGATGACTCTTCTCCTCCTCATTATGGAGTGTCTCAAGCTTCTCATACTTATATTACATAACAATATCATAAGTTAGGATTTTAATACTGATTTGAGGGTTTGAAGTTCCTTTTATAACTCTCCAAATAATTTTTATGTATTCCTTTTTCAAATATTTCATATTTGTCCAAAATATACCCTAGATATTTTTAACAATTTCCATATTCATCTTGTACTTAGTGCAAACAGTCAAACCTTTGTTAAAAATTTAGTAGAGTTGAAGTATTTTGTAGAAAAATATTTTTTAAGGAAAAACCTTCATTTTGCAAGCTTACTCTTCATCTTACCAAGCTTCCTAGGTAAACACTCACCAATTTTCCAAAAATTGACCGAGAACAAGAAACTAGAATTTTGGAGGAATAGGAGGAACTATTCCTTTGTTCCTCATATTTCCCATAAACCCACATCCTCTCGTAATACACTAAAATATAGGTAAATCAGACATGTCAGATCTAGGGGCACAACTAGAATGTTCTTTCATTCCATCAGTTTCCCAATCAACCTATTTGGTCACAAGCAAGGAGATATGGAGCAAGATGGGGTCGCGAGGTAGAAGTGTCGATCGACGCGAGTAAGTTGGGTTCAAACAAAAAAAGAGGAATTATTTTTCCCTTTCACCAATTCTTCACCCACCCACTTTATCTAATTCCCAAGGAAGAAAATTAAATCAACCTTACAAGTCTTGTGAGGAACATTTCCCAGTTCCCCTTGTACCTCGAAAACCCTCCTAAGCCTTCATGGAGATGGTTTTGGAGCTATATATTATTCCTCATATCTCAAAATTGTAAAAAAATGGTGACCTTAAAATCATTTTGTCAATATATCCATTTTGGCATCAATAAACAAGGAAAATGATGTTGTTTTAGGGTTAAATTTGAAAACATAGGATTTGGAGAAAAAAATGTGTAGTTCAAATAGTTCCGGACATCTCAACAACTTCACCTACCAAAATTCATTGTTTAATGGTGCCCATAACTTGTACTACTTCCACTTAATGGAAATGATGGATTTTGGAGGAAGAAAGAATGATGTCCAGGCTCGTAACTATAGGAAATTATGGCCTTTAGTACTGGGTAGGTGTAAATGGCCCATTTATGGTTGTTTGGTGGCTACCTTATTTCTATCCCTCATTTTTATAAATGTAAGTTCTTATACATGAAAAGGAGGTTATTCTCTACATAATTTAGAGCTTCCCTTGGAGTTTTACATTCAAACCTCTGCAATTATATATCTTGAGAGTTTTGTAAACCTCTGCTTTGTAAATATAAATGAAATATTTCGGTGACATGTGAATGTGGTTTGTTCCTTTGAATACATATGTTTGATGTAAATCTCCACCCTCTTTCTCTCTTCTAAATCTATTTTACTTATATCTTGCAAAACTTTATGTTATTTTGATTCTTCCATAATATGTGGTTACATTTTTGTCTCTCGTGGGTCAGATTTTAACCCTTTTTAGCTTTAGTGGATCACCCCTTTTCATTTTGTAGATTTTTTCTCTTTCCAACCCTAGTCCCTGTAAATTTGTAGTTTATATTTAGTTAGATACATTTTGAAGTTGTTGGCTAGTTTTTAGTGGGTTGAAATATATGGAACAAGCCATCTCTAGAGGTTTGTCTCAACTTACAAGGCCCCACACTTGGAGACATTCCCATATTACCTATAATTTTTGTTTTCCATTCGGGATAACAAGTAGAGGGTGTATCTTTTAGTGATAATAGTTTTGGCACACCTTATGGGACTATCAAAATATTTATTATCATATCACTAGGATTGGTGTGTATCCTAGAGATTTACATCCTTTAGAGGCTTCACAAAACACATCGGTGGATCTAATCGTCATATCTACTAGTTTAAGTATTCAAGTGTTTTTGACTTATTAGGATAACAACAAGTGGAGATCCTTTTGATTACCTTTGATTATCACCAAGAACAAAAAGAAAGGGAAGATCAATTCAAAGATCACCATCACCTTCAGATAGATTTCTCTCTAATCCTCCTCTTAGTAGGCCTTTCTTATCATCTTCTAGAGTTTTAAGGCCCATCACATTCATGTCCCATCAAAAAATCATGATTTCATCACATTTAATGGAGGAATACTCCTACTTTTGGCCCAATATGATGGCATTCTAGTTGCATCCCCAAAGAGTGTTCCTTTCTTCACTGAAGAGAACACCACAACACCCATTAAGAACATTAAGGATGTTGCAAACATATGCTCAATATACCATGTTATACAAGACAATGTAGTAGTCATATTTTTGGATTCTTATTTCAAGGGAAAATATCTACAATGGTATAGGGGTTTGAGAATAAATTCTATTACAAATTGGGATGAGTTAGGAGAATTTATTTGCAGTCATTTCAAAGATAAAAGTGACCATTTGTACTTAGAATAGCAACTACTTACAATGAAGAGGGCACCTAATGAGATAATGACTAATTTAAACCTCAAATTTTAAAATACGTGGGATAAAATCCCATAATTGGTAAAACCTACACCTCATTATTCCTTTCTATATTACTCAAGGGCTTTAAATAGTGATATATTAGTAATGATTCAGTCCATGGGGGTAGAATATTACCAGATGTCTATGATATTTCCATTAGAGATGAGAATAGTCTTATTTAGGCTAGTAAAATTACTCCTAAACCTCCTATTCATATCTTCCTAGAGGTAGGAACATCTCGCACTTCACCAAACACATAAGTTAGCCCCTATTCCAAATCCAAATAGACAAATTCAAATCCAAGAATCTACCTCTATGGGCCCTTCAAATTAACTACAAGAAGTAATGAAACAGGTTGTAAAATTATTGCAATGAGTTGGTAACTAAAAAAGAAACAAGTTTGGAGCTTGGACCTTCCCAACCTTTCAATCAAGCATATCAATGATCTGGAGGATATTCTAGTGTGAAAAATTTTCCTAGACCTCCATAAACCATGACCAAGTTATAGAGAGTTTTGAGACCTTTCCAACGATATGAAAAACTTCAGAAACAGAGTCTAGATGTAAAAGATATCACTGGTCAAAGAATGGTTTGAAAACGAGTCAAATTGGGTCAACTAGAAAATCTCGGGTTTACACGTGGCAAAAGTAAAAATGGGTGGAAGAAGAAAAAATGTGTTTGAGCCTCGGTCTTCAAAAACAGTTGAAAATTGATGGGCTCCACTATTTGCTAGCTAAGGGCCCTCAACCAGGTTTGACACACTCTTTTAATGAAGGGGTGCCTTGGCCTCCGACTCATTATATCATTGTATTGATATTGCTTATATAAGCTACATTATTTATATATGTTCTACATGTGGGATTTTGTAATATTGAATTCTAATGTAGGGTTTATATTGTGCTTTGTATTGCATTATTGGAGTAGCTCGGTGAGCTATTATCTATCTCGATGGGGTGATCAACTCCCCACCAATTTGACCTCATTATCTCCACACCAATCAATCCTATCTCTCCACCAAATGTTTTATTACTTAGTGAATTTACCATTTGGGCTTATCTATACACAGCTGGCCGATTTTCATAGTTTGGCATATAAATTGGCGGTTCCACTAATGACTCGGCCCATTTGGGAAGTCCAACTATGGACATAGCCAACTCAACGTGGATATCTACATATGCATACAACTCGTGGGAAGTTCAAACTATGTGGTGGATCAATGTTACATCTTGTTGCCTTTCCCATTCATGGCATAGTGAAATGACATGCCAACTTGTCCTTAACCACTCAACACACATCTCGACCCGACCTAGGACGGTTGAACAATGCACCACCAACCATATTGTGGCACCCAACAAAAAGGTTGAGACATGGCCTCGCTACGACATAACATGTGGTTCATTCTATTAATAAATCGCTCAATCTCCAATAACACCGTGAATGTGGGATAAGGCCCACGATTAGTGCAAAATGCCCGACCAAAATGGTAGGTAGCGGGATCGACTCCATAACCTCCAAGTAACAAACCAACGAGCTCATCAAGTATGCCACGAGGGGCTCGATGATGTAAAAATATCTCATTGTTATTTAAAATAGACTATTTCAAGATTGTGAACATGATAGAATAGGGAGCGGAGGTTACAGAAAACCTCAAATTTGAGGCACCTAGGGTCATTTGTAAAACTCAGTGTAAAAAGAAAAGTTGCTCAAATTTTTGGTATAAAGACTCGGGAGTCTTCATTTTCCATGAAGAGTTTCATATTTTCTGGTTTAGGATTTTTTAGATGCATTTACACATGAAAGGCACTATGGAGAGCCTATAGAGCAATGCTTTTTTTTGTGGACAGTGTTTGACAGAAATCAAAGTCTACAAACCTATTTGTAAGCTCCAATTACAAGTAGAAATATTTGTATTGTCATTATTTAAGGTGGTTAAGTTGTACTTCATTGGGCATTAATACATCAATTCACGATTACGTGAATCCAAAGACGTAGCCTACGGGTGAACTCCATTATCAAGTTTTCTATGTGGATTTTATTTTTAGTTTGAAGCTTTTGATCAGATAAAAATCAGTATATAAATTTGATTAAATTGATAAAGCAAGACATCAACTTATTTAATTATATTTAAGTCAAAATTAGAAATCCATAATCCACAACAGATAAAACAAATGCACATTTCAATTTTTGTGGTTAAAAATCATTGCGATGCATATATGAAAACAAAGAATTGATAAATTTTGGAGAATTAAATCCATAAAATTGATTTAAATTTTACGATCCATGAAAACGGTTAAAAAGTGAAAATTAAAACTTACATTTTCGGATCAAGTTTGGTATCAAAGCCGGTTTAGCTCGATAATTGCTTTAGTTGAATCTGATTTAGTAGTGTGATTACTTTATTTGGTGCGATTAGTTCGGTTTGGTTGAACATGTACAGGTGCACTATGGTTAGAATGTCAAAATACACACAAACTTGGGAAATTGAGGCTTACAATCACCATATTTAGGAAGAAAAATATCTCTTTATATCCATGTATTATTCCTTATAAGAGTAAAATACTCGCTTAAAATCAAAATTGCAGTAGCAAAGGATGATCTCTTGGAAAAATTACATAATGGTGAGTAGAAAAGGGATATACTCTTAACTATAGATGCGAGAAATGATGACGGATGAATTCTTTGTGAGTATGTCACCATTAGATTCATCTTCCCATTTAGATTCAGATTCAAACAAATATGTTTTTGATGGTTTTGAAAGATACACTTAAGGAATTGGATCTAAATTGTTATATAAAATGGGTTTTAATGGAATCGTCCTTTGTAAGAATAACTAGGGAATTGTTAACCCAATACGGTTCAAGTATCATCCTCATTATGCAGGTTTGGGTTACTCTAGTATGAGAAAGGAAATTAGAGATTCATCCAATCATCTTTGAAGGAAGACGAGCTCAGAAAAGAGAGTGTATACCCCACTAGCACACAAGTAGAAGGAAAATGGTAATAAAAATCGAGAGAAGAGGTAATGAAATTCCACCTCCAGTTTCTTATCATAATCATAAGCCTAGGAAAAATTGTAAATCTTCTAATGATCCACTCTTTCTGTTTAAACAATATGGTTTTGATATACAGAAAATGATGAATGATTTTCCATGCACTTTTTAGAGGAAGTAATCATTTTGTTTCCTATTGTTGGAAGAGAAAATCATTTTTCGAAGTATTTTCCAGATGAGTTTAATAACCAATCTCATAGCATTCATGTGAGAAATGGTAAACAGGATTCCTCACCTCAAAAGAAGGAGAAAAAGAGGAATTACTGCAATCATTTTTGTATGAGTGGACATCAAGTTGAAAACTACTAGAAACTTCACCCAACAAGCCATCGATGTATGGTAAGAAAAAGTTGGTATATAAGGTAAAAGAAGTTTTTAAACCATCAGTTAAAATTGAATCAACCTTGGATCTATCCACCATTAAACCATAGATGATTCCATTCTATTTTAATATGGAAAATGAAAACTCATGTGAAATGGATAGATTTACTTCTACATAGTTCGATTGTTGAAAAGCATGCAAATTTTTCAGAGCATTTTGTGGGTTTTTATGTATGTTGAAAGGAAAATTCCCATATTATTATTTTATTTGAAAATTAGAAATGGTGTCACCTGTAAAGAAGATTTGAGGGATATGTTAATCATACTCAAATTAAACTTCTTACTTGTTAAGGATGACAAATGCCATTTCTATTTTTAGTAGTAGTGTATGCAGATTCAGTGGGCATGGGTATAATGTCTATTTTTGGAAATGCATTTTAATTATCTATTGTTAAATGTCATTGTGCAAATATGGGACACCTTTTTGGTTTTGTAAGTAATATACAAACTTATTGTGTCTATACAAAGGGTAATTGCACATACATGACTACCCTTATTTTTAGGGCATTTATTTGTAACTACCCTATGTAGTTACAATTGGTATGTACATTATTTGCACTAACAAACCAGGTGTGTAGGTGTTTCCTAGTGATCATTTTCAGCAAATACCATTTCACCATTGTGGGTAAGCATACAATTTGTTTCTATCCTTTTTACAATTCAATATGTGGGGATAGATTTGGAAGATTCACGTGGATTCAATTTTGACTATAGATATTTTTGGCGTGGATGGTCTAATTATTCTAGATATTGATATTTTCAATTTTACGATTTCGAGATGGAAAATAGGCACTAGCCTCAGTGTGGGTATTTTAGATGTCTATTATATTGATCTAATTTGATGTAATTGTAAATTCAGTCATTTTCCATATCACGAGTATCGAGTTAAACACTAGCTTTCTGTTTTAATTGGGTGTTATTATCTAATCATTGTTTGTGATGGCATCATAGTGGGATTTGATAGTTCACATATATTTGTAGAAGTTAAAAAGGTTACAGAGTATTAGGTGGACACTTATATTCTATTGTAGAATAGGCATTATTATATGATTGATTATTTTTACTAGATAATCAACTATTTGCATTTATTTAACCCATAATGTTATTTTTGGATCCTATATGTATTTATGCAATGCGGGATGGTTTAGTAAAATGGAGTCCGGATGCGAAGATATTGTTGGTCAAATAATGGTTTGAAAATGGGTCAACTGGTGAATCGGTTAACACGTGGAAAAATTAAAAAATGGGTAAAAGAGGAAAAAATTTGAGCCTCCAGTCTTCGACAAACGGTTGAAAATTAGTAGGCCCCCTATTTACTAGTTGGGGGCCCTCAGCCAAGTTTGACACACTCTTTTAATGGAGGGGTGCCTTGGCCTCCGACTCATTATATCATTGTATTGATATTGATTATATATACCACATTATTTCTATATTATCTCGCATGTTGGATTTTATAGGATTGAATTGTAATGTAGGGTTGGTATTATACATTGCATTGTATTATTAGAGTAGCTCGGAAAACTATTGTCTAGCTCGGCAGGTGATCAAATTATCATCGATTTGACCTCATTATCTCCTTAATTTTCAATCCTATCTCCCCACCAAATGGATTATTACTTGGCAAGTTTACCGTTTGGGATTATCTATACATAGTGGTCGGGTTTTCATAGTGTGGCATAAAACTCGGCGGTTCCACTTAAGACTCGGCACATTTGGGTAATCTATGGACATTGCTAACTCAATGTGGATATCCACATATCCATACAACTTGGGGTAATTTAAAATTATGCATTGGATCAACATTACAATGTGGCGCCTTTCCCATTCATGACATAGCAAAAAAAAACATGCTAACTCGGCCTTAACCACTCAACGCACAAACTCGACCCCAACCCAGGTTGAACAATACACCGGCCAACCATATTGTGTCACCCAACAAAAGGGTGAGATGTGGCCTTAGGAATGATAAAACATGTGGGTTATTCTATTAATAAACCGCCTAATCTCAAACAACACAAAGTGAATGTTGGATAACACCATAGCTAGTGAAAACATCCCAGCGACCAAAATGGAAGGCAAGGATCGACCCCATAACATCTCGTGATACAAAAAAATGAGCTCACTAGTATTCCATGAGGGGCTTGGTGGTATAAAAAAATATCTCAATTTTATTTAAAATGCAGACTATTGTAGAACCGTGAGCAAGATAGAATAGGGATTAGTTGTAGAAAACCTCAAATTTGAGGCACATAGGGTGATTTGTAGAACTCGGTGTCAAAATCAAAATTGATCACATTTTTGATATGAATATAGTGGAAGTCTTTTTTTTCCAAGAATTTTTGTGGATTTTCCATTTTATTCATGTTTTAGTCCCATTTTCACAGGAAAGGCACTGTGGAGAGCCTATGAAGCCACAATTGTTTTTGTGGACAATTTTTGACAGAAATTAGAGTCCAAAACCTATTTCTAAGCTCCAATTGCATGTATAAAGATCTATATTTTCATTATTGAATGTGATTAAGTTTTAATTCATTGGGAATTAATAGATTGATTCACGATTACGTGAATCTAGAGATGTAGCCTACGGGTGAACTTTGTTATCAAGTTTTCTGTGTGGATTTTATTTTTAGTTTGAAGCTTTTGATCAGATAAACTAGTATATAAACTTGATTAAATTGATAAATAAATCAATTAATATATTAAATTATATTTTAGTTAAAATTGGAAATCCATAATCCACAACAAATAAAATGAATGCACATTTCAATTTTGTGGTTAAAAATCAAATTGAGGTGCATCTATGAAAATAGAGAATTGATCAATTTTGGAGAACTAAATCTGTAAAATTTATTTAAATTTTACGATCCATGAAAATGGTTAAAAATTAAAAATTAAAAATTACATTTTTGGATCAATAAATATCCTATCAACCAAACAAACCTCTTTATCAGCCTAACAAGGTTTCATACCAAGGAAATCCATAAGTTCAAAATCAAGTGCCTCATGAAATATTGTTCCAACAAGACAATACTAATGCAATCAGCTCACATAAGTCCTGACATGATTCCAAAATAACCTTTGCAAGATTAGGAATGGTTTTTCCCTTAGAACCTTCCACATAACCAAGCCACTTGCTAAAATGGCATTCTACAATAAGCATTGATGGTACATAATGCCTATTTCTCCCAAATTGAATTAGCATAACCATATAAATCACAAGAGGCTGCTCAAGATCCACAAAAGGATGTTTTACTTGTAAATTGGAAATTGGATGATGTTTTGTGGATCAAATCGAGCCTCTCCTTCAGTGTGGAAACAAATACTAGATCAAAAATGAGGGCTATATAGGAGGGGAAATCAGAAAGTGTAGGTCCTTTCCAATCTTCTCTAACAATTAAAAGAGGTGGTAATTCAAACTAATCTCTTAATTTGCAAGGAATCCATTAAAATCAGACTTCAAGAGTGCAAGAGTAGTTTAAATATCCTTCTACATCATCTAAAACATAAGGAAATTTTCTTGCAAGTAAGGTACATCCAAAATATATTTCTAATCCCTTTAAAATTCTTGATCAAATGAAGAATACTAACGTGAACATCTCTATGTGGGAATCTTTGGAAATTCCTAGAAAAAGGGTCCTCTTGCAAGCATCCATGTCCGACCTCTCTATGGAAAATGAGTCATCCAAAGAACTGGACAAAGTTGTGCTCAGTAATACACCTCAACAAAGGAATGATAATCTAAGTGAGAGTGTGAAACCTCCTCCCTTTTATGTATACCTGATTATTAGTAATCACTTGGTTCACAATTGTATGATTGATTCGGGGAAAGTGGTTCGGTGATGCCCAAGTTGATAGCATATTAGTTGGGTATCAAATAGAGTCCCTCTCTAAAGGAGTGGTTCAATTGGATGTAACCGTAGTGAAAACTATTAGATTTAACAAATTTTTAAACCTTACACAACATGTATGCCCCAACTTCTCTATTCCTCGTGATGTCTTCATAATTGATCTACCTCTATTTTCACCTGTTCCTATCTAAAGACTATTTTGAAAATATTGGAGGGTACTAATCATCTTACTGGTATCATATGCTCTTTAGGATAAGATATGGTACCATGGTTATTAAAAGTTTGGATCCTATTTCCACATACCACATAGAACCTTATACATCGAGCCCTATGAATGTAAATTACATGATCTTTGACCAAGAAGACCACCTTATTGTCCAAGTGGAAAACACTCAATTTGAAGGCATTCCAAATTTGTTTCTTGATGAGTGGGGAGCGCATTACCATAGTTTTTATCCCTATTAACATGTTAAGGAGACTGTTTTGGGTATTTATTACTTGCATGAAGAAAATTCACCCATTCCTAAGATCATGAAGTAAAATCAGAAAGAAGATGGCATTTGGAATATGTTATTTGATGGTTACATTGACAAAAATAACCCCCGGGCTATTTTTAAAACTTATAATTTTATTCATATTCTTTAGCAAAGTGTTGTCATGGTGTAAACAAGTTAAACAAGGACAATTTCACATTTCTCGGGAAGTTCTTGTGTCAAGGAAAAACCAAAGTGTTGAGGAATATTCATCTATATCTTTCCAGGTCCCTCCATTTCCATATTTATCCTAATTTCATGTTTTGGGAAATATTTGGGAAAAATCAAGAAAACGGCCTTTCATCAAACAAAGGGAATGGTTCCTTATTCCCCACGTTCCTTGCAACTTTTTCACTATCGTACAACAAGTGATAGTTGGCCAAATTAGGCCTTTAGGGCATATATGGAATATTTTTATTCCTATCCTTCCCCAATTTTCTAATTAATCGATAGGAAATAGGTTTTTTGGGGCATATTCTTGTTTGAGTCACTTAAGGAGGGCACCACGGGAATAGGAAAAATTATTCTCATGATCCCTTAGTTCCTCAAAATCTTTTTTTCCCTACCAACACAAGACCATATAGATATTTTGTGCCTAGATGGAAATAATATAATTTTTCTACACTTTCAAAGGTTCTCCACTGACGCTTTATCCAACCCTTAGAGTACAAAACATTAAAGTGTCCTTTGAAGGCCCGTGTGGAACACTCTTTGTTCCTCATGTTCTCCTTAGATCCAATTGGCCATAATTTTCATTCCAAAACCCCAATTGACATAAAATAAGTCTTGTTGGAAATTTTTCATCAATTACTTCACTTTTGCATCAATAAATTCATAAATTAATGGATTTTGGGGTTAAAAAGGCAAAAAAATGTCCTAGCAAAGAAAAGTGTAGTTCTAGCAGCTCAACTACTAGAATTAATGAAGAATGGTGCCCATACATTCTCCAACAAGTAAATTGATATGGGTAAATGGTTTTGATCGGGCTCTCATTCCTCTCTTTATTGATTATATGTATGTTGTTAGTGGTTGAGCTCAAAATCTAAGTTTCCCTCTCTTTTCCCTCCTCTCTCTTTCCCATTTTCTATATATTGGCAAGTTGTACACATTTGTAAGGGTTGGACCCTCTCAAAATAGAGGTGGACAATCTCAAAGTGACTAAAAATTATTTGTGAATTGAAATCCTTGGAATTGGGCTCTAAAAGGTGTTTTGTGCCTTCTTCCAATCCATTACAATGTTTTATAGATACTTCAAGCAATAAAATATGGTTTTTGGTTTCTTTTCTACTCTAATTTGGTTTTATTTGCAATATTGCCTCTCTATTGTTGTTGTGGTGTGTTGTACATGCATTTTTCTCTTTTTTCAGGTTCCCTATTTGTTATGAATTGTGTGAAAAGGGAAGATTAAATGTTTTTTGGTCTGTGGCATAGTTTTTTCCATCTCCTCTTTCATTTTCTTCCCATTTTCCCTACTTTAGAGTGTCTTTTCCCTTTTCTTAGAGTTATCACCTCTTTTTATCTTAGGATTTCAATTTTCATGCATATCAATCTCTCCCTAGTCCCTATTAATTCATAGATTAGGATTAGATAGTTGTATTTTAAGTTGTAGGGTTAATTTAGCATTAGGAATAGGTAGAGGAACCAGCATTCTCTCGGAGGTTGATTTCATATTACAAAACACATATTGTAGATATCATCCCATGTTGCCTTAGAATTCTTAATATTTTATTATCATATCGAGGGTACAATTTTGAGCTCCAACAGTTTCTACCACACTCGATGGGATAGCTTTGAAGTTCTTATTTTTAGGCCTCCCATTGCAAAATTCTAGCCACCTTGGTGCCTTCACTATGAAAAAGTTTTAGTATGCCTGGTGGGATGATTTTAATTCACCTTATAACATTTTACTAAGAATAGTGTGTATATTAGTAGATTTATTTCCTCTGGAGGTATATTTTAACACATCTAGTGAGTCCCAAGTTCAAATCTATTGATTAAGTTTTGCATTACCTATTTTCATGAGAAGAGTATAGACAAGGAAAAGTGCAACAAGTAGTAAAACTTTTGAATACTTACATTTATCACTAAGGAGAAGAAGAAGAAGCAGAGTAGTTTAAGGATGACTATCTCCTCCAAATAGAAATATTTCTACTGCTACACTAAGTAGACCTTTCTTGTTTTCCTCTAGGATTTTAAAACCCATTTCATTCATAGAACATCGGATAAATTTACACTATGTCAATTTTAATGGTGGAAATCCCTTGGCTCAAATTCCCAAAATGATATACCAATGTCTTCCCTTAAAATTATTCCTTTCTTCACTTGTGAAAATATCATTTCCCCAACTGATCATATCTAAGATATTATTAATGTGTGTTTAGTTCATTTGGTTACAAAATATGATGTTACGATTTATCTTCTCTGTCTTCTTCACGAAAAGGTAAAGCACTTCAATAGTATAGAATCTTAAGACCTTCTTCTATTCACCATTGGGATAAGCTTGGAATAGCTCTTTATCAATAGTTTCAAGAGAAAGTAGACAACATATCCTTTTTAGAGAAATTTTCAGCCATCAAGAAGGCTCTCAATGAGCTTATGTCTAATTTCAATTTCAGATTTTAGAAGACATGGGACAAAATACCAAATCCACAAGGTGACTTCCTCTACTTCTTAAGAGCTTTGAATTCCAATATTTTTGTTATGATACAATTAATGGGAGTTATCCAATTACATGATGCATATCTAATAGCCATTAAGGCTGAAAAATGTTTAATACAAGAAGGAAAAATAACCCCTATATTAAATATTCCCTTGTTTCCTAAATTAAATCAAGGTGCTTAGTCTTCCATTGTTCCCATTCCTGAGAAAAAAAATCCCAATCTTCTCCCTCCACATCATTTTTTCCCAAAAACAAATGATGGTGATGAAATGAAATCCTTGATTAGAATTTATCTAATAAATTTATATCTCTATAGAAACAACAAGCCCAATCTTATATAAATTAATCAAGTCCTAACCAAGGACAATCTTCAAACCAAGGATTCAATCAAGGTTATCAACCCTATAGAAACCAATATCCAAATCAAATATATGGGAAAAATAAGTAGAATGATAGATTGTAAGTTCCAAAGCCACATCTTCCACTTCACAAAGTTACTTCTACCTAACCACTTCCATCTGCTACCTCAAGTAAAGCACTTGGTTCCAATGTAAAATAATGTGATACAAGAAACAAAGTGGTGTTTTTCATGTAATCAACCACATAACCAATATAATTGTGCAAATGGATTACAATTTCAGCCTTATATGGTTCAAAATTCTTCCAATCATCAAGAACCATCGATAGAAATAGTCAATCCTAATATGGAAGGATCTTGGGAAGTTATTCTTGAGACCAATCTCATGTTTTTGGGGTTGATGTTTTTGTGCAATCAATCAAGTTATGGGAAGTTTCAACAGACCTCAAATTCATTTTGTTGATAATACAAGGTATAAGAAGCGAGTGTTGAATGTTCAGCCTTCATTTTTTTCTAATCAAGATAATATCTTTAAAATGAAAATTAGGTTAGAATAGATTTAAGTGGGAATATATTTCCTTATGTTCCTAGAATACCTATCCTGGTAAAGGAGTTCATTTCTCAACCAAAGGTACTTGTCCCAACATTGGAAAAATAGAGAGAGATAACATCACACCTCTAATACACAAATCTATTGACATTCCTTTCAACATTATTAAGTAGATGAAGAAGACAAATTTGAATGTAACAATGTGAGATGTCTTAGCTATTCCATCATAAATATATCTCCTATATAAATATCTCAAGAAACTTCCTCGATCTAATCCAAGTATTCAAAGAGCACATATTGTAGTCAACCTATGTCAAGTAAAGTAAGAACAAGTAAGAAAATTTAAGAAGACCCCACCCTTTTATATGTATTTAATTATAGGAAAACACTTAGTTCATAATTACATGATTGACTCAGGGGATAGTACTCTATAATGCCTAAGAAAATTATTTATATCCTAGTTTTTAAGTACAATATTGTTTTTAAATGTGTTCTACAACTTGATGGCTCAATTGTCAACATTTTAGGAGTGATCAAATATATTGATTTAACCCTACATGCTCATCCAAGTATAGCTATAAATCAATATTTCTTAGTCATTGACTTACCTCCTTTATTTTCCATTTTCCTATCAATATATTTCACTACCAATTGGTTGGTTATTTTTCCTCAAATTGGTCTCATATGCTCCTAAGAACTAGATATGGTACTATATTTACCATCCAAGATGAGCCAATATTTTCCTATCATGTTGATTCTTATGATCCCACTCCTCTCTAATCTAATTTCCTTTACATGAAGACTAAGAGGATGATTTAGTTTCAATAGAGAAACCTACTCCTCCTTGTTCAGTTCCGGCCTCTTGTTAGATGAATGTACTAAGGAGCATTGTGAAGTTGACCCTTATAATATAGGTGTGGAAACTAGGCTTGGAAATTACTTTATTCATGAAGAAGAATCATCATCCCCACACCACTTAAATAATAATATCATTCTTTTAAATTATGGAAATTTTTCTTTAATGGTTCTAGAAGTAGAAATGGAGTTGGGGTAGGTGTTGTTTTAATTTCCTAGTCAATGATAAATTTTTCTATTCTCATAAATTAAAGTTTGCATGTTCAAAAAATGTAGCATAATATGAGGCATTGGTTTATGCCCTTCTCATTTTGTTGAAGAGATAAATTAAAGCATTATATATTTTTGGGGATATAGAATTGGTCATACACCAAGTGAGAGGGAAATGTACCACCAAGAATAAGATTATGAAATATTATAAGAATAGAGTTTGGGATCTCTTGGAGATATTTGATGTTGTTAATCTGTAAGTGGTGCCAAGGAAATTGAACAAAGAATAAGACTATGTGGCAGCCCTTGGATCATAATTTTCACAAGTTGAGGATCTCATCCAAGGTAATGAGTAACATGCTAAGTTTATTGTTAGAATATCTATTCTAGATAATGAATTCAGCTGGTAGATATTTTATAGTGATGACAAAATTGTTCATTTTATCCAAAATAAATCTAAATTTTCCTCAAAAATGCAATATGATTTGCATGATAGCTATGGTGATAAAATTATTCAACTAAGGAAAAACAAGTTTCCTAAAGGATTGGTCACCTTTGAACACATTTTCAGCTATGATGATGAATTCTAAGGAGAAGAGAAGAACATAACAACAAGGCAAGAGGATTTCCAACCAATCACTATTACACAAGGTAAGGAGCTATTGCTCAGAAATTTCAAAGATGAAAATAAAATAATTATCTCCTTATGTCAAAAATACAATGATGTATTCACATGGAATTATGATGATATTAAGGGTATTTACCCTAACATTTTCCTACACACCATATATATTGATCTTAATGCCAAACCAAATCAAACAAAAGTAAAGGCCCCTCAACACAAAGATAGATCTCCTCATGAGGAAATAATTATCCAATCTCATTGAGGTAAAAATCATATTCCCCATAAAATATTCTTCTTGGATGGAAAATATAGTTCTTGTGAGGAAAGAAAATGGAGAAGTAGAAATTTGTGCGGACTTCAAGGATTTGAACAAAGCTTCCCTAAAATATCATTATCCTCTACCTTCTATGGAACAAATTTTACAAATGGTAGCAAGAGCTGAGATATTTTCTATGCTTGATGGCTACTCAAGTTTCAATTATATTAAGGTTAAATAATAAGATCAATTTAAAATTACATTTAAAACCAAGTGGGAACATATGCATATCATAAGATTCCCTTTGGTTTATCAAATGCATATGTCATATTCTAAAGAACAATGGACATTACTTTTAAAGGGTATATTAATGAATTTATCCCCATCTACTTGAATGATATCACCATTTTCTTAAAAGAAATAAAAGACCATATCAATCATCTTAAAAACAACTTTGAGATATGTAGGGAATTTTTGGTATCTCTTAACACCAGAAATGTAATTTTTACTTCTTAAAGGCAATATCTTATTGCATATTATTTCAAAAATGGCATTTCCATTAATCTAGAGAGAATCTCTGCCATCTTCTATCTCTCTTTTCCAACTCATAAGAAGGTTATATAGTTATTCCTTGGAAATATTAATTTTTTTAGGAACTTTATTCCTAGTTTTAAGGGATTGGCTATGCCTATCACCCTAATCCTCAAGAAAGATTAAATTTTTAAATGGATTATAAAAGGAAAAGAAATATTTTCCAAGATTAAATAGGAAATTGCTCAAGATCCCACACTTATCAACCCTAAATAATCTAAGGATTTCATTCTAAATGCATATGGAGTTGAATCAAGTATTTTAGTTTTTTTAACACAACAAAATGATCATGCTTTATAAAAACCTCTAGTATTCTTCAGTCAAACACTAAAGTATTATGACTTAAAATATAGCCGTATAGAGAATTGGGTCTTTTCCATCATGCAATCTCAATAATTCAAGAGTATGTTTGCCACTAATCACATTACATTTTTAGTCTCATATTCCACTGTGAGAGACTTTATCATGGGAGAATAAATTAGTGAGAAAAGGGCTAGATGGGTGACCAATATTATGGAATATGAAATGACTATTAAAACCAAAAAAATGCTAAGAGGGAGAGAACTTTGTGAGCAAAGCTGGCTTTGGACACTTGGGTTTATCAAGAAACCTCTTTCTTCATAGATAAGGGACTTACACACAACACTAAATTTCTACAAGATAAAGGAAATTCACTATGTGGATATAATTGGATTGATGACATGACCACATTCTTAACCACTAGTGCATATCTTTTTATCTAAGGCATTTGAGATTGTAAACTAATTCTTTATACATTAATTGGTGGGATTATTTTCAAGAGGAATCTTAATGGAGTGTTTTTAAGATGTATTGAATATGATCATGTGAACAAGGTATTGGAATAATTCCATGTTGGGTTCTATGGTGGACACTTCTCTGCCAAATCCATTTCTATGAAAATTATAAAGGAAGGATACTACGGACCACATTTTTACAAATTCTTATTAATGGGTTAGAAAATGTAAAGAATATGATTTTTAACTAGTAAAAAGAGGTTGATTTCCCTTCCACTTCACCCAATCCAAGTAGATCACACATCACCCAATCCAAGTAGATCATACATTCTCCCAATTGGGTGTTGAATTCGTTGGCATGATTAATCCTCCATCAAGTGTTGGTCACAAATGGATATTGATAGCAATTAGTTATTTTGCCAAATGGGAAGAAGTTGTGGCCCTCAAGGAATCTATTGAGTTAGCTATCCTTGACTTTATTGAATATATTGTGGTAAATTTTGGAGTTCCTCAAACCATCATTTATGATAATACAAAAGCCTTCTTAGGCTCTAAAATTTTTTATTGGTCTCTTGGACTTGGGATTTACTTGAAAACTTCTTCCAATTACTATCCTTAGAGTAATGGTTTGGAAAATCCTACTAATAAGAAATTGATCAAAATTAGGAAGATAATAATGGATATCAACCAAAGGGAGTGGTATACGGAGGTAATAAATGCTCTTTAGGATTAAAAACAACAACAATAAATTAATTAATTTGTAGTTCTCCTTTAAACTTGCCTATGATAGAGATGTCAAGATTCCCTTGTATTTGGATTTTCCTTCTTTAAAGTTGGCCTAACAATTAGAATTGGAGGGTGTGGATCAGAGAGAGATCAAAATGGCATAAATTTTTGAACTGATGCATTCTACCATGATCATATTAGAATATCATCAAAATGAAACCAAATAGTGGTTTGACAAGAAATCTAAGGCACGGGCCTTCAAAGTAGGAGATCTAGTCTTGAAGTGGGATGCAAACATATCTAAACCAAGGTAGCACTCTAAATTTGATGCACTATGGAGTGGATCATACATCATCAGTAATTGTAAATAGGCTAACTCTTTGGGATTTTCTAGCCTTAATGGAAATGCAATACACATTCTAGTCAATGGGATTTATCTTAAGCATTCCCATTAAGCTACTTATTTCACAATTTACATATTAGATCAGTTTTCAATTCCTCTAAATGCTCTTCACCACATTACCATGTTGGTAGTGTAGTTTTCTTTCCCTAATTGATTTACATAGTGTTCTTGTTGTCTTCTGGTGGAATTTTCCATTGTAGATTGGTTCATAGAGGACTCCTAAGAAGATATGTTTTAAGTACAGTTGGAAAGTGAAAATAATGGGTTAAGAAGAAGTATAACAAAGTTTAAACTAGCTTTCGCAATAATTTAAGATTTTGAAAGAGGCATCGATAATAGATTTATTCATGGATTCCTAGGAAACTATAGTTAAAATTAATTTCAAGATAGTTTTTCACTCTCATTAAGGTTCAATATAGAACTCTCATGATGAAAATGATTAGTTCAAGAAAAACAAGTCAATGCTAAATACAAGGAGTTCTTGATGTAGATTCAGGGGTAAGAATTTCAAGTTTTAGATTATTTTTTCAATTTTTGTAGGTTGACTCCATACCCAATGGATGTTTTAAGGTCACCTGATATTGTTCTAGCGGGAAAATAATCCATGTGAGTCACAAAAATATTGTCTAAAATAACCCCTAGAATATTTCGACAACTAACAATTTTATTCATATTCTTGAGTAGTGTTGTCATGGTGTAAACATGTTGAATAGGTATATTTTCACATTTTTGCACATTTCTTATGTTAGGGGAAAAACTAAAGTTGGGAATGCTCTATCTCTATCTTATTAGGCCCCTCTATTTCTATGTTTATCCAATTTTCATGTTTTGAGGGATAATTGGGGTAAATTTGAGAAAAATGTCCTTTCATGGAATAAAGGGAATAGTTTCATCGTTCACTCCATTCCCCTTAACTTTTTAGAGCTCACACTAAGTGATAGTTACCCAAATCGGGCCTTTGGGGAACATATGGAATAGTTCTTCTATTCCAATCCTTCCCGATTTGTTGATTAACCGAAAGGAAATAGGGTTTTGTGGCATGACATCGATCGAGTCAATTAAGGTGAGCACCGTGGGACCAGACAAATTGTTCCCGCGATCCCTTAGTTTTTCAAAACCCCATTTTCCCCACTAATACAAGACCATGTGGATATGTCGAGACCCAATGGAAATTTTTAGAGTTTGGATTCTAAGTTTTCATTGAAGTAAAAGGAATACTAATGACAAAGTAAGATGCAAGAGGGCTAGAAGGAGCTTGGAGTGAGTCAAAAAAAGTAGAATAGGTTAAAGACTTGAGAATACCTGAGTAAGCATTGAATTCTTGAGGACCCAGTGACTAGAAAAGGCTGAGTGGTGATGTGAGAGCATACTAGGATGATTTTGAGCATTTTAAATCATGTATGTGACAAGGAAACAAGGTCATAAGGGTGAGTACATGGGAACATGAGTGGAAATTGTCGACTAGCTCGATTAAGGCCTAAGTAATAAAGTGACCTAGATAGATAAATTGAAGGCTTGAGGCTAATTTTGAAGCATGGTAAAGTTATAAAACACATGATAGTATATGTACAAGGGGCCACATGGTGAATAACAATGAGGTGATAAGTTCATAAAGTGTAAACTAGCCCAATTTTTCCTATTTCAGTAAGTACTCCAAAGATGAGGGTATGAAGCAAAAAAGCCATAACAAGAAACTTCAAGCATGAGAGTTGTTTAGGGAAATTTTCAAGAGTCCTAATATGAATCTATAGGTCATAATTCATCTTTTAAAGGCATATTTAGGGTCATTGGTATGACTACCCTTCAGGACAAACAAGTTTAAGATGCAAAAATGAGAGTTTTTGAGAAGGTACATGTCTATTTATCAAAAAGTTACCATTTTATATCATGTTAGAGGTATTAATGAAGGTTTAGACAAAATTTTAGTACCCGAGGAGGATTTTTATGCAAGATATTACATTTTTACCAAAACCGGGTTAAGTGAGGTATGCTAAAATAGCACTCTGACTTCTTAGCATTCAAGAAAAATTGTGGATCCTTCTTCATATAAATAATAATATAAAAATTTAAGATCATAGGGATAAAAATATGTTGCAAAATGTCTGAGGAAAATGGATGAGAAATAAGAAAGTTCTATTCATTTTTGTGGATTTGTTTTAAGCCTTCCTCAAAATCGAGTTAAATCGGTATAGAAAAAAATTTAGTTGAGCCTCAAAATGAAATTTTTTCTGGTTTATGAACTTGTGCATGTATATAATTCATGATATCATATTTCCATTATATTTTAAGCTCATGAATCATGGTGGACCCCACAAGAAAACATGATTTTTGTGATAAATTCAATGTATAGACAAAGTTTGTAAAGTAACCCATGCTAATTTTTTGTGTGAATGGTATTGGGTATGTTTAATTTTTTTCATAAAGTCATCTGAGTTAGTCCTTTGTAAAAATGTGAAGCTACATGTGTGTTTTCAGTCATCTTTGCTTGAAAAGGCTATGAAGGCAAAAATTAGTCTTTGTGTCCAAAGGTAAATAAGTTTTTCTCCTTAAAATACTTGCAAATGATGATTTAAAAGTGAATTAAGGGTCCTTTTCAAAAAAATTCATGCATTTTTTACCATGAAAGTGCATTCAAAGTGTTTTAAATCATGCAAATCAAGACTAGTTTTTGGTGTTTTTAAACTAGCTTTGTGTGTCTTTGAAATGTAAGAATTTTTAGCCTAAATTACTTAATATGAAGCTTGATGGTATCATGAATAGTTCCATAAGAATCATAAATCTCCATAAAATTGATTTATAATCTATGAATATTTCATTTAGTGCATGAAATTTTTACTTTGTCAAGGCAAAAATTCTTATTTTAAAGGTTTGATTGTTGCTTGATCAAATCTGCATATTCTTGTTTGAATAAGAGTATTGAAGCTCTTATTTTCACTTTAAGTTTATCTAAAAATAATATAATATCATCTCCATAATTTATTATTTTTTTAAGTTTCATGCATCACCGATTAGGAGAGGATCTTTGTGACTATAATTTTCAGTCCTCCATTGTTGAGTTTGAGAGATCCAATGAAGTCCTAATAAGAAATGGAGAGTAAGGAGATGTTTCAAGGAATTATAATGACATATAGAGGTATAAGTAACATTCCTACACTACCAAGACACTTGATATAATATCCCTCTCACTACAAGATAAAAAGGTACGTTGAGGAGAATAGAATAAGATAGGTTTGGAAGTTTTAGAAGATTTGATAGGTTTGGCAGGTGTGAGTTGGAATATTGACAATTGTAACTAAATACCGAGTTCTATGACATGTTTTGTTGTTCTCCATATATGTATAAATATATTTTATAGTTCATAAAATGAATGAACTTACATCCGACCTCCTAAAAATGTAATTACCGTTAATTGAAAGTTTTGTAATGTCTTTTAATCTTTTATTATACGATTTGTAGAAAAATAATTTGAAGAGTCTTTTATAAGTTGAAGTGGAAAAAGGTTGAGAAGTTATTTACTTTAATATAAAAACTTATTTTTAATTTTAAAGGTTTTTTGTTAAATGCTAAACCTTTTATGTATGACAACCAATGCAATTAAAATTGAAAAGATTGCTTGTAAAACAAAACAAGTGTGTGAAAAGAGAGATGTTTTGAAGGGAGGTAGAAGAGAAATTGTGTGAGTCTCAAAAGTATATATGTAACAATGTGTTAAGGAGCATGAAGGTGGTGTATCGAATTGAAATTACGGGTGTATGAAAATATTTGCAATGACAAAAGGTGTGTTGGAAGAGGCAAAAATGAGTGTGCAAAGAGTGTAACATCCTCATTTATGACTTCAGAAAATAAGGGGGAAAATTTAGAACATAATGTTCACTGTTCTAAATTCACATAATTTAGAAAAAACATTCCTTACTAATCCATCACATAATAGTAAACCATATGCAATTGTAATGACTCGGTGTAAACCGATCTCTCATTTCATGACTCGGTATTAAACCGATCTCTCATGTTTCATTATGTTCATGTGTATACCAAGTATAATTTTGGTTCCTTCACCCTTTAAGGGTCAATCAAGTGTTAATGTCTAAGAAGCCTATCTGAGTATCTGTTATTGATACTCATCTGATATCACGCAACCTTAGACTAGGTGACATAAGACAACGCAACTAGTAATTTGTGATACTTTGGCCAAATTTTAAAACATGTTTTCCATGTTTTTATTCCTAGATGGAATACTCATCGAAAGGAATATGTCTTTCACCCCACTCAAAATCAAGTTATCTAGTTTATACTTCCCTTTACTCTCAATAAATTTCAGGTCTATGTTTCACACTAAATAGGGAAAAATCACATGAACTAGTGTGGATGGTCTACTTATGGTGACTAAGGGTAAGTAAACATACTCAAATCGACTTACGTTGATTCGGGTGTGTTTATTCACCCTTGGTCAACATAAGTTGATGTCAACACTAGGTTATATGCCTATCACAGTTTAGAGTAAAATAGTGACTGAGATCCCACTTTATGATAGTTTTGTTAGAGGATATGAGTGGAATATTGTGTCATAGTGGCTACTTCACAATATCCACCTAATGACCTACGTCATCATGTGGGTATTGTGTAGCAGTAACTATGTTACAACATTCCACTTAGTCCGATAACGAAACTATCATTCTTAATAAGCTCATTAATTATTTAATTTTCATCTTATTAATTAGCTTATTTTAACATTAGGTATCATACCTAAGGATCAACTAAGTTTGATATGATTAATCCTTAAAGTAAGGATCATATTACACCTTCTCATAATTGAAGGTATGCAGATCAAATCTGCATTTATCTCAATGAATTAATTATTCATTTTCCCTTAGCCCATTAAGCGATAAATATCAATCTGATTTAAAAAAGTAAGGGACAACATTTTAGTCTCATTAATTAAGTCCAACAAGTAAGTACAAATCATATTTGAATAGTTTTTATGTTAAATAGAGTGACTTTAATATCAATTATCCCCATCATAACATAACCTTATTATTATTCCAGTTACCTATGCATTGGTTCATATTTAAATATGATCTTATATCCCATTGGACCTTATAGATCTAAATATCAACATAGGTTAAGATTCATACAATATGTACTTTTCAACATAATAAGAAATTTCTCTTTTTCCTCCATTTAAGGACTTATTATTTCATCTATAAGTTCTCAACGACATAATTTAGTATAACCTTGATAAGGAACGCAATATCATTCTTTATCACATAATAAGTCTGTTAATCTATTGAGATAATGGTAAACTAATATGAATTTGTAATTCTTATATGATAAACCTTATTGTCATCCACCCAATCAACACTTTAATCCATAAGGTACCTAATAAATGAATTTGAGGATTCTAATAAATACGGATTTAATCAACTTACATATTATATAATGTTATAATAAATATTTAAATAAAGATTACATCATAACATAAGTAAATAAAGAAATACTTACATGAAATAAATAACACGTGACATAATATTTATAGTGGAAAACCCCAATAGGGTAAAAACCACTTTGAAAATAACCTTTTACTTTTAGAGAACTTATTTTACATCAGTAAGATCACCTCCTCCTTTGAAACCCTATTTACCAAGGGTAAAACCAAATCACTTGATTTTCACACCTTTGATATATTTCCCGAATATATCAAATGAGGACCTAAAGTCCTTTTTATATAAGGTGATCGGGTATGTCTCTCGACCCACCTTTTCAACCTAAAATGGTTGACACATACACCTAGGTTTATAATATTTAATATTAGAAATATAATCATTTCATGATATTAAATATTTAACCTAAAGTATATACCTAGGTTAGCATATTTAATAATAGAAATATAAATATTTCATATTATTAAATATTAACCTATATATTAGTGATGGACCCATATACATTAAGGGTTGGCAGACCACTTAATCATTATGTTCCAACACTCCCCCTTAATGTTAAGTGGGATAACATAACATATGCCAATAGATTACCTGCCCGTGGTACACTACTACAGATTTACAATCCTTAAACCATAAAGGTTTTAGGCTAGCATATCGGTTGAAGGAATTATAACACCTTCATCATACTCAATTTACCTTTTGGTACAAAAGGATTTGGAATCCCAAAGATCATCCCATGATCAGTGGTTAAGTATGATTTGTGAGTTTTACATGTTCTCACAGGTTCTCATAAAAGGTTATTGAACCCAAGCATATAGAGAGCCTTTTACAACCAAGGACCTCCTTAACAATATGCTTGTATTGGATGTTTACCAGTAAACTCAATAGCACTAAAGAGTTTATTGAAGACCACCTTTAAGATATTTCTACACTTCTTTCTAAAAAATAAGCCGAGGAGGTATACATGCCCGAAGGTCTTTTTACACTTTCTTGAAGGTCTTTTTTACACTTTCTCGAAGGTCTTTTACAAATGCCCAAAGGTATTTTTACAAAAACCAAGTTCCATTAGGAGGTGACATTGTCATGCACACTCCCCCTCAATGGAAACTCTGACAATCCAAGATTTTCACATGAAAGTGACAAAACTTTTGCAGCACTCAGGGACTTTGTGAAGATGTCAACAACCTGCTCTTCAGTCAACATGAACTTGAGATTTATCTCATCACTTTACACCTTCTCATGGGTGAAGCATATATGTATCTCAATGTTCTTCATCCTCTGATGTTGAACTGGATTCTTAATCAAGAGTAATACAACTCTGACCACCACATAGAAGATAAATACTTCCTTTAGCTTCCATGTGTATCTCTACAATAATCATTGCAGCCACATGGCTTCTTTACTTCTTCCATTGTACTTCTCTTGCCTAGTAGAAGAAATGGAGACTATTGATTGTATTTTTGTTCCAAGTAATGGTTCCTACACCAAAAACTTGAACACATATCCAGTATATTTTATAACACAACATCAATATGGTTAGAATCACAAAATCCATATAAGATAGCATTTTCATTCTTATTATAATGCAACCCATAATTGATTGTTCCTTTCAAATATCTAAAAATTTTTTTACAAGATTCAATGATCTCTAAAAAAGGTTCTGCATAAACCTTGAAGTAATTCCTATTGTATAGGAAATATTTGATCTAGTTATAGTTAGATAAATCAAACTATCAACTAACAATGTATATAAAATAGGATCAACTTTTTTTCATATGCAAGATTTAGGATCAATATTTATTCAACTTCCATTGAAGTAGAAAATGGTTTACAATCAATCATAAGAAACTTTTTCAATACAATGGTTGCATATTGTGTTTTGAAAAATAACAATAGAATGAAATACAATCATACAAATAACATGATGTGAGAGACCTAACTCATTCATTTCAAAGTACTGCTTCAATTTCTCTTTAATCCTATGAATTAAATCAGAATTGTCACAGACATAAGAAAATCATCAACATATATACATATAATGATAATATGTGAGCCTTATTTCTTAATGAATATATCATTGTTAGAAGAAAAATTAACAAAACCTAACAGTTTAAAGAAGGAAACAATTTTTGCATACCAAGCTCTAAGAGCTTGTTTTAAACCATACAAGGATTTCTCAACTTACAAACATAGTTTTTTTTACTAGTTTCTTCAAATCCTTTAGGTTGAAACATGTAAAGTTCTTCTTTTAAATCACAATTCAAAAAAATATTTTTCTTATCCATTTGGTGGATTTCCACCCAAATTGAGTGGCAATTGCAAATAAGGCCCTAATAGTACTCATTTTAGCTAAGAAATGTCTCAACATAATCAATACCAAGTTTTTGAGTGAAACCTCTAGCAACAAGTCTAGCTTTATGTTTGTTAATACTACCATCACCATTATATTTTACTTTGTATATCCACCTAGACCCTATAATACTTCACGGCTCAAGTTCATACAAGGTAATTAATGCATGGTACATATGATGGCTTCTAGTCATTTTCCTAAGGTTAATAGGATTTGAACTTTCTAACATAGATTGAGCCAATTTAATTTCTTATCTAGGAAGATAAGAGTTTTAGAAACATCTATAACATCAAAACATCATCATGACCATTTACTAAATCAGAATCAAAACCATCATTTAGAAGCATTTAATGAAGTAACTTTAAGAGAAGAAGACAACACATGTAAACCTTTCACTAGATTATATCTATACATTTCATATAAGCTTCGATAATTAACATGTCCTAACCTTTCATGCCATAGTTTTGAATTATTCAAACTTTGAGATATAAAACAAGATGTAGAAGAGAAATCATCAAAAATATATCAGACCATTTCTTTGAATTCCTTCAATTATTATACTCTCATTACTATCCTTGATATACCAAGTATCCTTCATGCATGGATTCTAGTTGTGTCCATACCTCTTTTGGATGTTTGATATTACCAATGTGTAGAAGGTACTCATCGTTCACATTGCGTAAAATCATAGAAAGAGCCTCTTACATTCATTCATTGTAAGAATGCATTCATATTATCTACAGTTGTTTGACGATCGGTGGGAGTAACCTCAAATCCAAAAATAATCATCTAGAGTTTCCTCGCCATAAATTATGTTTTGACCCAAATGTTGTAGTTGGTTTCATTCAGGATCTAGGTTTTGTCAAGACAAAAATAGTTGGACACCATTATTTTCCTAAACTTGTAAAACACACCCCATTATAATATACAATGTACCATAGAGTTAGATACATATTTATCGATAATAAAAACAACACTTTTAATAGAATCATATCTAAATTTTATAGATCTAAAGAAACTATTTGATCATAACTAATTATGTCATTATAATGCATACTAATTAACCTCCCATGATCAAAATAATAACCCACAATATAAAGGGCTCTGCATTATACCCCAGATTTATATAAAAAATATTTCCAACCATATAGAAGTGAAGAAGAGACCCCTAAGAATGCATAACTTCAAATTTTTGAAAAAACTTTAATGTAGACAAAAATTAACTTAAATTTGACGTCTAAAATTCATCATAATGACTTATTTTTTGGTTGATGTGATGGTCATTTGACCATCAATTTTAACATATGAAAGTTTCTAGAACCTTGAGCTTAAATTTGACATCTAAATGATATCATATTGTCTTATGTTTGTTTGTGGTCATAATTGACGGTCATTGATGGTCATTTTCAAATTTAATGAAGCCAAAACTTGTGTTTTTAGAATGTGAAATTTATAATTTTTCTTTTCTATATAATATTAGGGAGGTTATATTTTAATACATTATAATAACCTATTATAATTTATAATGTAAAAATATATACACTTTTTTTAAAAAAAAGGTATATAGTTTATAGAATGTAAATAAAAAACAACATATAGTTCATAAAAATTATAAACTATAGTATATTTTTTATATATAAAAACACATAACCCTTATTAAAGGGGTTTAAAGGACATAGACCAAGTTAAAAGAATTTTACCAGGTGCAAGTAGATTTATGAGAGTATAGATTAACTGCATATTTTGAGAGGGACAAGTAATTTCACCCGACTAATGAAATAAATTGAAATCCCTATTTTCATGAACCTTGTCTCCTCCCTTCATTTACTCTTAATTTTACCCTACACACATTTAAAACTATGAAATATTGCAAAATATTTTATATAATTCTCCTAAACTAAAAACTTTAAAACTTTTATGTGGCTATAACTACCAATATTTTAATAAATATTTACCACACTTCACGTGGGCCACCAATAAACTAGCCCTTTTTTTAATTCTCCATTTATACTTGAGAGTTCCACATTTATACCTGAGATATTATCTCATTTTATTCTCCACTCCCACTCTTATATAAAAGAAAACCTTTAAATAGGTTTATTTATATAGTTTTTATAAACTATAAGATATAAATGAATGGGGCCACCCCCCCTTACATGGATAATATAAATGGTTAGGGACACATGTTAGGTTTTATTTAATAAGTATTAAGATTTAAAAAGTAATCCCTTCATGGCCAAACAATAAACACGGCCCCCTTACTAAAAAAAGTAAGCACTTAGTTTTTTTTTAAAAACATATATAAACCAAATCTAATAAAATTTATATTTTAAGCGGTTTAAACTAACCATATATATAAAATATGATTCAAACTTAGGTTTGTTTTTTTTTTTAAAAAAAAAAACTATATATGCCTAGATTTATAAGTTAAGTTTAAATATGATTTAAACTTAGGCTTAGAATATGGTCTATTGACTCTTCCCTCAATCCCATGTAATTTTAATATGGTTTAAGACTTTTAATATATATTTTTTTTTTTTTTCAAAACTATATAAATTTTAATATGATGTTTATATAAATTATTATATAAACCTTATTCTATATTATATATATTTTTATTTAAAAATAATAATATAGTTTTCAAATTATATAGGATATAGTTATAGATTAACTATAAACTATAGTTTTTCAAATTGAATCCTTTTAGAGGGGACCAAAGAACACGGGTATGAATTTACTTTCAAAATATTTAACCTGCAAACATTTGAAATTATAGAAAACATGAAAATTATTTCATATAGTAATAAATCTTTTTTTTTTTATGTGATTTTCACGCAGGTAAATATTTGAAGCCCCTTTCACCTGTGCACACATCAATCTCAAAAAACATTAATTCCATATAATTTACAAAATGTAAATGAAAGTAAGAATCATATCATATTACATCTCCCCAAAAAAAAAAAATTAGGGATTTAAAATTGAAAAACCCTAAAATTTTAAAGAGTTTAATTACACAAATGTAATGCCAAAATAAATTGGGGAAAAAAAGAAGGGGACCAGATACTTTTAAATACCCTTTCGGGTTGGTTGAAAAAACCCATACAAATTAAATAAATAAAATACAAAACATTTGATCTTAATTTATTTAATTTACCTCACTCTATTACCATGTTAGAATTTGAGGATTCTAATAAATATGGATTTAATCAACTTACATATTACATAATGTTACAATAAATATTTAAATAAAGATTACATCATAACATAAGTAAATAAAGAAATACTTACAAGAAATAAATAACACATGTGACACAATATTTATAGTGGAAAACCCCAATAGGGTAAAAACCACTTTGAAAATAACCTTTTACTTCAGAGAACTTATTTTACATCAGTAAGATCACCTCCTCCTTTGAAACCCTATTTACCAAGGGTAAAACCAAATCACTTGATTTGCACACCTTTGATATATTTCCGAATATATCAAATGAGGACCTAAAGTCCTTTTTATATAAGGTGATTGGGTATGTCTCTGACCCACCTTTTCAACCTAAAATGGTTGACACATACACCTAGGTTTATAATATTTAATATTAGAAATATAATCATTTCATGATATTAAATATTTAACCTAAAGTATATACCTAGGTTAGCATATTTAATAATATTATATAAGTGAATTACTTCAACACAAAACAATTATCAATTGGTATGTTAGTCAAATAAGTAGAGTAATTCATTTACATGGCAGTCATAAAATTCAAATGGTATCCTAGTGATATCATTTATAACTGTAATCGAGTAAATACAACAAGACTAATAAATATCCAAATATCTATTCAACAATCAAATGTAACTTGATATAACAGTCAAGTTATTTTCCTTTCCTTATTTATTAACCAAGTCCCCATTACCAAATCCATATAATGATACTACTATCAACAAGAGTGATTCAACATGAACCAAAAATAGAACATTTAAGATCAAACATAGTGGTTCAAACCATCACCGACTTCATGAAATTTTGGGATGAATTCAATATAGAACCCAAAGAAAGGATTGATACATAATATCATAAAAATGAGCTACAACTAAATTATTCAACAATAATTTATTGACCAAAGAAACCATAAAATTTTCATTTGGACCATGAACCAAAAATGATATTAATTACGGTGGATACTATTGATCAACTAGTATAACCAAATCCTACAGGAGATTAAAATAAGGTAAACACAGTTAATGCAAAATAGAATACAACATTAACCCAAACAATACAAGATCTTAGATTCATACTCTAGGGGTTAAGATTCCCCTTAACATGTTCATAGATAATTCCACTATAACTAGTTCAAAAGAATTCCAAAAAAATTTACAAACCCAAGTCATGAGTTAAAAAATTCAAACATATTACCCAAATGATATCAATTTATATTTCGATACAAGAAAGGGTTTCAACTACAAAACAAGTATAAAAACCTTAGCGGTCGAATCGATGACCCAAACTCGAATAATTCATCCAAATAGAAAAATTGAACATCTTAGATCGAAGTAACATAACAAGGCAGGAACCAGACATTACCCCCCTTTTATCAAGATTTACGCCAACCCAAATAGGTTGGTTTTAAAACAAGGTAACAATGACTCAAAATCATAAAAAGGAGACTGGAAATACCTTACTAGTAAACCAATTACCTTCTCCTTTATGGAGAGATTCAAAATATTCCAAAACTATTAACACCTAGGATGGGTTATGACTCACTTTCGAGTAAAAAATTTTGAACCAAGATTCACAAAATATGGTCGATAAGACCGAATCAAGAACCTACACTTAGTCAACGAGCAAGACAACAAACAATATTTTGTTTATTGCCTAACTTGACAAGAAAACAGTGCACCCAAGACATTATTTCCTTGTGGGTTTCAACCTTATATCTAGTAACTTCAAACTTAATACAAAAGGATTACATGCAACCAAAAATACTCAAACCAGAGATACACAAATTTTCTAAACCTTTACTCAAATCACACGCAGATCCAAATATGTAAGAATATTTGTTTTCATCGACTTAAAACCAAATATTCAAAGTAAGCTGATTGAAAACCATAAAGGTAAAAATAATACTTCATCCACAAACCCAAAACTCATAATACAATTTCAAAAGAAGAGTAGAGTTATTTTCATAAAACAATTAAATAGAGAATATTATCATAATGAGTTAGATCCTATCATGCCTGTAGAGCTCCTGCAAAACTTTTCCAAGCTCCCAGAGTTTCCTTCCAATATTTTTTTATAAATTCCAAGAAAACTTTCCAATAGAATCCACCGAAGCCCATTTTCTTATTTTCCATCATTTTTATAGCCTCAGCAATAAATTTCCTTCCTCTAAATTCACCATGCAATGGCAAGATTGTAAATGCAACAAAAATGAACTACCAGTTTGAAAAATAGGAGATCAACATGCAGATCCATTGAGCTCAAAACATCAAATAAAAGATAGAAACTAACCCTTACTCTTTTCCACCAAACCATTTGGGTGTTCCCTAGGCATTTTTACACTTTGTTCAAGATAATTAATGAAATGGAAGCATGCCACCATCCCAAACCATCTGCTAACCTCCATTCACATTTTTTGCAACAACTAAAAGTTAAAACCATTCTTTTCCAAGTGTTTTAGTCACTTTGGCCAATGTGTCGATTAACTCGACTAGGTCACCTTTCATCATAGATGGCAGATCTTAGAAATTTAATTCACCAAGTATTGAATTAGCGTCATCCACTTAACCCTTAACTCTAACTTCATTATATTTTGACCATGGTTGGTCCCAAGGTTAGGTCATTGGTTCATAGTTATGCTTAGGGATAAATTCCCTTTCAAAATGCATCAACCACAACTTAGGTTGATGATCATTATAATCAAATCATCACCTTTATATTAGGTTTAGTTAGGTATTTCTAATATTCCACAAGAACATTACCCTTTGAAATCTATTGAATCAAAGTAGATAGAACAATAGTAAGGATGCATTCACTAGATGTTACAAGACGCCCCCAACAACCTCATATTCATTTAAACTGAATATGATGGTATTTCAGCAACAAAAGGGAGTCAATTTGACTTAGAAAATATGATCGTAACAACATATCGATCAAAGGCATGCCTTGGATCACTGAAATTGATCCAAGGTATGGCCATTCTTTAAATATAAATGCAATAGTCTAAGGAACAGATTTCATATCATAACTTAGGTAACTTACTGCATGTTTCCAAAATATTGCATTTACTTCATACCAGTTGAGTTCACATAATGCACTTCAAAACTCAATTTAGTGAGTACATGATAACAATTCAACGTTAGTACAATATTGCCAAAGTATGATTAACATCATATTCTTCTCTACAGAAATGGATATCTCTTCTACAAACATGACCAACAGTTTAAAGAGTATACTAACTCATAACAAGAATCACATATCAACATTTGCAAACTTTAGTTATAGAAGCAATTACTGAGATATCAACATGGCGGGGCATTACAAAGAGGCCTTGTATGTGAGTTTTTGTAGCAAAATAAGGGGATTAAAATATTTATGAGCTGATTTTGAGATCACAACATCTTGTATTAAGAAAAATAATTGAGAGTGATCAACCATCTTATTGAAGACTAAGTTGTAGCTTAGCAAGAGGGAGTTGAAGCTTCCTTGTGAGTTGTAGCTTACAAAAGAAATAGGTAGAAGCCTAGTTGAAGTTTTGGGAGTTGTAGCTTTTAATAAAGTAGATTCTTACAAAAGGTCTAGAAACATCTTAACCAAATTTTGGGGTTGTAGCCTCAAGTTGAGTGGATGCTCAATAGTGAAATCATTGTAACTATAAAAATGACAAGTTATCCAAGCTAGTTCTTTGGTTTCACTAGTTTTTTCTCCTTCAAGGGTTTCCCACATTAAAATTGGTGTTCATGTGTGTGTTTTCCCTCTCTCTTATGTTTTAATGTTCATGCTTCATCATGTTTAATATTTTTAACTTTAGATGGTTGAATAATTGTAAATTGGTTCAAAATTTTAAACAAACATTGATTCACCCCCACCCCTCTCAGTGTCTAGGATTTCCAAAAATTGGTATCAGAGTGTGGTCCTCTTGAATCAAGTTTAACATATTGGAGGAGATATTTGGACACATGTATGGGTGCACTAGTTGAATCAGTTCGAAAGCCAACTATGAGATTTCTCGGTCGGATGGTGATGGACTAAGAAGGAAATCAAGATTATGGAATTTGACCATGGCCAAGCAGTCAAAGAGATGGAGTAATTTGTTGAGAATGTGTCAAAATACCTAAAAGACAAGGAATGTGCTTACCTTAAACATGAATAAGAATTGATAATCTTGAATTTTGAATTAGAGGATGCAAACAACAAAGCGAAGGTGCATGAAAAGATGGAAAATAGAGAGGATGACAAGTTTGGTTCAATTATGTAAACATGAATAAAGATGAAAAAGGAAACAAATACAAGAAGGTATAAATTAGTTAGGAAACCAAATACATCCATGTATGAAAGGAATTTCAATGGTTACTATTTTTCTTATCATAACTATGGACATAAAGCTAAGGAATGTAGGAAGCATACCATAAATAACCACGATGGAGGGATAGCGAAGTGAGAAAGAGAATAGTTTTATTTAATTTCCAAGAGAAAGGTAAAATTTCCAAATACTTCTTAGAAGAACCATCAATTTGTTGGGGTTAGCACAAGGTTGTACAGATAATATATCGGATCTAAGCATAAATGCAATAAAAGTTGATATTCTACCAGAATATAAATACAAAACAAGATATATAAATAGACACCGATTTAACGTGGTTCACCCAATGTGGGATACATCCACTAAGAAACAAGTCAATCTATTATCCAGATCTTTCGAGAAGATATACAATTAAATATCTACAATATTCCACACCTCTCGGATGTATAGTACTTTCTTTCTTTCAAGCTTCTCCTTCTTCTCCAAGAATTCTCACTCACACAATTATTTTCACAATAATCATAGATTATTACAATCCTCTCACTTCTAAACCATGTATTTTATGCATATATAGGAATATACAAACTTACGGAGATTAGACATGTAATTACAATAAATAGATCTATTTTAATGCTAAAAATAGATATAATTCCCAAGAGTTAAATAAAACACTCCTACACATAAGTAGTAACCGATGCCATTTAGCCCTAACCGATGTCAGTTCCTCCTTTCCTCATGATTCCAATCATAGGCGACCAATGTTGGTCCCTCCATAACCAATGTCAATTATTTTGTTTTCTGCAAGTTTAATATAACATGCTAATCTGAAGTAATTGAGCTCCATAACTCAACAATCTCCCACTTGGAGATAAATTACTACATTATACTTGTACAACATCATTCTTGGATCCTTTCCTTAGCTTTGTTTCTTCCTCTTCAATTCTCAAACTCGAAGACCAACAAAAGTGGAGTGTAGCTCCAACTTCTCTTTTTTAATGGTTTCATTAGCATATCCATAGGGTTTTCACTCATATGAATATTCTCCAGTTTCAGATTGCTCATCCTCCAATACCTACCATATGAAGTGATACCTCAACTAAATGTGTTTCATTCTAGAATGAAACATTGAGTTCTTTGTTAAATGAATTACACTTTGACTGTCACTAAACAATTTGCAATCATCTTGCTCTTTTCCCAACTCTTCCATGAACTGCTCATCCATATCATCTCCTTGCTAGCCTCTATAGCTGCAACATACTCTTCCTCTGTAGTATAAAAATCCATAACCTTTTACAATCTTGATATCCAACTAAATTTTGTCCCACCTAATCTAAAAATATATCCAGTAGTGCTCCTTCTATCATCCACATCTCCAAAATATCCAAATCAACATAGCCACATATATTAATATCCAAACCTCCATAGCATAACTACATGTTAGATATCCATCTCAAAACCTAAGAGTCCATTAGCTTTCTTTCCAATGCTCTTTACGGATTCCATAAATCTACTCATAAGTCTTGCTACTTGTGCAATGTCTAGTCAGTACAAACCATAGCATACATGAGACTCTCAATTTTGAAGCATATAGTACTCAAGTCATGTATTTGACCTCCTCGTGTGATGAAGGACACTGATATTTTCTCAATTTGAAGTTTCCATTTGCCATAGGTGTACTCACTGGTTTTGAATCTTGCATATTAAACCTTTCCAACACCTTATTGATATAAGCCTCCTGAGACAAATACAATTTCTTTTTATTCATGTCTTTGTGTATTTTCATGCCAAGGATTCTTTTTACAACTCTTAAATCCTTTATAGAAAATGTGTGAGTTAGCTTTCCCTTAAGCTTACCAATGTCCTACATACTAGATCCTACAATAAGCATATCATTCACATACAGTAACAAAATAATATAGCTCCCATTTTCAAGCCTTTTGAAATAAACACAATGGTCAGATTCACATCTCAAATAACCATGCTCATGTATGAAACTATCAAACCTCATGTACCATTTCCTTAGAGATTACTTGAGCCTATATATATACTCATTTTCAACTTGCACACTAATTTCTCCTTACCCTTTACTTCATACCCAAGTGGTTGTTGCATATAAATCTCTTCATCCAAATCACCATGAAGAAAAGCCATATTCACATCTAGTTACTCTAAATGCAAATCATCTATTGTAACTATACTCAATACAATACGTATGGAAGTCATTTTAACAATAGGAGAAAATATTTCACCAAAGTCAATACTTGCTTTCTGTGTAAATCCCTTTACTACAAGCCTTGCCTTATACATTTTCTATCCACCCTCTTCTTCCTTGATCCTGTAAACCCACTTGTTCTACAATTTCCTCTTACCTACTAGTGGAAACTTAACCAAATCCCAAGTTTAGTTTTGTTCCAAGGAGTCCATCTCCTCATCCATGTCATACTCCCACTACACATGGGTCTTATCTGCATTGCTTCTTCAAAAATTTCTGGTTCACCATTATCAATCAATAATAAATAAGATAGAGAAGGTGTAAATATTTATAGAGGTTTACTTACCCTTTGTGACCTTCTCACAGAATTTTGGGGTACCAGAGGCTCATTCTGGACCTCCTGGACATTTGTTTCTAATTCGACAGTGCTAATGTCAAAAATTTGTAACTAATGTCATTTCTAGCTAACCGATGCTAGTTTGGATCTTTTGTAACTAATACTTGGTTTAGTTGATGTCGATTAGGGTTTAACCGAACACGGTTATTGTGTAACCCTGTTGGTATTATTTTTAAATCCAAGAGTTCATTTTCATTCACAAACTTCTCAACTAGTTCATCCTTGGGTACCAAAATTTGATCCTGTACATTCTCTTTTCATTCCATTCAATGTCATGAATCCTAATAATTTTAGAATTATCTAAATCCCAAAAATGGAATCCAAAATCACCAGATCCATAACCGATAAAAGTGCATATCTTAGATTTTACATCCACTTTTTCCTATTTTCCTTATCAATATGCACAAAAGCTTATGAACCAAAAACTTTAAGAAAATAAAGATCTACCTATTTTTTGGTCCAATCTTCCTCTGGTATTCCTCCATCTAGTGAACTTAAAGGCCCAATTAATCAAATAAAATTTTGTAAAACTACTTACGCCCAAAACTTCAAAGGAAATTTAGCATGTATCCTCATACTTCTAGCACATTCTATGATGGTCTTGTTCATTATTTTTGCAACACCATTCTCTTGTGGTGTTCTTGAACCATAATTTCTCTACGTATTCCATTCATTGAACAATAATCATTGAAATCCTTATTACAGTATTCACCACCATTGTCAGATCTAAGGCACTTTAAATTTGAATTTGATTCATTCTCAATAAGGGATTTCCATCTTTTAAAAGTATCAAAAACATCATATTTTTGTTTAATACAATAAACACATACCTTTCTTGTAGCATCATAAATGAAAGTAACATAATACTAGGATCCTCCATGAGAAGCTACTTGGGTTGGTCCCCACACATTTGAGTGTACAAGATCCAATTTATGCTCCTTCTTAGTTTCCCCAACTTTGAGAAATATCACTCTCTTTTACTTTCCAAAGATATAATGCTCACAGAAATCAAGATCTAAATCTTTCAAATCTGATAACTTACCCTTAGCCTTTAAGATCTACATTCCTTTTTGACTCATATGGCCTAGCCAATTATGCCACATGCATGCATCTAAATCTGAAGTAGATAACATATAAAAGGAATCAATAACATAGGTGGATAAATATAACATTCCTACCTTCTTACCTCTTTCCACAACAAAATGGCACCCTTGGTGACTTTCTAAGAGTCTGTTGTGAATGTAACCATGTAACCAACTTCACCTAGTTTCCTACAAAAATAAGATTCCTCTTAAGGCTTGGCACATGCCTCACATATTTCAATACCCATGTATTTCCATTCTACAATTTTAGATGAACTTCCCCTTTACCAATAATACTACAAGGTTCATCATCACCCAAATAAATATGCCCAAAATTGCCCTAGACATAATTTCTAAAATAACCCTTATTAGGGGTTGCATGGAAAGAAACTCCTAAATATAAAACCCATGATTCTATTCTATTATCCAAAGAAATAATAAGATCATCTTGCATTACCTCTATTGTAATATTTTCCTCTTTTTTGACTCTTTACCTTTGTCTAGATGTTGGTTCTCTTTATCCTTTGACCAACAATCTTTCTTTGCATGTCCTTTCTTTCCACATTTCCAATAAGTAATTCCCTTACCTCTGGATTTAGATATGTTATCCCTTGACTTTGATTTCCCATTATTCTTACTCTTTAATCTCTCCTTCTTCCTACCTCTGATTTTTGCATTCAAAGAATTTCCAGATGATGATTCCTCTATACTTTTCCTATGAATTTCTTCATTCAATATTATACTAACCACATCATCAAACTTTAAAATATTATTAGCAGATGTTGTATTACTAACAACCATTACCAAGTTATCCCAACTATCAGGAAAAGAACATAAGAATAAAATTGCTTTCACTTCATCATCAAACGGAATATCAACTGATTTTAACTGATTTATAATAGATCAGAAATCATTCAAATGACTAAATGTAGATCCACCTTCATGCATCTTAGAACTAAATAGTTTCTTCATCAATAAATTTTATTTAAAGCACTAGGTTTTTCATATAAATCAACAATAGATTTCATTAACTCTACCATAGAAGTCACTTCTATAATATGGAAGCCATGGATGTTGTCGGGATAAATCTTATAGATCCCAAATTCTTTCTATCAAGAATATTCCATTCTTCATCAATAATCTTTTAGGTCTAAAATTTTCATCCAACGGTAAGTAAAAATATCTTTGATACAGATAATCCTCAATCTACATCTTCCATAATTGATAATTTTGGTTGTTAAACTTTCTACCTTATTTGTTTTCTTCTACCATTATTGTAGCTCCCACTTGAATCATAAGACCCTCTGTGAGTAAATATGTTAACACATAAAAACCCTCAAACAAATATTTGATACCACTTGTTGGGGTTAGCACAAGGTTGTACAGATAATATATCATATCTAAGCATACATGCAATAAAAGCGGATATTCTACTAGAAGAAATATACAAAAAAAGATATATAAATCAACACTAGATTTAACTGTGGTTCACCTAGTGTGGGCTACATCCACCAAGAAACAAGCCAATCTATTATCCAAAGCTTTCAAAAGATATACAATTAAATATCTACAATCTTCCACACCTCTCAGATGTACAATACTTTCTTTCTCTCAAGCTTCTCCTTCTTCTCCAAGAATTCTCTCTCACACAATTATTTTCACAATAATCATCAATTCTTACAATCCTCTCACTTCTAAACCCTATATTTTATGCTTATATAGGCATATAAAAACTTAGGGCACTTAGTCATGCAATTACAATCAATAGATCTATTTTAATGCTAAAATTAGATCTAATTCCTAAGAGTTAAATAAAACACTCCCACACAGGTAACCGACACCGGTTAGCCCTAACTGATGTCGGTTCCTCCTTGCTTGACTGATGTCGGTCATAAGTGACCAATGTCGGTCCCTCCATAACTGATTTTGGTTACTGTGTTTTCCTACAAGTTTAATATAGCATGCTAATCTGAAGTAATTGAGCTCCACAACTTAACAAAATCGGTTAGGAAACCAAATGCATCCAGTATGAAGCGAATTTCAATGGTTACTATTTTTCTCATCATAACTATGGACACAAAGCTAAGGAATATAGGAATCATACCATAAATAACCATCGATGGAGGGATAGAAGAAGTGAGAAAGAGAAGAATTAAGTTTTCTTTAATTATCAAGAGAAAGGTCACATTGCCAAATACTTCTTAGAAGAACCATCAAGTCAGTTTTGGGAAGAATAAGACTCAAGAAGCAAGAATTGTGTTATATGTTTCAATTTATCAAGGACAAGGCCATTTTGTAAAACACTATAATGAACCTCCTATATATAGCAACATACTTAATGCAATCAAGAAGTAAGGAAAAAGGTATACAAAGTGAAGACATAACCTAAAAGTGAGTCGATATTGAAAGAGTGTGTGAAAATTAAAATCATGAGGATCATGAGGGATAGTGTGAACATCCACAAAAGTGGCCGACAATGTGATGAGGTCCTGGGAAGGAGCGAGCATCAACCAATGTGCATGCAAAATATTCAAAAGATGGGCATAACCTTCTTAAGCCAAAAATATCCACTCTAATCTCATAGATTTGAATGGGTGTACATATAGAGGGTGTTGAGTAACCCCTAGTGTTGTAATGATGACCTCTCAAGTGGAGAGGGGATTTACATTCCTAGAATGGGAAGTAACTCCCAATGACACAACTGATGCACTGACACATAAGGGAATCTCATTATGACCCCAAAATGACACAAAAACCTATGATCTCACCCAAGTGAGATAACTCACCTAGTGATGTGGAATTTTACTCACACCAATGCCCCCTTCGTCATAACTTAGGATGAGCTAGTAATTCAAAAAAAGAGAAATGGGTCATGGCTGAATCGATGAGGTACCCATGCACAATAAGGGACACGAGCAATGAAGGAAAACTCGGTGGGAAAAACATCAACCACAAGAGAAAAACAAGCTCTCTAATCTAAGAAAGATGTCAAAGATGGGCCCTAACCACTAACAAGCTTGAAAAGGTACCCATATATGAAAGGGAAATCTCTCGAAGAAAGTAGAAGAAGAGAGAAGATGAGGGAGATGAGGGAGATGAGAGGAATGTAGAAGATTTCATGGACAGACCTAAACTCTACAACTCTAGGAGGTCTCTAGAAGAGTTTGACAATGAAAATATTTGTTGCCTCTAGGCGAAGAAGAGCCAACTGTACCAAATTGTGTGCCTACCATTATGAATGATAGAAATGGATTGTTGGAAGTTTTCCCACTCTACAAAGGAAAATTAAGGCAATAGAAAAAATAACTCGAATTTGGTCCACAAAAGTGTGATATATGTCTAGCAAGAGAGTGCCAAAGAACCGAATGTAATGCCATGTGTATAGAAGCTGTCAGAGTGTGAAGAGGGAACACCCACAAAAAGGATTTCCAAGTGAAGTGAGGGAAAACAACAACCCCACAACAAAAAATGGATCCATAAGAATGAGTGGATCAATGAAGATCTCTGAAAATTGGAAGTGATAAGATTCCCATAAGGGTAACTCCCAACAACAGAGATGATGGACTCCTCCAAAACACTGTAGTAGGATGAGGAACTTATAGTGCATCATAAGTGGTATGCTGAAAAGGTGACCAAGTTTGGGAAGATACTCATCCTAATGGGGGATCGAAAAAGAGAAGAGAGATGTCGGACCTATATAAGTCATCCATGTAAGAAGGAAGAGAATTGAAAGGGGCCTTTTACTTTGAAAGTGGAAAGGAGGTTAGTGAAATGACTATATGAGGCTGAGATGGAGACTACTCAATGTCTAATGATATTGAAGGGGTGTTAACACACTCTTGAATAAGGAGAGAAGGAGGGGAGGATTCCTTGATGGTACTCTTGGCATCAAAACTAGGAGCACAATCTTCATCATCAGAAGTGGGACCAATAAATTCTATGTCGGCGGAACTCTTTGTCACATGAAGAAGAAGAGGAGAAAACTAGATAATCTTGTAGTAGAGAGCTCCTAGAATGCCAAGGTGAAGTAATGTGGCACTCAATAGAATCAATAAGTTTAGAGGCAGTGTTGTCAAAAAGTAATCAAGATGTGAGGGAGCACAAGGGGAAATGGTCACATATTTCTTAGAGAAAGTGTCTCCAATACAACACAAGTGTGAAGAGAGAATGGAAGCATGAACATGGTCACAAATAACCTTTGTAGTGGTAGTAGTAGGTGAAGCATCTCTAAATAAAGACCTGAAAGATGCTCCAGATATAGTGTGGAGGATCTGATCTTGTCACGTGAATGCAGAGAGGTATGGTGATGGAAAACATCAAGTGACCAATGACATGGTCACAAGTGTTGAGAAATTCCTCAAGATGACTGGAATCAGTGGGTGCAGGAACTGGCCCAAGAAAGAAGTGTGTAAGACCCTCATAGGTGAAGTAGCATTCCATAGAAGCACACCATGATGTATATTTCTCTATCCTAAGAAGAAGTGGAAGAGGTGTAACACGATCCTATGACACTCAGTCTGGAAAGAGCATCCTCCATGATGCGAGAATAAATAAGTACAAAGTGCACAAGAATAATGGTGTAAGAATGCAAGACTTTAGACTGGTGATAATTCATCTCGCAAGTAATATGACACCTGAAAATAACATTTATAAACCCCCTATGTGCGGCACTCTATAAGATATTGTGTGACCATAATAGGGTGTCTTCATGCAATGCAAGATAGTTGACCACTTACCTCACAGTAGGAAACAAGTCATGTGAGAGTGGAGGCCACAATGAATTCCTAGTAATAAGTAGAGGAACACACATAATCAAGAAAAAAAGGCAAAAAGAAAAAACAAGGGTACACTACTCTCGGTGTGAGATAAAAGGTGTCTAACAACACGAAAAAAAAGGTTCTCTTTCCAAAAGGTTGTGGCGGATACGTCTACTAGCCATAGGAGAAAAAGAGCACTACAAAGAAGTGAGCCGGGAAAAATGGCCCAGAAATCCCAATAACCCTATATGTGGAGCTCCAAAAAGATACCCCATGTGTGTAGAATGAATTTTTATTTTTTTCCCTTTACAATTCCATACGGTGTGTAGGAAAGGAGAAAAAAGTGAAAAAAAACAAAATAGCGGTAAAAAAGGGTGTCTAGAGTTTAAAGGGTGAGAGGAGCTAACCATCTCGAGAGATAGCTCGGTGAGCTACTCGAAGCCCGGGAAATCTAGGGAGGCGAGAAGTTGTTTACCAACTTAGTTGGTGAGATGGAGGACCATGGGGGGAGTGACTCATCGGTGAGGTAGCGGGAAAGTGGGGGTAATGCCAAGTTAGGTGGAGGTCAATGCATGGAGAGGTCAAGGATGCACTAAGCCAACCTATCAAGGAAAGTTGGAATCCTAACTAGGCCGTGAGTCAAGGAGTCATGGAATGGATGTTGAGAGAGGTTGAGGCACTAAGGAGACGTGTTTCCAAAGAGAGGTCACTAGAATCACCATTCAAGGGTCTAAGATGTTGAAAGAGGAGTTATCGGGTAAGCACCAAGTACGGGTGAGTTATCATGTGGAGGAGGTAATGGTCGAGGTAGTAATTCATGATATAAGATTCTAAGAGATGAGCTCGGTCGGGGATATAGGGGTAAGGACGACGAGTGGCAAGAGGTATAGGAGATGAACATAAATGGTGCACATGAAGCCTAATTGAAATGGACCAAGGCACAACACCAATGGAGGAATGGAGGGAAAATTTTAAAACTAGGGTAGGTCAAGCCCATCACACGAGAGGCCACACCGGATGACCAAAGGATAAATTCACGAACCAACAACTAAAGGATGCACGAGGTGAGCTCAAAATTCCAAGCATGGATGCAGAGGTAAATTGGATTACAGGGTGCACGAGATGGAGTGAGAAAACAAGAGAAGATGGGCACGTTGGTGCAGAAAAAATATTTAAGGATCTAAAAAAAATTGGAACCATTGAAGCAAGCACAACTCGAACCAAAGGAAGAGATATCTCAAATGCTCAAAGATGCCAAAACTCAAACACAAACACAACCTCATAGCGAGAAGAACCAATACAAAACCCGATGTGAGATGGTGAGCCAAAAACAAAGCGGAGGCCGGGTTGATGATTGCAAGGTGAGTTGAGTGGCGAGATGATGGGGAACTCGGTTCCCATATCATTAAGTTGGGGCAAGTTGGCCATAAAACAACTCTCAAAACCATAAAAAACTCTCAAAACCTACATTAGAAAACTAGATATGCAACTTGAAACAACAACAAACCTCTAGAGTACACGTGTAAATTCGAGAAGACCATGAATAGCTTAAAAACACACATGAATACATGAACAAGATGGATGAATCTTGAATCATTGCAAGTAGAGTGTGAGAGGAATAACCATTATGAAGAATGTTGTGAGAAACTGTTTATAACAAATGAAAGCCAAAAACACATAAAAACCAAAGAGTTGCATGGATCTACACAACATGTGCTCGATGCCATGAAAGAGTGCATGAAAATGTGAAGCACAAGGATCATGAGGGATAGTGTGAACATCCATGGAAATTCAAACGAAATGTGATGAGGTCACGAGGAGTGAGCATAAACCAATGTGCATGCAAAAGATTCGAAAGATGGACCAAACCTTGTTAAGCCAAAAATCTCCACTCTAGCCTCATAGATCTGAAGAGGTGTACATATAGAGGGTTCGAGTAACCTTTAGTGTTGTAATGATGACCTCTCAAGTAGAGATGGGAAGTTAAATTCAAAGAATGGGAAATAACTCCCAATGACACAACTCACACACTTGACATGTAAGGGAATCTTGTGATGACCCCAAAATGACATGCGAGACCTACAATCTCACCTAAGTGAGATGACTCACCTAGTAATTTGGAATGTGACCATTGATCTCACCAATATAGTTTTCTTAAATTTCTAGGAGAAATGTCACATTGCTAAATACTACTTAGAAGAACCATCAAGTCAGTTTTGGGAAGAAGAAGACTCAAAAAGTAAGAAGTATGTTTTGCATTTCAAATGTCATGGGAAAACTTCTAAATATAGAAAGCAGACTTAATGCAATCAAGAAGCAAGTCAAAAAGGTATACACAAAGTGATGACACAACCTAAAAGTGAGTCCAATATATCAAGGTCTGATATAATCAAAGGAAAGAAGGTGGTTAAACATAAATAAAAATCTAAAGAGACTAAACCTAGACCTTAGGAGCAAATAATGACAAGAAAATTATATGGGAAAACGATGAAGAGATAATGCATTCAATAACAATCAAAAGAGAGGCGGTCTCAAGAAAGGTAGCAAAATATGATGATTAAATATAGTAACAGAGCTTATCCTTAGCTCGATAGAGAAAACATATGATAAAAACCATGTATGTTTGGAAGCGAGAAGACATGGGAAGCCTATCTAATAAGATTGAAAAGTATTCAAAAGAAAAAAGAGCTAAATTTAAGTCATCAAGTATTTTTATGGCTTTCCACTATTTAAGGTGACCCTACAAACATTAGGTGTCTCCTTTAGGATTCTAGGAGACATGAATCACTTGAGAGAAGCATGGAAGTGTCCTTGAAATGCATCTCATTTAAATTTGTTGATCAAGATTCATACAATTCTACAAAGTGAAAAGGTATGTTTCTTATCTCCTCATGAATTCATTTTTCATAGTTGATTTTTCTAAGGTTCCTAAGAGTCTTATTAAACTAATCAAGAAAAGGAAAGTGTATTCATCTAGCCCCTAGTTCTATGTTTCTATCACTAGTGAGTGTTTCCCAAAGAGTCATCTTGCTTAGCTAGTATAGAGTGTGAGAATTCTTAAAGAGAAGATAAGGTATTAAAACTATGACTTTATGTAGGTCAACTAAGTGTTTCTACATATAAATTGTCTCAATTCATCTCATCAATCCCTGATCAAATGGGTCATGATTGAGTCATCCTTATTTGTTTGTATAGAGGTAAGATATGTCTTCAAAGAAGTTGTGAAGTTGTGAAAAATATCTTGTGTTCATGAAACTGTATAGATTTTTCTAATCATAATAATTGTGTTTGAATCCAAAGTGGCTATCCTTGTAAATCAAGTGTGTGTGTGTGTTGGTCATATTTTTCAAATCAAGAAGACATAGTCCATGATCTATTTTTATCTTAGTGAGTCAATTTTTGAGAGTATCCCATGAGTTAACAAGAGATCTAAAGATGTCAAGGCTTTCAATTAGTATGGTTAAGTCCTAAGTAAGATTCATGTGACATTAAAGTGTGAGAATAATCTTACAAGATAATGAAAAACTCGTAAAGAATAGTCATAGTGAATGAATAGCCAACTTTATGCATGAACAACTGAAAAAGTGTCTTACATGTTGTGAACTAATTTCTAGGCCACTCATAAGAACTTCAAGGGTTTATAGGAGTGTTGAAGTTTGTAATATGATTAAAGAAAGGTCATACAAGGATTTTTATAGGTTTATGTGGAGTAATGAGGATCTGTGAAGAAATATTCCTTGAAAAATTTGGTGACTTAAGACCTAATAGTAGACTCACATGTATTTGGAATTTTGTGGACAATTACTATTATAAAAATTTATTGGTGAAGACTTTGGAGGAAATTAAAGTCATGTGCATTGTGTGAGAAGAAATTAGAAGGATTTAAAATTCATAACCATTTCAAGGACTAAATGCTTGAGATAAAAAGTCTTCTTGAAGTACGAGTAAAGAGAGGAACATGCTAATGATGGTAGAGTACAGTGATGAAAGCTAGTGACAAGTATGGTTCATATGCGTGTGTGTGTGTAGGAACATGCTAATTATGGTAGAGTATAGTGATGAAAGCTAGTGACAAGTATGGTTCACGTGTGTGTGTGTCTGTGCGTGCACACGTGTGCACGTGTGCACACGTGTGTGTGTGTGTGTGTGTGTGTGTGTGTGTGTGTGTGTGTGTGTGTGTGTGTGTGTGTGTGTGTGTGTGTGTGTGTGTGTGTGTGTGTGTGTGTGTGTGTGTGTGTGTGTGTGTGTGTGTGTGTGTGTGTGTGTGTGTGTGTGTGTGTGTGTGTCTTTGGAATGATAATTCAATCTAACTCGGGAGCTCCTCATATTATTGAAGGAATAAGACTACCTTATAAGAATAAAAGAGTAAGATTAAGATCACCTCGAGACATGAAGACCTTAACCCAAAACCAAGAAATGCAGACTCATACCTATAAGAGTCAATTAACCAAATTTTATTGTGATAGAGTCTCTCTTGAAGGTATGTTTGAGTAAAATTGATTAGATATATTTGTTATAGGGTTTATAAAACATGTTAAATTCTTGAAAAGGCATCATCGGGTCAATAGAACCATGAATTTGATGAAGATTCCATAGTACACTATGTCTCATGAGATATGGTTTTTTCACACCAATTCATAAAGAAAATCAAGTAATAATACTCTTCTTTATTATCTTAAGTTGATAAGGGTGTTAGATAATGATTATCTATTTGAATATCAAGATATTAAAGTTAGGTATTGAGGCTAACTCAGCAAGTTAAAGTTGATAATTCCTTGAAAATCTTTGTCAACATCCAGTTTTAGTAGGAAGAACAGGGTATTTGTAAACAAATTCATGTTTGAATGTCATATATATCATGTTGTCAATATTTCAATTTCTACAATGGATGCATGAGACCAAAGAAAGGAGGTTATAGGCCTTGAAAACAAGTCTATTCACATATAAAGGGTACTTGTTGAAGTATTTGGTTAAAATCCTATAATTTTGTGTAAATAACTTGAGGAAACTAAATATAAGTATGATCGAAACTTTGAATATCAAAATAAAATACATTTGAGTGTGTGGCAAGTTGCTAATTCCTGACTCAAACTTTTTATGGTTGGTTATGATGAATTTTCTTCTTATTTTTATAAAGTAGGTAATAGTTGGTGACTTGAGCATAGTTAAACTTCACAAATATAGGTTAAGAGTGAATTTGAGATGATTATCAAAGTTCTTGACTTAAATTGTAATATTACAAAGTATAGACCTTAAAGTGATCTTCATGGATGTTTAGCAATGTAAGAATGACATTACTTAATTTGGAAGATTGTGTTGAAGATTTAAACCCCTATGTTGAGGGTTAAACCATTGGAAGTTTTATTAATCCACCATTGTATGTAAATATTTGAGCCTTCTTGGTAATATGAACATGTTGAGAAGCTCTAAACAGTCCTCGGGTAAAAATTTCAACTATTTAAATTAATGTTTTTACATTTTTGTCATCTTGATCTTACCGGATTTGTAGGGAAACCCAATTAGGGTTTGACAGGGTTTTATATTTACAAGGCTTAACGGTGGCATTAGGGAATGAAAATTTAAAAAAACATTCTTTGAACCTTCCTTTAAAGTATTTTAGTGGTTTCACGGTTTAACTACCTACAAATCACCATTGTGTATGATAGTAGGAAAACTCAAACTTGTACTAACCATAGAGACCTAACGAGAAAGTGTAAAATAGTGAAGTTAGAAGGAATTTTGTTAAGAAGGCTACCATTAGGTATTTTTCACATGGAGAAACCCTAAATCGGTATTATAAAATGTCAATATTTGATTGAATGAGTGAGTAAAATAAAACGTATAAGGGGAAATTTCCCAAATAGTGCTAGAAAGGACCTAGATCAGTCAAATAAGGATTAAAGTGGAAAAGGAAATTAAAAAATTAATGAGAAACCCAAATTTGGTATACACGATCTAAGAGGAAAATCATGTTTAAGAGTGTTCATAATTTTCTAGGAGGTCCTCTAGATCGTTCTATCCATGGATTGACTAAAGAGCATGGTTCTTGTGCACTAGAAGGACATTTTAGTAAATGTAAGTTGTTATGAGACTTTTTAGTGATTTTGATCAAATTAATGGTGAAGATAGCTTATTTTTTGTTCTAAAGACATTAATGAATTCTTGGTAAACTCAAGGGTGAAAATCTCATAATGAACATGTTTTGGATTCTCTTGTCTTCGGGGTAAAGAGGTTGTAGAAGTCATTAAAGGAAGTTAGGGACTAAAAAGGGTTAAAAAGAATATTGGGTTAGAAGTAAGAATTAAGAAGGTAGACATGATCTTTAAGGAAAATATTCTGCAGGGTAAGACGATAGAGTTTCAAGGTTTTTCTTGAAGATATATACATCTTGCTCACTAGATTCATACTTTCTCAAATCTAGTAAAGGGTAGATCAAGAATGATAAGGAAACCTGAACTTATTCTTGTCATTGAGCATTATGATTGATATTGTATCATGCATTTGAGATAGTTAGACAAGGCTATTTTATTTCAAGTTGGATTTAAGAGTCAAGAGCTAGCGTGTTTGTTCCAACTTCAAGAAAGATATGTTTTTAAGTGTTTTGGGAGCAGAGTTAGAATTTTTTCAACATAATGCGGGCTAATTGAGTACATGAATATTAAATAACCTCTTCATCATATATATTGAATAATATAAGAAGACGCTAATCTAAGGTAAAAATTCGAAGAATGGTAAAGGTATTCGAAAACCTCAAAATAGTCATCTACATGTCCGATGAGAGGTCACTATGGGTCCAAGAAAACGTGAGAAATAGGGGATGATTTGAAGGATTATTCATGTCATCTAGGCATCTAGAAATATTACCAAGATAAAAAAATTAAGGTGGGCATGATTATTCGGAGGGCGAGAAAATGATCAAACTATGAAGATCACTAAACCAAGAAAACAAAGCAATAATCGTTGAAGAAACCAATCGGGACGAGAGAGGTACAAATGTTGACCCAAATACAATACATGAGATCAAGTTTAGTGAACTAGCTTGTGTATGATGATTCAAGTATGGTTGGAAAAATATAGGGGGAACAATGAGGCTAAGCCTTATACAATATATGATGATCCATAACATGACCAGATTTGACCAAAATGCCTTTGAAAATTTTGCTTTAAGGAACTTAGTTCTAAACATTTCCTATAAGTAAAATATTGAATAAGTGAGCCTAGAATTGAGTATTATGAGTTGAGATAGACACATTTTTTTATTAGGATGTATTTTTCATTCAATATTAGGTTTTTAGTATGTATATGTGTCATGAAGGCATTTTCTCTGGGGAGATAGTGATTTTAATGCTTGAAAAAGGATAAATCCGGGCCTAAGGAAGAGAAAGAAAATATGAGGAGATAAAATGATGAATTTGGTTTATGGTTCCAGCCAATATGGATCCCAAACAAACTAATGTAGGAAAATACCATGAACTAAAACTAGGTACTTTGTCATTAATGCAAAATGGGGACAAGAATCAAGAGGTTTTTCCATCAATGACAAAGAGGGGATTGTTGGCATGCGGATTCTAAGTTTTCATTGATTTTAAATGCATATTAATATAAAATCGGTATGAAAATATCTATAAGGAGCTTGGAGTGAGTCAAACAAAGTAGAACAGATCGAGAGGTGGAGAATACCCGAGTAAGAACTAACTTCTTGAGGAGCCGGTGACTAGAAATGGATAAGTGGCAATGTGAGAGTATATCATGATGATTTCAAGAATTTTCTAGCATATATGTGATGAGGAAACAAGTTCATAAGGGTGAGTACAAGGTAACATGGGTGGAATTGGTGCGAGTAGCTTAGATCAAGATGCTTAATCCTAAGGCCTAAGTAGAAAAGTGACTTTGAAAGGTGAAGTGAAGGCTTGAGGTTGATGGTGAATCATGGTAAAGGTATAAAACATATTATAGGACATGTTCAATGGGATACATGGTGAATAAAAGTTCATAGGTGGTGAGTTACAATGTAAAATAGCCCAAATTGGAAAATTTTTTGAGATGGAGTATATGACCATTTTCATCCTTGGAGAAAATTGTGATATCATCAAGGTAGATAAGAAAAATGCTATTAATAATCCCTTTTAATGTCATATTTATGGCTCTTTGAAAGGTTGATCTTTCTTTGTACAAACCAAAGGGAAATTTGTATAGGCATAAGTTCCCCACTTAGTGGTAAAGGTTGTTTTCAACGTATCCTCCTTCACCATAATTTGATTATACCCTGAGTAGCCATCCAATAGATAAAACCTCTAACCCCGCTAAGATCTACAAAATCTATTCCATAGAAGGAAATGGGTAATGATCCTTCAAGGAATCCTTGTTTAAATCCCTAAAATCAAAATATAACCAATTTCACCATTCCTTTTCCTTACTAGAACTAAGTTGGAAACCCAAGATGAATGTATGATGGGAAACATGATGTTGGCCTCTATTATTTTGTTCAAATCTTTCTTCATTAGACGCTCAATTATTGGGTTGGCAGGTCTTTGGTTTTTCTTAATCGGCTTTGCCATTGAATCTAACTCAATGGTATGTTTCACTAAACTAGGATCAAAACCCATAAGTTCTTCATAAATCCATACAAAGATATCCATAAATTATTTATAAAGGTCTATAAATGCATGCTTCTCTCATTGGATACATACCTTTCCTATCTTAAGAAACTTGTCTTTTCCAACTAAATTTGGTTCATAGTATTCACCCTTGACCACCTTGTTTTTTTTTCCTTAGTTGATCATTTGAGTTAAAAATGGATTCAAAGGTAGCTAAGCCCCCGGGAAACTTGTTTGATCTTAGTTGGACTATTTTATCTCCATACTCTTTGTTCCAACTTGTCTTGATTTCTTTAAGATAACTCAACCTATTCTTGGATGAAGTTGATAATATGTTGATCACTATCAAATACTTTCTATTTAGTGCTATTGTCTAGGACAACACACCTTAATATCACTCTAACATGTTCTTGCAATCCATCTTCCTCGATGCCTTTAGGGATATAAAAATTAACATTGATTTCTACTAATATATTAGTTGATTTATTTTCCTTTTTAGTATGAAATGAATGTTTAGTGCCTCAAAATATTGTAATATGTCCCATACACTATGTTTGTAAGCGTTCAACAAATTTTTGTTGGTTATGTTCAAACCTATTAAATTGATTCATAACTAACTCGATGTATCCAAAATATTGTAATTTTTTGAAATTTATCTTTCTTTCCCATTAAATACCATGGATCATCATATGAGTCATTGGAACAACTGAATGAAATTCTAAATGTGGAGAAATAATACAAACCTTTAGAGGATACAAACACTATACCCCTCTAGTACCTTGTTTACTCTTAAAATGTTGAAGATAAAAATTGCACACTAGAAAGGATCATGAAAGATCACAAATTTTGAGGCAATATGGGATGGTCTGCAATATGGGTTTTAAAATATGAGATCAAACTCTAGATATGGCTGGTTTATATACCTATTCCTAATGCTAAATTACTCATACAACTGGAAATACAACTATATAATCCTAATCTAAGCATTAAATGAACCAAGGATAAAGGGAGATGCATGAAAATTGAAATCCTAAGCTAAACAGAGGTGATATCACCAAGAAAATGGGAAAATACACTCTCAATGAGGGAAAATGGGAAGAAAATGAAGGAGGAGAGGGAAACAACTATGCCATAGACCAAAACAACATTTAATCTTCCCTTTTCACATAATGCACAACAAATATAGAACCTAAAAAGGATAAAAAGGAATGCACAACACACCACAATAGCAATAAAGAGGTAAGATTGCAAATAAAACCAAATTAGGGTAGAGAAACAACCACAAAACTAGATTTTATTGCTTGAAGTATGCACAAACCATTACAATATAGTGGAAGAAGGCACAAAACACCTTTTAGAGGCCAAATTTGAATCCTGCAACTCACAAATATCTTTTTAGTCACTTTGAAATGGTGCACCTATATTATGTTAGGGTCCAACACTTAAAAATATGCACAAATTTCCAATATATAGAAAATAGGAGAGAAAGAGGAGGGAAAAGAGAGCAAAACTTAGATTTCTGATCTTAACCGCTAACAACATGTATTAAGTAATTGAAAATAGGCATGGAAGCCCTGTCTAAACCATTTCCCCATGTCACTTTAATTTCTAGATAAATTATGGGCACCATTATTCATTAATTCGGTAGTTGAGCTACGGAACTATAATTTTACTACAGGGACTAAATTTTTCCTTTTTACCCCCAAAACTCCATCAATTTATGAATTTCTTGATGCCAAAGTGAATTACTTTATGAGACCTTTCCAATAAGATTGATTTTAAGTAATTTGGGGTTCGGAGAGAAATTAATGGCCAAACAGATCTAAGAAGAACAGGAGAAACAAAGAGTGTTCCATGTAGGCCTTCAAAGGCCACTTTCATGTTTTATGCTCTAAGGTTTGGATAAAGTAGCTAGGTAGAGAACTTGTTGTATGGAATAAAAATTATATTATTTATGTTGGAAATACTGACACTTAGGGGGTGAATCAATGTTTGTTTAAAATTTTGAACCAATTTACAATTATTCTATCATCCACGGTTAAACAATCATAACCATGATGAAGCATGAAAATTAAAACATAAGTGAGAGAGAGAAAGAGAAAAGCACACACATGAACACCAATTTTAATGTGGGAAACCCTTGAAGTGAGAAAACCCCACTGAATCAAAAGAACTAGCTTCGATAAATTGTCTATTTTACGATTACAATGATTTCTTTATTGAGAAACCACCCAAATTAAGGCTACAACCCAAAAAATTGGTCAAGATTTTACTTAACCTTTTGCAATCATCTACTTGATTGGAAGCTACAACTCCTTAAACTCCAACCAAGATTCTACATGTTTCTTCTGTAAGCTACAACTCAAAAGGAAGCTTCAACTCCCTCTTACTAAGCTATAACTTATTATTCAATAAGATGGTTGATCACTCTCAATTAGTTGTCTTAATACAATAGTTTGTGATCTCAAAAATCATCTCATAAATATTTTCATTCCCCTCTTCTGCTGCAAAAAAAATTCATACAAGGCCTCTTTTCACACTCATTCTTTCCTCTGCCAACACACCATTTGATAATTGTAAATCTTTTCACACACCTAAAATTTCAGTTTTAATACATCACCTTCATTCTCCTCAACACATTGATACATATACTTTTGAGACTCACAAAATTTCTCTTCTACCTCCCTTTAAAACATATATCTTTTTCACACACTTGTTTTGCTTTATAAGCAAGATTTTTACCTATGCTTTCACTTTGGTTATCATACATCAAAGGTTAATCCTTCAACAAAAACTCCACAATTTAAAATAAATTTTTATATTCAAGTAAGTACCTCCTTAACCATTTTCCACTTCAACTTCTAAAAGACTCTTCAACCTCTTTTTCTACAACTTGTAAAATAAAGGACTAAAAGACATTACCAAACTATCGGTTAGCAAAAGTAATTATCTTGTTAGGAGGTCAGATGTAAGTTCCTTAGTTTCATGAACTATCAAAGATATTTATTCATTTATGGAGAAAAATAAAACATGTCATAGAACTTTGACATTCCGTTAAAATTTCCAAGATTTCAACCCGGACTTGTTAAACCTGTCAAATCTACCAAAACTACCAAACATGTCTTATTCTATTCTCCTCAACATACCTTTTTGTCTTATAGTGAGAGGAATATTATATCAAGTGTATTGGTCATGAAGGAACGCGTTACTTATACCTTCATATATCATTATAATTCATTGAAACACCTCTTCACTCACCATTTATTGTTAGGACTTCATTGGAGCTCTCAAACTCAACAATGGATGAATGCAAAATCACAGAGATACTCTCCTAATCAATGATGCATGAAACTTAAAACCATTCTAAATAATGGATATGATATTGCCTTATCTTTTTATCAGCTTCAAGTGCAAATAGGATCTTCAATAATCTAATTCAAACAAGAATATGCACATTTGATCAAGCAATAATTAGACCTTCAAAATTAGAAATTTTTGCCTTCACAGAGTAAGAAGTTTCATGCACTTAATAACACATTCATAGATTCTTAATAAATTTTCTATAGATTTTTCATTCTTATTCAAATCATTATGTTAACAGCAAGCTTCATCTTAAGTAATATAGGCCAAAAACTCTTGAATTTCAGAGACACACAAAAGTGGTTTCAAAACACCCAAAACTAGTCTTGATTTTCATGACTTCAAACATTTAAAATGCACTTTCATGCTCAAAAATACATGAAAAACTTTTCAAAGGACCTGTAATTCACTATTAAACCATCATTTGCAAGGATTTTAAGGAGAAAAACTCATTTACCTTTCAGACACAAAGACTGATTTTTGCCTTCATAGCCTTTTCAAGTAGTAGGATTGAAAACACACATGTAACTTCACATTTCTACAAATTAATACCATAGATGACTTCTTTAACACCAATTACACATCTCGAGCACCATTTACACAAAAATTTAACATGGGTTACTTTGCAAAGTTTTTCTATACACTAAATTTATCACAAAAAACCTATTTTATTTTGGGGTCCACCATGAGTCATGAGATAAAAAAACACAATGGAAAAATGATATGATGAATTATATACATTCCCAAGTTCATAAAACAACAAAAATAGTTCATTTGGAGGCTCAACTAAACAAATTTCTCTATATTGATTTAACTGGTTTTGAGGAAGGCTTAAAACAGGTCCACAAAAATGAATAGAACTTTCTTATTTATCATCCATTTTTCCTCATAATGTTTCCAACATATATTTATACCTATAATCTTAAAATTTATCTCTTATGATTTATCTAAAGAAGGCTCCACAATTTTTCTTGAATTCTAAGAATTCAAAGTGTTCTTTAACATACATCACTTAAACCTTTCTAGTAAAAATGAAACATATTGCACAAAACTCCTCCTCATGTCTTAAAATTTGGTCCACACATTCATGAATATCTCCTCCATGAACTCCAATGGTCACTTTTTCAAAAATTCATTTGTACCTTCTTGGTCAATCTCATTTGTGAATGTTAATGTTTAACCCGAAGGGAAGGCATACCAATGACCCCGAATATGACTTTAAAAGCTGAATTATGACACGTATCTTCATATTAGGACTCTTGAAAATGTTATTAAATAATTCCCATGCCCATACTTACTTATTATGGCTTTTTTTCTTCATACCCTCGTGATGGGTGTATATAGTTTGGGCTTTCTCTCAATCCCAAGAGATGTATCTTCCTAGCACACAAAGGCAATCTTCTTGGCCACATTGTCTCCAAGCATGGGCTTACAATAGATACTGAGAGAGGGTAAGTTTCATCCTTGAATTTCCACTACTTAGTCATAATAAGGCATTGTAAATATTCCTTGAAGTATCAACTTTTCCAAGCATTTCATTCCAATTTTTGTTAATCTTGTCAAGCCATTGACATCAATGCTAAAGAAAATAATTCCTTTCAAATGGACTATGGAAGGAAGGGAAATTTTAAATCCATAAAACAATCCATATCACAAGCTCCTACCCCTATTAATCCTAAATTCTCAAAGGAATTCACATTGTATGCTTTTGGAGGAACATATATAATATCTTCCATGTTGGTACCATTTGAATGAATAAGGTTTGGAATAACCTATTGTATTTTTAGAAAATTATATAATATTATGAGGAAAAATATTCATTTTTCAAGAAGCATGTGTTAGCTTTCATAATAATTTTAAATATATTTAGACGTTTAGTGTCCAACAATAAGATCCATCTTATGGTTTCACATGTTGGTGTGAAATATTTTCTTTTGAATAATTATCTAAACAATAAAAGATTTAGTTGGATAACCAAGGTAATGCAATATGATGTTGATATCAAACCAACTAAGATAGTTTGAGGAAAAGGTTTGTGTGATCATCTAGTTTTAGAGTTGCAGGATGAAGAGGAGACTAGTTTAGTGCTCTTACATGATCAACAACCAGTTAATTATTCACCCATTCCTTGTTGGACTCGCAATATAGTGTAATTTATCCAAACGGGCCAATATCCTCAAGGCTTGAGAAATTAAAAAAGAAGGTATTTTATATTCTAATACATTCCTTATGTGTTTATTAATGGGGTTTTGTTTTAAAAGGATGTGAATGGTGTTCTCTTGAGGTGCATTAAGGAAAATAATATAGAGAAAGTTTTGCACGAGTTTTATGATGGATAAACATGAGGGAACTTTTCTCCAAGGACTATAGATATTATGATTATGGAGGGTGGTTATTTTTTTCCCAATCTCTTCAAATACTTCCTTGCATGGGTGAGAAAATGTAAAAATTGTGCTTTTTCATGGGCAAGGAGAATCTAACAGCTCTACCCTCCACCCTATCTCAACAAATCAATCATGCATGCAATGGGATTGGATTTCATTGGAGTATTCAATACATTCTCTATTTGGGGAAAATTGGATCCTCGTGACCACGGATTATTTCACCAAATGGACATAGTTGGTTTCATTAAAGGAAGCAAATGAGACCAATATTCTATATTTCTATTAAATCATTGTAACCATATTTGGTGTTCCTTCCATGATAATATATGATAATGCTTTGGATTTCTTTGGCATAAGGATATATGATTAGGTTGTCAAAATGAGATCTACTTGAGCATATCTCCAAACTATTACCCCAAGTTAATGGTTAGGATGAGTCAATAAATGAGAACATGTTAACAATCATAAGGACCTTGGAAGAGAACCAAAGGACATGGGAAAAAGATTCAAATCAGCCTTGTGGCATAAAAGGATCACCCCAAAATTTTAAGCGGCAGCTCACTATCCAAGGTGGTTTACGGTAATGAAGTAAGGTTATCAATATCTCTTGAGTACCAGCCTTAGAGCTCATCAAGTAGCTTGAAATGTTTGATGTTAAGGAAATGGAAATCATATATGCAGAGCTCATGGAGCTTGTAGATTTGACAAATCAAACAATGTAAACAATGGAAAAATATCAAACTCAAATTAAGAAGTCTTTTGATAGGAATGTAGTGGCTATGAAATTTCAACAAGGGAGCCTTGTCCTTAAATAGGATCAAAATAGAGCCAATCCATGAAGACACTAAAATTTTGACATAATATGGGGTGGTCTTTATGTCTTCTCAAATTTTAAGAAACAAAACACTTTTCAATTATCAAAATTGACTAGAGAGAAGATTCGATCTTGTTCAATGTGATATATCTCAAACATTTCCTATGAATAAAATGTCCTACCCCATACATAGTATAATTTTAAATTTATCCAAGTGATTTTTAACACATTGTCTTGTTGGTAGTTTAATTTTTATTACCCTAAGTGTTTTACATGGTTTTATATTTGTTCTCCTTTGGAATTTCTAGTTACTGAGAGTTGTTTGAGGAGGACTCCAAGAAAGATAGGGTCCAAATAGAGCTTCGTGAAATGAGAAGGAAATTAAATTCAAAATAGTTTTCTAGTCTTATTAAAGAATAGATCATTTAGAAATCATGTCTTTTTATGCCCCAAACTTGGAAAAATTATAATTTTGGGATAGTTTGTAAGCTTCATCCATAATTCTCATCAAATCATCTTTCAGAGCAAGGGTTTATAGTTATGGATCAGCTCCAAGTATATGCAATAATTGATTCAGAGCTCGGGGTAAGAATTAAAGTTTTGATCAATTTTCAAGTTATTAGTATTGACTCCATGCCTAATGGATACTTCAAGGCCACCGATCTACATATAGCAAGAATAATTCCTGTTGAGTCACCAAACTATTTTCTAAAATACCCCTAGGATATTTTTGACAAATTCCATATTCATCTTGGACTTAGACCATGCATACAAATCAAAACAAGGTTAAAAACTTTGTAGAGTTGATGTATTTTGGAAAAATAATGTTTTTGAGGAAAAACCTTCATGTTTGGGACCTTACTCTCCATCTTTCCAAGCTTCCCATGCTAAGAACTCGGTCAATTTTCTAAAAATTTAGTGAGAACAGAAAAATCATCTTTTGGAGGAATATGAGGAATGGTTCCTTTATTTCTCATGCTTCCCACAAACCCACCTCCTCCTAAATACACTAAACAATAGGTAAATCATACATGTTGAGTGCTGGGGGCACAATTGGAGCATTCTTTCATTCCATCAATTCACTAATTAACCAATTCAGCCATAACAAGAAGACATGGAGAAAGACAAGGTCATGGGGCGAAGCGTTAGCCAATGCGGGTAAGTCATACCCAAACAAAGCACAAGATGAACTATTTCTCCCTTCTACTATTTATCCTCCCACCTTCATTATCTAACTCCAAAGGAAAAACTTTAAATTGTCCTTACAGGATCTAGCGATGAACGTTTCCTCGGTTCCCATGTAGAATCCCACCTAGGCCAATGTGGAGATGATTTTTAGACCATAAGTTCTACCTCGAGCTCAAAATTGCACAAAAATGGTGACATTGGAATCGTCTCATCAATATATCCATTTTGGCATCAAGAAAAAAGGAAATGATGTTGTTTCAGGGGTCAAATTTGTAAACATGTGATTTAGAGGGAAACTATGTAGTTCAAATGACTCCAGACATTTCAACCACTTCACCTACTAGAATTCATTGCTTAATGGCACCCATCCCTTGTCATACTTCTACTTGATGGATATGATGGCTTGTGGAAGAAGAAGAAATAATGATGTCCATGCTTTGAACTACAGGAAATGATGGTCATGGCCTTTGGTACTTGGTAGGTGTAAATGATCCATTTATGGATTTTGGTGGCTCCTCTCTTTCTCTCCCTCATTTTCTATATATGTAAGTTATTATACTCAAAAGGAGTTCTTTTCTAAAGGATTTGGGGCTTCCACTTGTATTTTACATTCCCCCACCTTAAGAAATTTTTAACTACATATCTTGCAAGTGTTGTAAACTTGTGCTTTTAAATACATATGAAATGTTTTAATGACATGTAATTGTGATTTATTCCTTTTAATGGATATGTTTGATGTGAATATCTACCCTATTGCTATATACTAAATCTATTTTACTTGTATATTGTAAAACTTTTTGTTCTTTTTTATTCTTTCATATGTGGTTACATTTTTGTCTCTATAGGTCAGATTTAAAACCTATTTTAGCTTTGGTGCATCACCCCCTTTCATTTTGCATATTTTTCTCTCTTTCCAACCATGGTCCCTTAAAAATTTTAGTTTATATTTAGTTTAGTTGCATTTTTAAGTTGTAGGTTAGTTTATAGTGGGATGAAATAGAATGAACCAGCCTTTTTTGGAGGTTTATCTCAATTTGCAAGGTCCCACACTTGGAGACATTCCCATGTTACCCAGAAGTTTTGTTGTCTATTATGGATAACAAGTAGAGAGTGAAATTTTTGGTGATAGTATTCATCTCCTCATCTCCGTAAGCAAGAAAATATTCCAAAGGAAGAGAAACAAAAGATAATTTTTTGAGTTTTTCAACCAACAACGTAGAGTCTAAAACATTACTTTTAGGTGATTCCTCTTTAAAATAATTTTATCTTAGCTCACCTCACCTAATTATTTATCCTCATGTTCTGCAGCATTTCATACCCTTTTTAATTCTCCTCATTATGTGCTTGGACTCTTGATCATCAGTAGATGTTATCCTCATTTTCTTACCTTTTTAAGCACTCCTTTTGAACTGGAGCCACAAGTATTTAATGGTAGGATCATCATATACAACAATTTTCTTCAATCTAAATATTATTGTTTATGGTTTCTTGTTCCTTTATATAACTTGTGTAGGATTGTCTATTTTGTTAATTGAAGAGTTTTAGTCAATACAAGATACCTCTTTATTATGTTAGAATTCATATCTTTACAAAAGCTTTCCAAGAATGGTGATTATCCGAAACTTGGATATCATGACAATTGTCTTATTCTTTTTAGTTATTGTCACTTATCAATGTTGAACACCAGCCTTTAGACTTCATCATGATGTGAGAAATTAATGTGATAGGGATTTTTTCCTTAGTAGAGTCGTCTTTCAATTTTAAATCTTTCATTTTTATATTTGATTTTTTATTTTTTGGGTCATTATAAGGTGTTGGACGAGTTAAATATGCCTCATAGTGGGCACCAAAAATTTTGGCAAAATAATTTTTACAAGGGAAAATTAGTGATTTTTCACCAATGCTCAGGGACTAGGTCCCTCCTTTTTGGAATTGTAGACACAAAATCACGCACTTTAGGTATCTATCTAGTCTTGATCACATACTACTACTCATATGATTCCTAAGTAAGAAGAGTACTAATTAACCCATGTCTTTGGCCATATTTTCTTACTTTATATTGCCACTTTTGGTCTTAAACACCTTCTTGACTAGTATGACCTTCGACCCTTCATTTTATCTCGAGTCTAGAGACCAGTACACTAATCGGGACACCAAGTGTTAGGAGCCCCCATCCCCTCTGGGTACCCCTAACCTCTTTGTACTTTCTTCACATCTTTTGGGTTTTTTCTAGCCATTTGAGCATCTTATATTTTTGGTTTTCATCCTTTTCGGGTTAATTATCAAATTGAAGAAAGGGAATCATATAGATATAAAGTTATGTGATCATAATAAAGGACCAAGCACTAAGTATTAGCTATCACCAGCTAAGGTTACATCCAAAGGCTATTCAATATCAATCAAGAATCCTTTATAATAGCCACTCAAGGAAGGGACTACATTATTATGCATACCCTTCATATGAGGGGAATTTCATTCTATTCCATGCACACGTCTTCTTACATATCTTACATATAGCTATTTCTCACTATCAAGTACGACACGCACGAGAGCCACCTAGGGCACAATCTCTTCACACACACACACACACACACACACACACACACACACACACACACACACACACACACACACACACACACACACACACACACACACATAGAGCTTAATTGGGTTTGAAATGTAGTGTAGCCACCCGATCATAAGATCACTTATTCGACAAGTGAGGACAATTTTATCCCTCAATTTCATTCTTTTATTTTTGGGATTTGATGCACTTTTGATGGTTTTGTAGGTGAAATATTTATTGTAGGTTAGTAATGACATCGGCGATCATCATGTGACATGTTAGTGACCAAGAGTGAAGGACACCAAGAACCTTACAACCAATCAAAGATGGTTTTTATGATTTTCATCATCCACAAAAACTTAGTATTGGTCTACAGTACTGCAGGCACCCCTGACCCATTCCAGTGCCCTAGTCTAAGAAGATCAGTGATCAAACAATTTTCAAGGCTTTTGTGTGACACTTCTCCCTCTTCGTTCATTAGTTCTTCACTTTGTCACAGCATAAGATTAATTACAAAACATCTAATTCTTTCTATCTCCTCTTTACAACTATTGTTTTATACTTTCTAACTTAATTTACTTGGGCCAATTTCTATACTTCATTGTTTATTCATTTATTACTAAATTACAATAAGATTTAGGCATATTTTATTCATTTTTAATAATATTTGCTTAATAATTTTTGTGAAACCCTCCATTCAAACCCTTGCTTCTGAATATGTCTTCATCTTATCAAGTCATGGATCAATATTCTAATCCTTCTTTGCTCCAACTAAGGTCTCTGGCATGGTTACTATTGTTTTTGATTTCATGCAAGTTTGTACTCAGCATCCTCCTCACTTTATTATGCCTATGGTTGATCCTACTATCAATGTAGTAACTACTCACCACACTCATCCTCCTACAGCTCAACCCATTTCTATCCCACCACCTATCACTTCTATGGATCCCCTCACTACATCTAAGGGCTATGATATTATTGAACAAATTAAGAATACACCGACCAAAATATTCCTCTATGAATTATTGTGAATGCACCTAATTTTCATCAAACACTAGAGGTTGCACTTTTTCTATTCATATTAAGAGTGATAATTATTTGGTGGAATTCACACACCTCATTCAGTCCCTCAAAAATCTACCACATGCTATATCATTTACTAATGAGGACATATCACCATCTGTTATTGACAATCCATGTGCACCTTTTCTTATCATTGCTATCATTGAAACCATTTGTATCAAGTGTGTACTCATTGACAATAGATCATTTGTAAATATATGTGCCCATTCACTTTTTTAAAAAAATAGCATAATAGACAGTTTAATCTCTAAGAATTACACTCTTTTTGTGGTTATGATTCAACTACTCACACATGCTTAGGAACTATCACATTACATATCAATGTCAAACCTGATATGGTCCCTACAAAATTTTTCATTATCTATACCTCATTTCAATTCAGTTTATTGTTGGGTAGACCCTGGATTCATGCAATGCACGATGTCTCATCTACTATTCATCAATGTGTTAAATTCATACATGATAGTTATGAACATACCATTACTACAAACCCTGATCCATTTAAATTATTTCGCATAGATCTAGTTACTATTATGCATATTCCTCCATCATAACCTATTCCATATAGCAATATTGATACATATGATATCTCGCCAATCTATTGTGTCACAGTCCTCTTTCACCACTCCAAATGATCTAGTTATTGCCACTTATATTACTGTTATCATTTCACCTACAGTGTCTACTCCCACTAACACTACCACTTCGCTCGTTCAGGATCCTCTCACTCTTATGTATAGTATACCTCCTGCCAATATTCTTGATACTACTATCCAAAGATGACAATGCCAAAGGCCGATGAGTTTAACGATGAGGTTAATACCATCAAACTTACAAATGACAACTTAAGCAGACTTAACTTTACTCCTCTTAGGGTAGATGATTCATATTTCAATGATACTTTCTTTGTTGTAGTCCCTAGTGAATACCAATTCAAAACACAACTTCCTTATACTAATGTTTATGGTACTTTATAGAGGATTTTTCCATACTCTAGCATTTGTCGTTTCACCTTCTCATAGGCAATATGCATCTGCAATGCTTCCTTTCACATGCACACTCTTCATGAATAAATCTTATTAGCATCATGTTCCATTAGATCTTGCTTGCTTTTATACTATTTGCACTTAGTATGGATTGACTAGACTTTTCTTAGTGCTCAATGATATCTTACCTCTAACTCACTCACCCCATCTCTATCATGGATGTGTTCATATTATAGCCACTTATGGCCTTCGTGTCTTCCATCTAACAATATTATTTACATGTGTAACTCATATTTCTCCACTAACCCTTGGAAAATATTGGCTTGATTATATTGGGGGAACTTTGGACCCCAACCATACTAATATCACAATCCATGTGTCATTTAGTCATATTTCTATCTGTAATGATTCATCTTTTGACTATGCGTAAAATCTCACTTGTTATTATGCAAATGGATGTTTGGCAACGTATTTTACTTATGAAGCATACACAATGACCATGTACATTTTATACCATAATGGTTCTTTATATGATCCTCTACATTTTATTTCTTATCAACTTTTTGATGCATCTCCATTTGGCTTTGATCAAGAGAATGATTAGCTCTTAGACAATGTTACTTGATAATATCAACCATCATACACTTGGGGGATATAACACTTATTCCTTTTCCTCCCCACACCATCTAGTAGTATCAACTATCTTATGCACATCACATCTAGTCTTCTACATTCATCATACACACCTTGATGTATTCATATCGTCATTCCCTAATGGCACACTCTCATGCTTTGGTTCACACTTGATTGTTGAGGGCATACTATATATATGAGCCTCACACACCGCACACTATACAAGTACACATTTTACAATTAGCACATTTACAACACCTACCTCTAGAATTTCTTAGTCACATTACATGTTGTACACATATAACATCTTCCTCTCACAGACTTCCATCACACAATAGGTGCATTACTCACTATACACATTTACGCTACATCTTTTTATATATCATCTTACATGTTGCGCTCATTACCTATGACGTACTCTAGTTCCATGGTTCATACTTGACTGTTGAGGGTTTCAATATCAAATGAACCTCACAACACTCACTAACTCACACACACACTCTACAAATCGACACTTTATCAATCACATATTTCTAGCGTATAATCAAACCATTTCCTAATGACGCACTCTTTTTTATGGTTTATTCTTGATTGTTGAGGGAGTATGTAAAATGGACCTCATCTCATGCATACACATCCATTTTGGGAAGCACTCAGCTCCTATCATTTACTCTACATTCCATTACATCTCATCCATAGCATGTTGCATATCTTGGCCGCGTTTACTCTTATTTACTTATGCTTTTACATGTACATTTTATTACACATGCTAGACAAATATCTTATGTGTCATTATCTTTATCATATACACATGTATGTTCACTTTCATTCTAGTTGTGAGTGTATGCTTTACACATATCCTTACACGTAGCATGAATGATTGGCACAATACTTATTACTAGTCCCATAGCAGCTCTTGGGAGCATCCACTTTCATACACTACAGGTGTTATTGTTTCATTTTTCATAGCACATTATTATATCATATTATACACGCTTTGACATAATTTTTATCTTTCTAACATGCTAACAGGTGTTTCATGTGAAGCATTTTTATTGCAGGTTTATATACTTCCATGGTTATTTGTTACATTGTTTGTTATTGTCTCGTATCTTCTTGTCATTGTATTCCTTTATTTTTGAGCTTTACCCTTTGTCTTTTTGCACATTTTCTTCCTTTGGCTATATCATCCTTGTGTGTCTTGCGACATTGTGAGTGATGTCTCATGTTTGAAACCCAGTTTTCACGGTCTACATTTTCTTCTTGCACATTGTCTTCTTGCATATTAGCTTACACATTATCTTGTTAGCTTATCTTCTTAGCTTATATCTTGTTTATTTGTATTTTCTTGTACTAACACTTGTCACCTAGCCATTTTTTTTGTGTGCCTTGGTTTCTACAATGCATACTCCCTCCCCTATAGGGCATCATTTTCAACACGGTGGTCAGTCCTCCTTTGGGACACATACTCCTTAATGATTTCGCATGCATCCCAAATGATGGGGGCATCATTTGGGTGAATCAGTCACCCCATATAGTATTCGCATACATGGTTCATCACAAAATAGTACCAAGTACAACACATTCACTGAGTCTCGAGACATGGATCAAAATCGACTTGGGTCCTTAGCACAACACAAACACCAAAGCACCTAGACTAGAATAGTAGTGCCTAGGCGCCCCTATCCCTTCCTAGATGCTCGTGACCATGGGACAGCTTACACGTCATTTCCACTTCACACATTTTTAGCACTTCACATAGATTATTTTGTAGGGCACATAGTCCTTAACACTCGACATACATGCACCGCACATTATTTTCTACTTTCGTGTTAAATCATAACTATTCAAACCAGATCATATTTTTGCATACCATCTCATGGGTGGTTTTTACATTTTAGGAAGAAGTTAAAGGTTGGAGGATGACACCATAATTTTCTCCCTATACTTCTTCCATTCTTAGCATGAGATCACCCAAAAACCTTGCATTCAACTCAACCGACGTGAGATCACCCGAAAAACTTATTCTTCTTCATCAACGTTAGGATCCTTTCTACACTCTTTTATCATCATGCATCATGTGCACATGTTCATTTTTCACATTTCACATACTTTCTTACATGTTTTTACATATTTTGATCATATATATGTGTATTTGACTACTTGTTTTTTCTTCTCTTTTATAAGTCTGTCCTTATGGGAAGCGGTAGTCACATCATCACACAAGCAATCAACAACAATAGGTACAATACAACATTGACACATACGCTCACACCCTAGGGTCATTTTCATCACTTCAATTTGCACTTCCTCTTCTTTATCACCCACACTTCACATTTTTATCACTCCACATTTTTTCTAGTCTCTCGACATGTTTTTCACTATCGATCTAGATGGTTATCGGTATGCATCTTATATCGTCTTTATTTTATTGATATTTCTCTCAATAACATAAAGTGGGGGAAAATGTAGACAAAATCACACACTTTTGGTATCTATCTAGTTCGATCACATACTAATATTCACATGATTCATAAGTAAGAAGAGTACTAACTAACCCATGTATTTGGCCATCTTTGTTTTCTTTCTATTACCACTTTTTGTCTTACACACCTTCTTGCCTCGTCTAACCTTTGACCCTTCGTTTCTATAAGTCTATACACCAACACCTAGCAAGGATGTCAAGGCCAGTACCCTTGTCCCTTCTTGGCGCCCGACCTCTTTTTACTTTGTTTACATATTTTGGGTCCTTTCTAGCCATTTAGGAATCTTATATTTTTAGTAGTTGATATTTTTGGGGTTAGTTACGAAATTCAAGGAAGGGAATTATGTAAATAATAAGTTATGTGATCATAATAAAGGACCAAGCACTAAGCATTAGCTATCTCCACCTAAGGTTGCATCCAAGGGTTACTCAAGAGAATTCAAGCATCCATTATAGCATCTATTATAGCATACACTCAAGGGAAAGTGACTTCATTATTCTACATACACTTCATATGAGGGTAAGATCATTCTATTCCATGCACACATCTACTTAGATATCTTACATCTAGTTATTGCTCGCTATCAAGTGTGACACGCACAAGAGCCACCTAGAGCACAATCTCTTCACACACACACACACACACACACACACACACACACACACACACACACACACACACACACAGAACTACATTGGGTATGAAATGTAGTGTAGCGCTCAGTCATAAGATCACTTGTTTGATAGTTTAGGATAGTTTGACCCATCATTTGCATTATTTTATTTTTGGTATTTGATGCACTTATAAGGATTTTGTAGGTGAAATATTTATTTTAAGTTAGTGGCGACATCATTGATCATTGTGCAACATACTAGTGACCAAGAGAGAATTATAACGAGCACCTTAGGACCGGTCAAAGATGATTTTTGAGCTTTTAGGCAATCACGGGCACCTAGTACTAGTTTACAAAGTGCCTACAAGTTCCCATGACCTATTATAGGTACCCCAGGACAAGGTAGATTGAACAATCACACAATTTTCCAGGCTTATGTTTGAAACTTCTCCCTTTATGTTAATTATTTCATCACTTTGGCATGTCCTGGGATTAATTACGAAATGCCTAAGTCTTTCTATCTCCTCTCGCAACTAGGGTTATATAATTTCTATCTTAATTTAATTGGGTCAATTTTTCTACTTCATTATGTATTCATTTACTTGCTATATTGTAATCATATTTAGGCATATTTTTATTCATTTGTAATAATATTTTATTAATCGGGAATGTGGAGGTTCTCACTTATATAATGTGGGAAATGTAAATTTTTGGTGTTTTTGAGGTCGGGGATCACACGGGAATACTCTACTAAACTTGTGGTAAATTACATGTATAGGATACAAGGGAGAAATTTTCTTAGAGAGAGGTGAAGGGGAGATAAGAATATAGAGAGGGAGGGTTAATGTAATGAATAGGAACTTGTAGATTTCAATGAAATTAACCAAAGTAGGTCCACATACAATAAGAAGAAAACAAACATGTAAGCAATAGTAAGATTAACAAATCAAAGACACAAAGTTCAATTTATTTATTCCTCAAATATACAAAGCTCTTTTTTAGTTATTCAAGATTATAATGCTTGAAAATTTGAAAGAAGTGGAGGAACATAGACAAGAAAATAGAATAAAATGAGTTCTTTCTTGTAGTGAGAGAACAATAGCTATCAACCAACCCACTCGAATGGAGAAGTCACCCCAATATATAGCTTAACAATATGTCTCTTCATATCCCCCCACATGACTTTTCACATCCTTATCACTTGTGACATTTCATATTCCTATAGGAATAAAAATAATCCCCTTTCTTATCAATAAAAGATAACTTTAGCAATGTCAAATTAAATGGTCACTTAAGTGAATAAGATGAAAATTTCAAAAAGTACATGCCCAATGAAGAATTAGACCATAGAGAGAGAGGGTGGGAAGAAGAGAGGGAAGATGAGAGTGATCAATCTAAGGAAAAAGAAGCTTCTAATGATGAAAACATGTCTCTTGGAAAACTCTAAGGAAATTCACCTTGAATGAACTCCTCACTCTTCACTTCCTTACTAAAACAAGTTTTTGCAAGTGCCACTTTTATGTGGAATGAAAACACAACACAAAGAATTGATCAATTCTTGGGAACAACACCAAGGGTCTTGAATTTATTGAACTAGACTTGACGATCTCTTGCAGTATTAGAGATTGATCCTCTACTTTTTGCAAGGAATTCCAAAGTATCTTCATTGAAAGAGAAAGGATAACTTTCCTCTTTCGGACCAAAACTTGGAAATAATTAAGGATCTAAAGGATGATTACTCACGGGTGAAGGTTATCCAAGCTTCTACACATTATTGTTGACATTTCCCAAGATCTTATATGCATGTTCTCCACAAGATTAGAGTTCCAAGATAACATCATGTTCATGTCATATATATTACTCGTAGTGCGAGACCATATGGGAGAAAAATTTTCTGAGATATAAGTGAATACATTATTTCTCACCAAGGAGTGAGAATCAAGACAACTCATCTCAGACACCAATGGGAACACACTATCCTAGTGGGCCTTTTCTTTCTCAATCTTATCCTTGGTCATTTTCACATTAGAAGTAGTGGTAGGGAAAATTTGAATAGAGAATAACCTCGGCAATAATATGTTTCCTTTTTCCATAATCTTCTCTACATATTTATCATTTTCTCCCCCTTGTATGGTGTACCCTTGGGATCACTTGAGGATTAAAACTATTGATGGGAGAGATAGTCTTTTCAAAGGAGTAGATATTACATTAGGTTCCAGAAATGTTTTCACATAGGCAATGAGGGTTCTCACATGATCTTCTAGTTGCTACATAATCTTCTTATTTTCTTCATTTCTTACAAGAAATTGGGCTCTAGACTCTTTGAATAGGTGTGCATCTCCCTCGTGGGTGTATTTTCACAAGGAAATCCTTATCGTCTCATATCATCATGTGTCATTACTCCCATAAGCTTAAGAAGCTTCTAGACATGCAACTTCCACATACCTAGATCCATAATCCTCGATGAAGAAACGAGAATTTATTTGTGTCTTCTTTGCATTATTGGTTTTGATGTACATTGAGATGGTCTCAAAGTTAGGTGTTGTGGCTTGTTTCACCTTTCTCGACTTTCCTCTAAGAAACTCATGAACCCATGGGAAGGTCTTAGATGGTGTGGACTTGAATTTAGGCATATTTTAATTCTCAAGAGCTTGATAAGGAACTAGAGCTTGCCCAAGATGAGGTGACTCGGTTAATAAGAAGGAAAAAATGGATTGCGGGGATGATTATGATATTGTGATCAATCAATTTCCTATAAGGCAAGTGGCTCAACAAGATATTATTTGAATTTAGCCTTCTTTTGAAGCCTCTGAGGGGGAGAAAATTTAGTTCACTCAATTTCCACAAGCTTCCTCTTGGAATATTCGTTTGAATGATTAGACCATGTGGCCCTTTAAGGTGTCTTGTGAGAGGAAATGAGAGACATTTTCCTCGATGGAGAGATTAGACCATCAAATTTGATGAAATAAACCCTTCTATACTTGAACAAATTATTCAACTTTTGATTATAGTCATGGTTCATTATTTTATGTCACCTAACTCTCATATGTTCCATGGAGTGGGAGGAAGATGGTAAGATTTCACTAGTTGGAATTTAGGATCATAGATTTGACCCATCATCATTTATTCCATCCACAAACCAGTCAAACTTGAAGGCTTTCATTTAATCCACTATCATTCTCATGTATTCTCATTTTCTTACCTCAAATTCATTAGTATAATTATCTTAATAGTCCTCAAATTATGGGATATGATGTAAAACCGATAGGAAGAAAGTCTCAGGATTCTACCTAATGTAAAAGTTTACCCAAGACACAGGAATACAAATTAAAAGTTGTGAATGAAGGCTCGGTGTTAGATCCATTCATGATACTCTTGCATGAGTAGATTCCCATAGAAATAGGAAATGATACACCTTTCTTCTTTGCACTTCTACATAGAATGTTAACATGAGATAACTACATGCACAACTCAATTATGATGATCTTGTCACTCGTGTACCTCGATATCCAATAGGGTGTAAGATCAAATCCTCGACCCTAATATAGGTAAACATGGGAAATTGAATGAATTGAATTCCATATTTCTCAATAAACTCATTTGTTTGAGATGAGAATCTTCATTTAGGATTACTTTCAATTAGCATTATAACATGCATGGTTAGTGCATCATTCACCCTAGAGAAGTGTGATTTAATTTCCTAATATGTGAGTTATGGATATTTCTCGTAGGTGATGACTTATGTGGTACATTAGGAGAAGTGGATAGGCCTCGAAGTGTCTTGTGAAAGTGAGGGCATACACCAAATAAGAAGTCAGTTTTAACTTCTTAGAGGTGAGAACTACTGTGATTATTGATGAAGATTATTACTTATAATTTTCCCCCGAGTTCACCCTTTAGTCTCCTTACGTAACAACCAGAATGAACTGATCCATCTAATATTGGAATTGATTTTTATTTATTCTCCCATTAATCTATTTAGTAGGAAATAGCATCATAGTATGCTTTTTAAAACTCACTCTAAGACAGCTACTTAGGGATCCAAGAGGGATTCCTTGTTTTAACCATGATCTAAATTCCAGCCCTATAAATATGTGTCTTTCCTCACCCATTATTTTGAATAAAACTCTTTGGTGATGATAACCATTTTATTACTAGTTGGAATTTGCAGGAATTGATAAATTCCCTTCGATGTGAGAAATGCAAGGATTGAGTTATCATCTTCCCTAATTTTTCTAGAATTATAATCATAGTGTTGTGTGTAGGCTAGGACTAACTTGGTACTTTGAACATACATCGGGTGACAACATACTCTAAATATACCATTCAAGAATATATTTTCCTCAATTTGTTCTCATTGTTCATTCAACATTCTTTCCTTTAAATCTTCCAAGTCCATGTGGGTTACATCATTGTCCCCCACATTGGGATACTCAGTGTTCAGAGTGGAAATTGGTTCCAAGATTGAGTATTTGAGCTTCATGATACATGAAGTAGTGATATAGATGCAATTGAATAAATGTGGAAATTTTGACCTTAATTCCAACACTTTCTATTTTTAACGAGTCTTATTTTAGATGGTTATTTTTAGTAAGTTTCCAAAATGGTCACTTTTTGTGTTTCGACTTGTAAGGACCATTTCGAAACTTGCTATTTTTATACAAACAGGACCTATACCAACTTACGATTTTTAGAAAGGAGACATATGGGTGTTGGAATGGAATGAAATTGGTCTCAAAAGTTTAGGTTTTGTCGCATGATATTTTGCTCTAATTTTGAGTTATTTTTAATCTACAGATTCTCTATAGATCCGAAAAGGAAGGTGTATGGGGCTAAAAAAATCATATTGTTGCAAATTATATATATATCATCAATGGTAGCAAGTTTACAGTCAATGTGAAGGTTTTTTTAAGAGGAATGCATTGGTGAAGTTCACGGACATCAAGTTCATGGTTTCAAGAAAAATCCAAGCAGCATGTTTTTGTAAAAATGGATCGAGGGAGAGGGGGTTAGAGCATTCAAATATAAAAAATATTCTAAGTGTTTTAGATATAAGGTTATTTCATTATACTTGCACAATCTAACTCAATTTTAACCCAACAAGCTCAACCGGGGTCAAATAGAGGTTGAAGTGAGGTTACACCCTAAAAATAGGTACAAGAGGGACACAAAAGTGCACTTTGCACCAGATCTTGACATGTGGATACATGTGGTGGCAGGAGGATGAGATGATAGGGTTCAAAAACAAGCTCCCGGGAGCTATAACAAGATCCCTGCATGTGACCAAGGGATGACTGAGAGAGAGGGGAGACCCTTTTATTGTCCCTTTTATCCCCTTGGCTATTGGTAAAATGTACAGGATAAAAACATCTCAAAAATTTGTCATAACATATACATGTAACATGAAGGGGGATAATTTGAGTTGGGGAAAAAGTTTGCATGTTTTCCACTTCCCTAGCACCAAGGTTGTCACTTTAAGTGACGAAGAGGTTTCTAGCATTGGGAGAGTTCACTTTATTTTCCCTCATATCCCCTAGTACCAAGGTACAAGGTAAAAGGGACACAAAATCTCCAAAAGTGTGATAAGGATTAGCTCAACATGAGGACGTGGGCAGATTTGAGTAAAGAAAACATTTGCAACTTCCCTAATAACATAAATTGTCACTTAAGTGAAGAAACATGTCAATTCATAAGGGAGTGCACTTTTCTATCCCTCATTTCCCCTTATACCTTGGGACAAGGGACAAGGAATGCATGACCTTCAAAAGCGTAGTCAAGCTTATTTCATTTGTTGATGTCATCATCCCAACTCAAAATTAGAACACCGTGAGTGATTTTTTTGCCCAGGAGCATCCCATGGAGTTTAATGGAAAATCCTTAAACTATTTTGACTCAAAAACACTTGTTGAGACATTATAACAATTTCAAGAGCTAATTACTCCTGTAATTTGAATTTTAGGCCCGAGACACTCTTTTGTCTCAAAGGGGCAACTACTAGCGACTCAAAGTTACCACATAATGTTTTGAATCCTTGGGTCAAATTTATGTTTCCACCATTTTACTAAATGTATTATATTTAAATTTACTATTTTTTATATTCCAACACCTCTTGAAACTCCCATAACCTTCAAGCAAGTCTACTTTATTTGTCGAGGTGTGGCATTCCCTACACCTCCGCAATGACCTTGTTTTGTTTGATTGACTCCCAAAATCATATGGCTCTACAAAAATCCTTAAATTTTCCTTAAATGTATTCAATACTCCTCTATACAACCTCATAATGGGTTGTTCCTTGATATCACCTTCCGGAGGATATTCTTTAGCTGTAAAATGGCTAAAAATAACCCTTTTTATGCCTCCTAGGTATACTTCCTGCACATTAAAGAGACTTGAAAATTATGTTAGCATGTTCCTCCTAGCCATAATGAGGATGATATTTAAGATAGGCTAGCTAGAGGAAGGTATACAATGACCAGGAAAGGAAATTTTCAAGTGAGGGCTTGGTTGTCATGGCCAAACTTTTAAATTTTGCATGTTATACATTTAGCATGAAAACAACACCTCATTAACCCTCATATCATTGCTTGGTGCTACCAAAACCATTGGATCCCTCTCCCCCACACCCACTTGGTACTAACCCCTCTACTATAGGCCTTAGCATATGTCCATATCTCTATGGAACTCATTGTGACATCCTCCATATATAGGGCAATGGAGGCACATTTGACACAAACTTGAAATTTCTCATGACCACAACCCTATCCTTCACACCCACCTTAGTGCTAACTCCTCTACTATAGGCCTTATCCTATGTCCATATCTCTATGCAACTTTCTTTTTTCTCCTCTATATATAGGGCTCTAGAGAAAAATTTGACACAAACTTTAACTTCCTCATGATGTACTCATCATACGAAAAAAATTCTAGTGTAAGTGAACCAATCCTCATTCCACATACTCATTAACATATGAGTAATGTCTACCCTAACCTTGATCTAACTAGGATAATATTTGTATGGCCTCCACACCACACATCCCAAATTAAATATGTTTATAATAGACTAGTACTCAATTTTTTTGAGTGCTTAATGGCTAGGTGCCACCCACCACTCCGTAAAAATAACATGATGTGCCTATTTGGTATAAGGTATCCTCATTAGGTGATTAACTATAATTTTCTCATAGGACCAAACATGTGATAAATTACTATCCCTGAGCCTCTTACCTCATACTCGTAAATAAATGTACATAAATTCCTATAAAAATAAGCTAGCATATATTAGCTCCATGTATATTATATAGTTCTCTCCTCAATGGCATGAATTATAGCATAGATATAGTACAATATCATCACCCCACCACCATCTATATAAATAGAGGAATAAATTATTAAACAAATGAACTTCCACAATCATGGAACACCTGATATAACAATCTTACTCATTTAGACTAATGACCCTAAATGAGCATCCCTACCATCGTCAATTAAATACTTGTGCACTCTACATACATATAAAATACCATCAAGAAAAGAAACAAATACCCTCACTCCAACTATAATAAAATTAATAATCATCCATACATCCTTCATCTTGAATAACATCTCACCCATTAACAACTCGAATGTACATGTATATACATTCCATCTCTAAGTGATTATGATACTTTGATACATATTATATAGAATATCTCTTAAGCTGTGTGACATATCCAATACTATCTCGATCTAAAATGGCCTAGTGAGTGGCATCGATCCCTAAATATCTCAAATTACCCATATGTTAATAAATCTTGAAAATTTCGGCATGTATATCACATTGCAAAAAACTAACACAAAAAATCAATATTAGCATCTCAAAATGGAAACAATATCTACAACGATTCAATTATATAATTTACAAGGAAATATCCATTATACATAGGATGGAACCATCACATATGATGAGTATGTTAGACACTACCATCACAAACAAAAACTAGTGTCAAACATAAGACACTAGCATTAGAATCCTCACATTTCTATCTATGATGGGACAAAATCATCAAGACACATTTTCAACTATGTAGAACTCAAAATGACTCAAATTTTAAATTTTATAAATTTGTAAAATTAAGAAAAATAATAATTTTTTCTCAAGAAAATTAAACACGTACCAACTCACCATGTGGGTTAGTTTGTAGGGCATTTTTACTTAAACAAATCATAAAATGAGTACCTCTCAAGATAGTGGAAATGTATTCATCTCAAAGCTAATATCCTCTCAAGTAAAATAACAATTGAAGTAGGTTTGAATATTCAAACCCACCTATATATAGGAAGTTTGACTTTTCAGCTATAGTTCTCAAACATTATTCAAGTCAACCTAATCTACTTACCAATTCAATTTGTACACATGATATATCAAGCATTGTAGATCAAAAATTGTGTCATTGGTGGCATTGGAATTTTTATATCATCATATCATCCTCTAATATACTAATTCTATTGTATAAAAACATTGGAAACTTTATGAATCAATTCAAATCTACATAGTATATTTCAAAATAATTCAATGGTCTATGCCATATAATAACACTCAATTATTCACTCCAACAATACCAACTATCTCATACGATATCAATTTTTCTTTTCATTCATCCAATTGATTATGTCATTCCTCGTACAAAAGTTAGGAACATATTAAATCTTGTTATTCAAGATACACATTAATATAAGGAATTATATGTTGATCTAATTAATAATACAATGACAACATTTAATCCATGTGATAAAAAGTCAAGAAAATATAAATTTCAAACAATCAATTTTAGACTTTCTCAAGTATTTGTCGGTTCTATGAAAATCCATATAACAAATCAACTACAATCACAAAACAACTCAATTCAAGTACATTGAATTTATTAAAAATATAGGGTTAATATATCTAGTTTAATTCTATTAGTAGTTCAAGTAAACTAAATTTATTATAATGCAGGGGAAATATAGTTTAATGTTATCAACAATGCACTAATACAAATTCAGGAGGCAATATATTGATTTTGATTCATTTTCTATTTCAATAAGTTTAAGATGTTCAAGAAATTATAAACCTAGATCTGTTTATAGCAGTTGTCTTTTATTATAGTAATCATATTAGGGTTTAGTGATGCTCAATGCCCTATGGCATTACAATCGAGTGATCTCTTATGGTTTCACTCCTCTTATGTGCTAGGAAATTATTGCACACGTAACCTCTTAATTTAATTATTTTTATACATAGATAAATATTGATCACCCTTAATTCAATATGGGTTCATTAGGATCACCTTCTCCAATATTTTGATACATACAATACTTATCTTTACAAATAATTGAGTTGAGAAAAAGACTCACAATTTCATTACGTTTTTACTCATTATCCCCTTTTCACTTTATTTGAGACAATGTGACACACTTCCAATATCTCATGCAAATGGAACCCTATGATAAGAAATGATCCCAAACACGTACACTTCCTATTTCACCTTTAACTAGAAATTTCCATTCACTATATTGGGGAAAATATAGACACATAACATTAGAACAATCATTTGTTGGTTTCCAAAATTGTCTAAGTATAAAGAGGGATAAAGGATTACGCATATGGACATGTGCATGTAGAGGATTTTGGATAGCATGCGGGGGCGTACATGTTTAGCAATATGATCACATGTGGGACTACGCATACATGTAGATTAACTAAGGACATAGCCATTTTCCAAGGACATGCTTAAAAATATACTTGGAGTGTTCACCAAGTAAGGGATAAAATTAGGCTACCTTGGTGAGCAATAATTGGCTATTTTGAAGAAAGAACATGTAAAATGAGGATTAAAGTACATGTATGGATTTATCTATTAATAGGATTAAAGTATAATATTATTATCAAGTGTTTGTAAATCATGCATGTAAGTATACATGGCTATTTTTGGGCATGCCTATTATTAGGAAGTGCATGGGCAGTGAAGGGAAAGTCCCCACCCCTATAAATACTTGGCTTAGGATTATTATGGGGGTTGTTTCATGGTTTTTATATGTTAATTGTTATGTTGCTTTGTTATAGTTACGTGCATGACTCTGTGTTCACATATTATGTATCAGCTTCTTATTATGTAGTTATTTTTGAAGATTAATGGATAATTGTGGCTGGATTATGATCATTGATGTATCTGAATATGGAGATGTGTCTATTAAATTGATATTAGTTATTGTTTAAGATGTTATGTTTCCTTATTACATGTGTTTCCAAAATGATTTGAATGTAATGGTTAAGTATACTTGATTGATTACTTAGTCAAATATCATGATGGTTATGCATGCTAATATTTTGGTAGACATAACAAAGGAGGGACCTAGTAGCTATGTGTGCTTTGGGTGAGCATTCAGTCCTACTAAATTAAGTGTTAGCATGCATATCATTAATGTACAATTTAAAGACTACATTCTGGTTCATTTTCTGGGACCTCTTTTTCAATTTGGCTTTCAGGATGTTACTTGTAGATGGTGTATCGACTATCTCTAGAGAGTGTTGAAATCTATGTGGAAGAAGGACATGATAAGTTTGTGCAAAGGTATAGAAATGAACCTAGATTTAATGTGCATCAGTGGGTAGAAATCAATCTTTATCATGATTTATATGAGACATTCTTAAGTTTCTTTCCAATAGAGTTGTATAAGTGGTTGGAATCATACGCATCAAAAAAAGCTTGGTATCATATGTCAAAGGTTTAGACACAAGAATATTATCAAACATTGTTTGATGTAGATGAAGCATGGAATATATTTGTAGACTACTGGTGGGTTGGTGTGTTACAAAATTATACCTTTGGATTATGTAATTACCATGCATTTTTATCGGAAGAAGTTGAGTTTAGGTTCTTGTGTTATCCCTAAGGATCCTATTAGCATGTTATCACTTTATTTATCAAGATCTTGATGGTAAAACTAAACTTGGAAAGATTACCTATGGCTAGATAAACCCCCACCACATGAGGTTGAAGCAAGTGTGGATAAGGATGGTAGTGGCCAGTGACGAAGATAGAGAGAGAGAGGAAAGACATTGCAATTTTAATGAAGCTCGAGAGAGGGACATGGCGAGGGATATTACGAGTCAATTGAGTTAAGGATAATGAAGGCTTACAAAGGTTTTGAAGCTCTCATGAAATATGAAAATCTAGAGAATCAGGTCCTCTCAACCTTGGGAATATAAAGTACAAAGTCCCCATCGGCTTTGGATATGAGTGCATCGAGGATTAATTGAGAAGCGTGGACACACATCTAACTCAAACCTTGGCTACCTAGCCCTTGAGTAATGTGTTCCTAATCTAAAGGTAAATGAAGGGTAGAGTAGTGAAGGTAATCAAGCATATACAAGTAGATATATTTTTTTAATCAAGAAGTGCATCATACTAGTAACGTGCCCATGGAAGCATAGCAAGCACCGGTGTTTAGAAGTAATTTTGTAGTATTATTTCTAGGAGCATCAACAGTGGTAGAGTATTAGCACGTAGACCATTGGAATCACTTTAGTGGGAGTTGAAACTATGTATATAGTATGTTTCAAGTCTAGTACTAAACCGGGACATAAGGAAGTTCGTCGATTGGACTACATCCCACAACACGGACAAGAGGATCGGGAGGATCAGGTCAACCACCACATAAAGGGAATCTAGGAGGAGGTTCTAGTTTTAGATCCGGTGACGGGGTCTAAAACCACCACAACATCAACCTCAACATCCACCACCAAATTAGACTCAAAAACACCACCTTAGGTATATTTTGAGATGTCACTCCACTTACCAGATTATAGAGGTATTGAGGATGTAGTAGATCATGTGTATAAGTGTGAATTACTATGGCATGTGAAGGGAATTATAGCTTCGGATAGGAAGGAAAGTCAATTTTCTACTACATTGCAAGGGTGCGCACATAGTTAGTATAGGAAGTATGACCCACATCATACTGTGGTGGACTATAATGATTTACACACTAATTTCTTAGCTAAATTTCACATATCGGAGTTTGAATATCAAATTATCATTGCACTCGAAGATATTAAGCATGGCTTATCTGAAATCATAACGAAGTATGATGCATGGTTTAAGACTTTGTTTTCCAAGTTTTCTTATGAAATTCATCAAATTCAACATGCACAATGGTTTTTAGGGGATTGACTCCATTTGAAGGCCATTATCTTATAAGATGTATATTGATTCGTGTGAGGCCTTGGAAGCATCTTTGCACATTGAAGTAGTTAGGAGTGTGGACACAAGAGTTAGTCCTTTTCTAGAAGCACGAGATAGTAGCTATGATGAAGAATTTGCAAAATATTTCTCCCAAATTTGTGCATGATACTAAAATTTGTATATGGTGCCTGATTGTGAGGTTGAAGGACATACTAAGGATAGATGCTCACGTAGGTTAGTGCACGCATTGTTGCAGTTTGTGAAATTTTCCACTTGGACCATGATGTCTAGAATTTCCCTCTCTTGAAAGCACATAGAATGAAGAGTTAGTATATGTACTTGTAGGATTTGTAACATGCACACTCATGATACAAAGTATTTATAATCGATAGATCATATCCATGAGGCATGTGAAACTAGATTAAGGCAAATTGCGGTGGTAACCAGCTCTCACGAGATAGAATGCGTAACCTTCTAAAAAACATAACAACAAGGAAGATATATAAGTATGGGTCACGAGAGGTAGGAGTGGATTCTGTGTGGGACCTATTACACTTGTGGTTACCCAAATCATTACTAGTTTGATTGTCCCTAGAATATAGTTTTCTCATGGTTTGGAAAGTAGAAAAATTGGAGGATTGCATGGACCTATATGATAACATGTGAAATAACAAGAATAAGGAAAAGGGCATGCGGATGATTATGTTACGTGCATGAAGGGTGATTAATGGATATCAAAGAAGGTAATTAATCTTTAATTGCGAACCTTTTTGGTCACTACTCACGTTGAAGTAACACACACACGTGAACCTCTCAAATATAAACCACTCATCACTAGAGAATAAGTTATGCATGTCAGTCTCCAGATGTTGCACATCATCGAAGGAACTCTATTAAGATACCATGGGGTTCATTAGAGAATTTCAAGGTGAGATATAGTTATTGAAGGAGAAGGAGTGTGAGATAGAACATGTGAAACACATTGAGCTCCCATATAAGAATGTGGATGATCTAAATGAGGTGTTTAGAATGTTATGCCAGGATAATAGCATTCCTCTATTAGGGAGTGGTTGTGTGACAAGGTACCGTGCACTAGAGTTGAGCTCAAGCAATAATACTACATGAAAAATTACCACCTTAGAACCATAAGTATGATAAGGAAATTACTTTGGATACAATAATTGATGGGTGGTTGGTAAGAAATATTCTAATAGATGCAGGTGCTGAAGTAAATTTTCTCACTCTAGATATATGGAATCAGATGGGGAGACCAACATTACAGCTATCCTCTAATGTTTTGTATATGGTGAATAAGACAAGGGCTATGCCTATTGGGGTGTTAAAGGATGCTTCTATTACAATTTAGGGATCCAAGTTTACTAGAGACTTTGAGGTATTAGAGCTTGTTGAAGTAGACAACTTTCCAGCTTTACTTAGGTGACCATGGTGTTATGTGAATAATGCATACTTGTGCTTCAATAAGGGATACATAAGTTTTGAGAATAGGAATGAGTACATAATTATACCTCTAAATGAAGCAAAATCTATGACATATGTTGAGCCTCTGAGTGAAGAATATCTGAATAGGATTTATGCATGCACAATACATGACTCGATCTTTGTAGAACCATCCAAGGAAGGTGTGTTCTATTGGGGAGATGTGTAGTCAATTATTGATACCACAAGTGTTGCTTGTGATAATTGGGCCCATAGAATGTATGAAATGGACATGCATAAGATGAAGGGATGGGTGATTAGAATGATCTGTCCACACATGGTTAGGTGCATGGAAAAATTTAGTTACCACGAGTTCACCGTGAAGAAAATCCTAAGTCTTTTTTTGCCATGGAGGAACATTGGAAGAATGAAGATGATGAAGGAACATGTTGGTTTATACTTTATGCGTACAATAGTGTGCTTGGTGGGTGACACACAAAGATAACTTGTTGGGTTGGTGAGAAGTGAGAATCACCTTCTCAACCAAGTTCACATGAAGTAATACACCTACACATATATGTGAATATCATGGGAAGACTCTTGCTTTGGCACACATCTATAATTGTGAGAGAGTATGGGTGCAATGTCAAGAGGCCTTTCCACCATATCTATGGGTGCATAAGTTTTATTCTACCCTATAAGGTTGTAGACATACATGGTATGTACATTTTGAGCTCAAACAAGAGACTGCAAGCTAGCGAGATATGACTGAAGGTATGATCCATACATTTGATTATTTTTCTAATAAACCTCCATTCCATGAAGCATTGCACGAGATCATGAAATGCATCACATTTAGGGATGATACAAGGGTGGAAGTTCTTGTACTTGATTTTCTTGGGGTACTTGATCCCGAGGTGTGCACGATTGCTTAAGGAGATGGAAGAGTTACAATTAGGTCATGCCTAGAAGGAGAAAGAAAAGGGTAAAATGGTGTACCTCATTAATGATGAAGAGGTCGAGAATTTGCAGGTTAGCCATATAGGAGGTGTGTGTAAAGTAATGCATATAGGATATGATAAGTCTCGCATGTGCCATCCACCCATGAAGACAAAGAAGGTAAACATTAGCACTGAGGATGTGCCTAAGGAGGCCATTATTGGGGATTATTGGTCAGAACAAGAGGTAGAAAATATCATTGAGATTTTGTGTGATTTTCAAGATCTGTTTCCATGTGGTTATCATGAATTAAAAGGACTACACCCCTCATTGGGAGAAATGAAAATTAAGCTAAATAAGGCATGTGCCTGGTTCAGAAGAGGCTTTATAGGATAAATCTAAAACTGTGTGTAAAAGTAAAAGAGGAAATTGATAAATTCTTAAGTTTGTGATCATTGAACCAATTGAGGAATTTGAGTGGGTTAGCCCCATGGTTATAAGCATCAAGAAGGATGGGCAGATTAGGATTTGTGTAGACTACAAAGAGATTAATGTTGCATGCATCATAGATCCTTTTCCCACCCCATTCACTGAGGATATCCTTGAGGGAATCGTAAGGTGCGAATCTATTTTTTACGAGATAGATTTTTAGGCTACCATCAGTGCATTTTCACCAAAAACTAGGAAAATACCAATTTCACAATTGAATGGGGGATTTTTTCTTATATTGTTATGCCTTTTATATTGAAGAATGCGTCACTGGTATTCTTGTGCATTGTGGTGCGGGAATTTAAATACTTTATTCACAAGTTTTTGTAGGTTTACCTTGATGATTGGACTATCTATGTGTTAGGAAATTATTATAGTGCTCGCATAATTGTTATATGGTTATAACAATATAGTTTGTTATTATGTTACCCATGACTATTCCGGGATATACGTTCCTATTTACTAGGAAGTTGTTTTGCTATATCCTTGGCTATATAATAGCCTATCTATTGTACGTTGAATATAATGGATAATATTGAATATCATTCTTGGTTTTTTTCATCATCTTTCTCTGATCTCAATGTAAATTCTAGTGTGTTATTTTCATTTGGCATCAAAGTGATCTTAGTCCCTTTCTGTGATGAGGTTTGTGAGAGTCAGGAGGGGATTTTTTCATACATTGCAATTACCCCAACCGATGAGAAGATTATTGCATTATGGTTCTAGAGAATCTCGAATGCTTGTGTTGGAAGTTCAATTTTTTTTTTTTGGGTGGGGGGACGGCAAACATATTGACCTAGCTATAACATAATAATTGGTGTCATTGAAGTATTTATGCGGTCTTTGAGAGCTTGGTTAAACTACAACATTATTTACAATTTTCTTCACACACAGATCCCCTATTGACTCGGTTCATTACAGGACCTACACATTACCACAAATTAATGGCTCCCTCCACACACATGCATTTACATCTATTTTTTTCCTCACCGTCATCTTGGAAGCTCCTACAATCAACTCCTCAGTTGTTAGACCACCTAGCATTCTCCCACAATAGTTCTACATGGATTTTTACTTCATTGAACACGTAGATATATTTTCATGCAAGCATCCATGCACCATAAATAGCCCACTTTGCATAAGATTCTCCATTTACAAATCAAATCCTCATCCTAGTATCTCTATTTTTCAATCGTTTCAACATTCATTGAGCTTGACACATTTTAGAATAGCTCCAACTATTAGATTTACATTCATAGACTGAGATTCAAGGACATGTATGTTGAATGATGTAATATGAGGGATAAGAGAGACAAGTCTGATCAATCGATGTGCCTGATTTCTATTATGCAACAGAGCCATGTGTGAACTTTATGGTGTTAACAGACCTACCAAACATGTGGCTTGGAATATATGTCACAACAAGGTGTGAAATGATTTGCATTTCCTCCTATCTACCTCGAATACCATGCAAACCCAAATCCCTCACATTTAAAGGTTGGTTGTGTATTATTAAAGTGTTATATTTTGTTGGTCTTGTCCATAGGTTTTACACTTAATAGATACTTTGAATACTCACTAGTCTATTGGTTTGGTCTAATATTTTTAGATAATAATATTTAATTCTTCTTCGGCTAGTCAATCTAGTTTGATGCCTATTTTCATGTCACTTTTAATAGGTATCAAAAGATATTTGTAAAATTCTAAGGTGTTAGGTGTATTTTGTGCCTAGTGTGACATAGGTTTAGATTGTGAGTCAAAAGTCTTTTTATTGAGACGATTACCAAACATGGTTCTAGTTTTATAGTATTTTTATTACTAGTCATTCATTTGATCTTTTAAAATATAGGGCATCATTTTGTAAAAGCCATAAAGTCAAGTTCATAAGTCAATATGTGTTTATGTCAAATTATCAAAAGTTGTGTCGTTGTAAAAGTCCTAAAAATAAAATTAAAAAAATTGTGTCACGGATGCATTTTCGGTGTTACCCGATGTCCGTAAAATAAAATATTTCACATTATGGGGGAAATACAAATAACCAACTATTGAGCTTCATGATCACATATGGCTGAGTCAACAGCCTATCACCAAAGGATGGAAGCAATCGGAGGTTGGAGATCAATCGGTGACCTCTCGTCGGTCACCCAACAGGGGCTGCATCAAGGTTTGGTGACATTTTTTCAATGTGCTTTCATTTGCATGTGGTGTGCTTCATATTTCAATATGTATTATTCTTGATTTCTTGGTATGTAAAATAAGTGGAAATTTCACATTGGGGGAACATGATCTAATGTTCCATTTCGAGTTTTTCAATTTGTAATGTGTGAGAAGATTTCAACATAATTTTCTATGTTATTCCCTATTGTGAGATGTGATGAGAAATGATAATAGTACTTGGCACATCATGATGTGGTTGTAGGTAAACCACTTGAAAACCTTCATTTGTGGTTTTGGTAAACCAATTGTAAAACCACCATTCTTGGTTGTTGGTAATCCATTCGAAAAACCATCACTTTGTAGTTTGTGGTAAACTAATTGTAAAACCACCATTCTTGGTTTGTGGTCAACCATTTGCAAAACCATCCTTGAGGTTTGTGATCATCCTATGAAAATCACCAGATCATGAGCAGGTGCAAGTATAAGGCAGGTTTTCCCCATGTTCACACTAAGGGGGTTTAGGAAATTATTATAGTGCTCACATAATTGTTATATGGTTATAACAATATAGTTTTTTATTATGTTACCTGTGACTATTCTAGGGTATACGTTCCTATTTACTAGGAAGTTGTTTTTCTATATCCTTGGCTATATAATATCCTATCTATTGTACATTGAATATAATGGAGAATATTGAATATCATTCTTGGTTATTTGTTTAGCATCTCTCTCTTGATCTCGCTGCAAATTTTGGTGTGTTATTTTCACTATGGGATTGTAAAGGATCATTATGATAACCTCGAGCTCATGTTTGAGCGATGTAGGAAATTGAGCATCTCTCTCAATATTAAGAAGTGTATTTTGCCACACCTTTTGGCACATTGCTTGGACATATAATTTTTAAAGAAGAATTTTGGTGGATCCCATGAAGGTTGCAGTAGTCATTCCGGGTTTGGAAGAGCCTACCAATCAGTGAGGTGCGCATTTTTTGGGTCATATTGGTTATTACCTAAAATACATTAAGGGCTATTCAAATATTTTCACACCAAAGGAAGAGTTTCTCAAGGCAAAAGTAAAATTTTATTGGGGTCACGCACAACAAGCATGTGTTTGATACATTAAAGGAGAGGCTTACCACGCACCTATTTTGTGCTTTCCTTCTTAGGATAAACCATTTCATGTGAGTTTTAATTATTTTGGTATGGCTATTGTTGTAGTCTTAACACAACCTAGAAATGGAAATTTTAATCACCCCATATGTTTTCTAAGTAGGAAATTAACACCGTGAGAGAGAAGAATAACACTACTATGAGCACAAGGCATTATCTATGATCTAAACGCTTTATAAGTTTTATCAATATTTATTAGCAACACCATTTATATTTTATATTGATCATATGGCATTGGAATAGTTGGTCAATAAGCCTATTTTGAAAGGGTGCATCTACCTTAGATACTTATTTTTCAGGAGTTTAATTTCATAGTTTTAGTAAAGCCAAGAAAGAGTAACTCAGGGCTTGATCATCTATCAAGGATCAATTTTGGCAAGGACACGTAGAGTATTAAGGATATAATTCCTAGTGTGTAATTGTTTAGGTTGAATTGTGTGCCCATAGATTTGGAGGATATAGCATTAATTTTTGCACACTTGATAGGCGTTAGAGGGAATGAAGGAATTGGAGAAAAAGTACCTTGCTATATGTACAGAGCCTTATCATTTGATATGAGGTGACTTATACAAGATGGGCATAGATTAATTCTTGAGTCAATGTGTCCTTGAACATGAGAATGAAACCATTATGTAGGAGGCTCGTGGTGGAATAACAGGAGGACATTATACACGAGATGAAGCGCACACAAGATACTTATGGTTGGTATTTGGTGGGAGACTTTGTAGAAATATGTTAAGGAGTTTATGAAAGAATGTGATCATTTTCATTGCATTGGAAATCCTAGAAATAAAGATGAGATGCCACTTAGACCAAGCTCGTAAATGTGAAACCTTGTGAGAAGTGGGCCATTGATTTATTGGGGATTATTGCACCACCCACTCGTAGGATTGGAGCGCGCTACATTATCACATACAGACTATCTAATGAGGTGGGAAGAGGTCACACCTATGAAGGAGTGCACTACATGCCCACAAAGTAAGGGTCCTATGCAAAAAAAAATTATTAGCAAGTATGGCTGCCCATTAAGCTTGACAAGTGATAGAGTAACTCATTTTTTGAATGAGACAATTAGAATTTTGTTAGCAGAATTTATGGTGGCACACCATAAAATACCCCTTATCACCCTCAATCCAATGGTACTACAAAGGATTTCAACAAGATTTTGGGATAGACATTGAAAAATATTTGTGATGTTGGAAGAAAGGATTGGGATGATAAAGTTTCACCTATACTTTGGGCATATATGACCACATATAAAATATTGAACAAGACCACACCATTTTAGTTGGTGTTTGGGGTAGAGGTAGTACTACAGTTGAATTCATGTTGCCATCCTTGCGTATTGTGTGTGCATGTGGACTATATGATGAACAAGGATATTGAAGCACATTGATAAACTAATGTAATTAGATGAGTCGCATGTTATTGCACGTTGGAGTTAGAAGACTGAGAAGGCGAGGTATAAAGAATGGAATGATATGCACATTAAGAAGAAGACATTTGTAGTTGGCAAGATGGTCCTTCTCTATGACTCCAAGTTTTGGATCATCCAAGAAAGTTTAAGTTTCATTGGTTGGGACCTTTTGTAGTAACCAAGATACTTGAATCAAGTGCATGTCAATTGCATTGTATGCACTAGAAGGAACCATGTTACCTGATTACTTTAATGGGAGTAGGTTGAATCCCTACTATAAATAAACTTCTTCATATTTATAATAAGAAGTATTTTCATTTAGATTAGGTTTCCCTTTCATGTTTTGTTTTTTCATTTCAATTATTTGTTTTCCTTTTTTTGTTGTAATAAGCACACTTGCATGCAGGAAGCTAATTATTATATATTGATTTCATGCACAAAGGATTTTGCATACATTTAGTGTGGGGTGAACCAGGTACAAATGTGTGAAAAACATACCTTGTTGGTGCTTGAAGGTGAGTTGAGTGGACAAATATGTGTGTGCCATAGAATAAGGTTGTCATTTCGGTTAAAGGGTATGCATGCAGAAAAGTGGAAAATGGTGTCATTAAAAATGAAAAGGATGGTGATAATAAGAAATTTTCTCATATTGAAGACCACGTAAGAAGAAGGATCAATGAAGTGAATTAGTAGCCCTTAATGCGAGGTACACACAGTTGGATAGACTACTTGGTTGAAAGTGCATTGGAAATATGTGTAGTGGTGCAATGAAGCGCTGCGAGGAGGTCTTTGGCTTGGAAGTAGTAGGCATGCTAGAAGATTATGACTATAGCATGTGGAAGAAAGCAGTAGAAAAAGTGTAGAAAATTAAACAAAATCATAACTAAAGTTGTTGTACATGGTGGTAGGTGATGAACATTTAATGTGGTAAAATTTTAAAAATCTATATAATGGGCATTAGGGTAAATTCATTTTTACCTTACCTTGTGAAGAACTTAGGCATTTTCAAGAGTGAATTTGTGTGATTTCAAGAAAATTTGAGTATGAATCACATAAAATCAAGTGAAAGATAAGAAAAAAATGTGGCCTAGTAGTGGAGCTCCTTTAGAGTAAATTTGGAAGCTTAAGGAAGGTATTGGATTTGTTTTCTAGTTGGGGTTTGCAGAGTTTGCAAATTATAGGGTTTATAGAGATTATGGAGCTAAAATTGGTGAATTAGGGAACAAATTCCATCGGATCTTGTGAGAAAACAAGGAGAGTACATTATATTGAGAGTTATTTAAGGCACAAAAGGATGACAATTGTAAAAGTTTGGATATTCGCATGCAATGACACCTCGGAAAAAGAAACAATGTATCACCCAAGGAAAAGGAAATGGAAATGGCAAGGAAAATTTTATGGTTGAAGATGTACAAGAATAATGGTACTCAAAAATGTAGTACCCGGATGGATTACTTATGGGGAAAGATTGGGTGTCACACATGAGAAAAATGAAAATCAGTGATTATAGCCATTTCTCATATGAAAATGCGTGTGAAATTGATACTGGCTGATTTATAAGACAAGAGGAGAGGATGGCAGATGATAAACCTATCTATGACAATAAGGGCTATCTAATTTTGTAAAGTGCGGGATTTCTTCACTCTATGAACTCCCTTACTTTGGAAAATCGAGTGATTATATTAATGGCTTATGTCACATGTCCATGAAGACTTTTTCTATTTTACAAGAAGGAGCATGTGCCTTACCACGCCATTGATTGGAAAATTTACTATCCTTTGAATCACAGAACGGACCTTCAAGTGGACTTATAAGATGATGATGAAGTGAAGAATACTTATGCCATGATGAAGTAACAAAAAAAATAGGGCGTGTGATGGATATTTCTAAGCTCGAAAATCATGTTATCAAAATGGTCACTTATTTACTTACAAAATTGAATGGGAAGGAAAGGTGGGGCCAGTGAACAACTAATGGCTTCATGCCACAAAAATATATTGAAGATAATTTGTATAACCTTATCATTTAATTCATAGTAGAGGATATTATTGAGGAAGCATGTGCATGGGACAATATTACCTTTGGAAATGTCTTATTGTTGATATTCTTCCCTAAAATAGGGTGCCTAATGGGCATAATGACAACATATGGAAGTTCTCTAAGGAAATTCTATCACCCACAAAAATATTTTTGACTAAACTTATGATGGCATTAATAATGCATACAAAGCCATGGAGGATAGATGGTATAGAAGGATGCATGAGGTGTTTGAATCAAAATTGTGCATTCCAAGTGAATTACCTACGTAGATGGAAGGGAAAGGAAAATTTGTAGTCTATCATCACTTTCGCATTGGAAACTTTTATTTGAAGGATGGTTCAAAAATCCCTTAGATGTAAAATTTCATTTGCATTTAGGGCACGGTATTTTCAGGCTATCCTCAATAGGTTTTCAGAGGTAGGAAAATTGATTTTGATGTAGATAAGGTATTATGAATATCATACATTACGTAAAACATATGTTTATCCTAAGAAGAGCACATATGAAGAGACAATGATAATGGATGATGTCAATATGTCTAAGTCCATTACTTGGAAATTGTCAATTGGAGGTAGAAAAAGTTTACATTTATTTAAATCCAAGGATGGAAGATGGAAAATACATGGAAGATGACTTAACGATCCCAAAAGCACCTAGGAGAGAATAAAATAGTGGGATAAGAGAACGTGAGAGGAAACTCCTCCTTATGAAGAAGAATAAGAGGAACAAGAAAAACTAACTCTTGTTAAGAGTGCAACTACAAACAAGGAACCATCATGTAAGGAGTTAGAACCAAGTTTGAAAACCTTCTAAGGAATTTAGAATCCCCAAAGAAGATGTCTTTGGTGAAGAAGAAACCAAATATTTTATCTAGCAAGGACACGAAAGAGGCTATGAGAAAGGAAGAGGAGGTGAGAGGAATGAAGAGGAGGAAGTATTACGAAGGACCCGTTGGTTCATGATATTAAGGAGTCAAATACATAAGAGTTTGATGCACATCATGAGGATATCCCATTCATGTAAATAAAGGCAGGAGGCCATGAGGTACTTGTAACTCATATTTTTGAGAGAGGCAAGAAAATATTGAGGAGCATGAAGGCCGAGCATGAGAGATGATCGTGAACTTGAGTGAAATATTGAGTATGTAGTAGAGAGCATTATAGAGTGCATTTTCAAACATGAGATAAAATGTGAGGAAGAATAAGGAAAGAGTGTTGATGGAGAAGAATCAAGTGGAGAGGAGAACCCCCTTGCGCTTGATTTTTTGAATGGGACTTGTGGAAAGAACAGAAGCCAAGGCACACACCCTTAGGGCCCTAATGCAATACATTGATTATCCTAACAAAATAATTCATGCAAGATATCAAAGCACAATGGCCACAAAAGATCTCTTTTGTTGGTCATTCTTTAAAAGGAAGAATCCTTACCACACACAAGAAATATTCTCTCTTGGGCATTTCAATCACACATGGAAGAGTCTAAGTTCAAGGTTAGTGTGCAATCAATAAAAGACCCAAATTAAGTATACACCATGGGAATCATACCTGATAGTTGACGTGCATATGTTAATATGAAGCATGTAATGCACTTAACAAATTATCAATGGAAATAGGGGTGAGAATTTTTATAAGGAATTTCGCATAAAGAATATGTGCAAGGAGATAGAGGAGAAGAATGAGGAGATAAGGATGAAGAATAAAGAGATCAAGAAGAAAGATAGAGAGATCATGCAATTGAAACAAGAGCTAAGAGAGGAAAAGGAATGGTGCATGTGGCATATTAAAAGTGGAATGCATCACGAGATGTTATTACAATCATGCACCTAAACCTAGTTGATCAATTCCAAACTTCATACGAGATGGATTTGCATTTCCTAGAGGAATTGGCATGTATGATCACACAAGAAAATAAAATGCTTGCTATAGAATCCGTAGAAGAAGAATTGGCCCAAGAAGAAGAGTGACAAGGACAAGGTTGAAGAACACCTTGTGCACTATGATGCATTGGTAGTAGTAATAGAAGGAGGTAGCCATGAGGACATAATATTTTTATATGATAATTGCCAAGACTTTTATCATGTTGTAGGGATTCTAGTAGTTAGGGATGAAGCAAATTTGAGGGAGTTCCAAGGCCAAGAACAAGAAAATAAGGAGAATGAGAGAAGGTGTTGGTGAGGTGGAACAAAAAGGGATTAATAAACCTTTTGAATACCTTGATGAAGGATATACTAAATGAATTCTTCCCACATATTATGCACAGGATGGATGCATTAGATGACATAGCCAAGTAGTTGGAAGCTTTGATCGAAAACTGAAATGTAAGATTGATGATTTGACCCCCACAGAGGTTCTTGATATTGTTTACGTCATGCATGTTAAGGAAAATAAGGAGATTAGAAGGGTGGAGGGAACTAGAAAAATATTGGTTAAAGAATTTCTTTACTCCTTCCACCTAAGGAAGATAGATTCTTTGATTATTTGGCGCTAGTCATATTTTTCATTCTTTATTATTCAATTCATGATGGGTGTTCTACTATTCTTTACTTCATGTAGGATAGTCTCTGGTGTTTCAGGATGGACAACATACCTAATGTGGGGTAATGTTGGTTTCAGAATTGGCTAAGTACAAAGAGGGATAAAGGCGAGACGTGCGAGGATTCGCGCACCAAAGGAGTTTGGATAGTGAAGGAGGGTGCACATGTTTAGGAAGAGGGTTGCATTCAAGACTACACATACAATCATATTAAGTGATGACTTAGCCATTTTCCAGATGGGAACATGCTAAAAATAGACTTGGAGTGTTCACCAAGAAAGGGATAAAAGGAGGATACCTTGGTGAGAAAGCATCAGCTATTTTTGGAGTAATAACATGTATGCCAAGGATTAAATCACATGCATGGATTTAGATATTAATATGATTAAATCAAGATATTATTATTCAATCTATTATTGGAAAGTGTTTTTAAAGTGTGCATGTAAATACGCATGGATATTTTTGGGCATGCCTATTATTAGGAAGTGCATGGGAAATGAAGGGAAAGTCTTCACCCCTATAAATACTTGGCTTAGGATTTATTATGGGAGTTACTTCATGGTTTTTATATGTTAAGTGTTATGTTTCTCTATTATAGTTACGTGCATGACTCTATGTTCACATATTATGTATCAGCTTCTTATTATGTAGTTGTTTTTGAATATTAATGGATAGTTGTGGTTGGATTATGTTCATTGATGTATCTAAATATGGAGATCTATCTATGTAATTGATCTTAGCGATTGTTTAAGATGTTATGTTTCCTTATTACATGTGTTTCCAAAATGAGTTGAATGCAATGGTTAAGTATATTTGATTGATTACTTAGTTAAATATCATGATGGTTGTGCATGCTAACATTCTAGTAGACATAAAAAAATGAGGGACTTGGTAGTTGTGCATGCTTTGGGAGAGCATTCAGTCTGCTAAATAAAGCTGTCAACGTGCATAGCATTAGTGTGAAAATTAAAGACTACATCATTATTACATAATACACTTTTAGAAATATTATATGTATGATAGTCTTGAACATTAAAATTAGTATTTAGTGACATGTGGCATTATCTTGTCTCTATTGTATGGTTTATTTATCAATGGATGACGTTTTGTGGCACTTTACGTCACATTATTTCATTAATTCATAGATATATTTAATTGTGTTTAGGAACATTATTTTTGGGCCTAGGGATAGTAGTGTCATCTTGGGTTCTATCATCACACAATATTGTCCAAAGATGCATGATAGTGTCGCATAGATTAATATTAGTTGTTTTAAATATTTTTTCATTTTTATTATTGTTACCATGTGTTTCTCACATCATAGTTGATTTTGCATGCCTTTAGTTCCTAGTTTTCATGTAAGAGGCTCCTATATGTAAAATATTGTTAGAAGGTCTAAATCATCAAGCACTATCAAGTATCTATCGATGAGAATTATTCCAAAGGGAACTAAAATGGAAATACTTTAGCTAATATTAGTCTCTAAGAATTTAATATGGTTTTATATGTGAAGATATCTAACTATCCTTTCATATGTATCAAAACATGTTGGAAAAATTATGGGAGGCACTCTAGACTTTTTTCACTCTTGCACGAGCACAAAAAGAGCTACATCGAGTTTGATCCTTTCATTTTGGAAATGTAGTGCAAAGTGCTTGGTCAAAATCAATAAGGGCATTTTCCACCAAGGATAGTCCAAATTAATCATGTTAACCCATTTTTTATCTAATGTATATTTAAGTGTTTGTGCATAAAATTAGGGTTTTAATCTTTACGAGAGAATGTGTGAATATTTTAGAAGCGGTGAAAGTGAAAGAGGAATATAAAGATGAAGATGAAGTGATCCAAATCGATAAACAAGTGTAGATAAATTCCATACAATAGCATAAAGTAGGACACAAACATTTCACTCTAGTGTCTAGTTTGGCACTAGTATTTAACAAGGTTTTAGAGATGAAGCACATTCAGCCCTATCATAACCTATTTGACCCAATTTCAAAAACATATTATCTCTTGAAGTAGTAAAAACCTTCATATCATGATCCCTCACTTCATATCATGATCATATGATCCTTGAATTTGAAGCAAATTTATATGTTATATTGGTTACATAGCTATTCTAATGAAGAAATGAGAGCTAAGAAGGTGATTAGCTAATAAACAAAGAGTAAGGGTTTGGTTCTTGAAACTCTAGCTATAAATATTTCTAAAGAACAAACTAGTTAAACATTGTTGGAGACAACTTCAGATGATCTATGGAATTGGAAACCATGATATCATCTTTATCTCTCTTAAGAATGTCCTTTACAGTCACAAGTTAATTGAGATTTCAATTGCCTCTATTAAATCATCCAAGAGTGAAACTATATCTACATTATTGCATTATGTGAGTAAGCAAACTTATTTTGATCGCATGTAGGACCTCAAGATGGTAAACCTCATAAAAGTGATGGTGAGAATTGAGTAATCTTCTCGTGTTAAGTCAATACCATGGTAAACAACTAAAGATGCATGTGTTTTTGTATAATTTGGTGTATACCCTATCAAAGGTTTTTTCATATCGTACTCTTTCAAGTCACTTTGTGGGTATGAAATTGTTTTAGCTATGTGTTTAAACATTCCAAAGCTACAAATTCATTAGATATATACTCATTAAAGGTAACAAAGATGCTTGTATTAACTCAAAAGTAAATGAGAAACTAAATGGCCAAGGTGGAGTTGGTTGGATAGTTATAAAGGATTTTCATAATCTTTTGAAATGTTTTCTCATGCAATGAATATTTGGAGAAGCCTTCATTTGACTATAGGAAAGCATATGCTCATTTGAGAATTTGAAATGACTTTTAAAATGTTACAAAACAAGGTTTTCATAAGTGAGATAGAAATTTGACAGTCATGTTAGATCTTGAAGAAGTTAGAAAGCTTTAGTCACCAATCACATTGTCATCAAGAATCTTGAAAGTAGCTGAGAAGGTTAAGAGATTATAGCGAGTTCCATGTCGGATGCAATCCCGACTATATAGGTAGTTTTCTCTTGAAATTTTTTCACCCCCGAGCACAAGTTAAAAAGAGGGTAACGTGAAGACATAAAGTAGTCAGTTGAAAATTATTTTGTGTATGTGTTTCAAAAATTATTTTAAAAGCTAATATTGATGTGAAGAAATATTGAGGACTATGGAAGAACTACAAATATGAAAAACATGGGAAGTTTTGTGTTGATGATGATGATGATATGTGTGTTTGTGTGTGTGTGTGTGTGTGTGTGTGTGTGTGTGTGTGTGTGTGTGTGTGTGTGTGTGTGTGTGTGTGTGTGTGTGTGTGTGTGTGTGTGAGTGAGTGTTGAACCTTTAATGGATGTTTATGTGAGTTGAGTAGGTAATAGAATGTTGAAGATGCAATTATGGAACTGATGATGAAAACAAGCAATCTATTTCTTTTTGCAATCAAGCTTTAGCAAAGTTTGTGAAATTTTGATATAGAGTATGATGGGAGTATGAAAGAGTCTTTCAATGAATATTGGATAGTTAAGTATGAAACTTCATCCTTGAATCCCTACTAGAATATGTGAGTGAAGAACAGATAGGTGATTGTAGATTTTGTGATTGATTACATGGTGATATGAAAAGCAAAGGAAAAAACATAATGCATATGATGTTTTCATGACCACATGTTTTTAGGTGTTTTGGATTCATGAGAGAAAGAGTGTTTGAGAGGACAATTCAAAGGGGGAACTAGGTCAAAATCTTATGAATGTTAAAAGCCTTGTACTAGAATACTTGCTGACATATTGAACAATGGAAGGTAGCTGAAAATGTGGAGAAAATAAACCTTATATAACATAACCTTGTTGATCAAAGACCAAGAAGAGAATGAAGATGAAAAGAGAAGGAGAATAAGAAAATTTAGAGGTCACCATTAGTTGTAGAAGACAACAAAACAAGTGTGATCAAAAATTTTATAAATTCTATATTGCAGATTAGCATGTGGGGAGTTGTTGCTTCCTGTAAGTTGAAGCTTACTAAAGTTCAATTGTTGTTGGACTAAAGTTGGGAGTTGAAGCTTCCAAGAAAGTTGAAGCTTGTCAAAGACTAAGGTTTTCTTGGTCAAATATTTGGAGTTGCAACTCCAGGTTGATTTGAAGCTCAACCATGAAATCAATGTAACATTAACAAGACATTCTTGTCTAAGCTAGTTCTTGATTTCAGTGGGTTTTCTCCCAATTTGGGTTTCCCACATTAAATTCTTGTCTCTATGTGCTTTCTATCTCTTTAAATACTTTTATATGTTGTTTTGGGTTTTGACGTTACACATTAAGTGAATTGAATTGAGAGTTAAGAGTTTAACACACACCGATTCACCCCCTTCTCGGTGTCCTAAATTCCAACAATTTCATGCCCAAAATTTTCTAACACCTCACTCCCTACCCATATAGGACCTCCAAAAAGTATCAAACCATCCAACAGTTTGGTCCGAAACTATTGGTTTTGTCCCAAGCCACCAAAGTAGTCATTTTCTCAATTTGATATCCTTTATGGGTTGGTAATTTTCTTATATGTCAACGCTAATGTGAAATTAAACCTATAAAATCCTATATAAGCAAGTCAAATACACTCATTTACTCACATGGAACTTACAAGCACTCCTCAAACAAATATCTTCCAAAAATAACTCAAATATCTCTTAAATTCCTCTAAAGAAGAAGCACATATTAGAATCACCCCCTACATATTTCTAAAGCACTCCTAACTCAGTTCAAGAGTGTCACTTCCCAAGTTACAGGATTCCAAATTTAAGTCAAGCACAAGCGCCCTAAGTCACTACAAAGAATTATCAAGTGATCAAGTTGCCAAATTTGATTGCATACATCTAGATATAACATCTTAATTAGGTGGAAAACTACATGTAGTTTGAAACCTCTTGAAAGTAGTTCCAATGTAGGCATTGTATGAACTACACTTCAACCCAACCATTAACCTTTTTGTAGTGTCTCCCACATATGGTTAGGATTTGAAGTTGTTTTTGTTCATACAGAGTGTTCCGCACATTTATGAAACCTAGGTTTTCATAAGAATGTATATTACTGATCGATTGCAAAGGCACATAAAGCTACATAATTCTAACATCTCATCATATGAAACGACCAAACAAGTATGGAACTACAGACAATTCCATACATAACTAACAATTTCGTCCCTATTCAATTAGCACTTCCAAAACCATAATGAATCACTCACATATCATTTCTAGTATTTTCATATTTTTTCCATATCTATATCGACTTCTAGAACAACAAAACAACTAAGTGCATCTCATTTCTAGTTTCTTGTTTCATTTAGCATTTGTTTGATCGATCTATCTTGTAAATTGCTAAAACAGGTACATTTTTATATGCACTTTGATATTAAATTAATTAATCTAAATATATATCTTTTTATAATGTTGATCCAAATTGAAATAAATAACACATACACATTTATTTTCAAGTGTAATCACATGTATTAGAAAAAGACTGTAGAAATTTATTGTGAATATCATTTACTTTTAAATGAAATACATTAGGAAAAAGGTAGTGGTAATTTATAGGAGAGGAAGAATGTCATACTTAAGAGATTAAGCATAAAAATAGGTTGTATTATAAGCGGGAAAAAGGAGAGTTTAAAACAACTAAATATGTAGTATTTTTAAAGCTCTGGAAGGATTGTATTTGTGTGCTATGTAATTTTATGCAAAGAATTTAAGTTTGTAGTGAATTTTTCATCTTTGTGTTATTCCAAATTGCATACTACATTTTTGTAATATTTATTTTTATGATAAGAACTTAAGTTTGTCGTGATTTTTTTCATTTTTATGTTATTCCAAATTGTATATGACATTTGGAGAATATAATTGAGCATCTCTTGTAAAATTTTGAAGCTATTGGAAGGATTGTATTTTGTGTAATATTTAGTTTAATAAGAAGAACTTAAGTTTGTAGTGAAATTTTTCATTTTTTTTTTTTAATTCCAAGTTGTATATGACATTTGGATAACATAATTGTGCATCTCTTGTGAATTTTTGGCTTCTATAGTTACACCCTAATTTCTCCCTATTCTAGTAAAATTTGTAGCATAGTTAATAGTGTTTTATTACAAGTCAATGTATGAATAGATTTATTGCCCCATAATTTTGGTATCAAACCAAGTAAAATCTTACAAAAATATGTGTTGTAGTAGAGAAAGTGATAATAGCCTTTAAGGAGGGGAACCATGGAAAATCTTGTCGAGAGAGATGCATTATTTTAATACAAATGTTGGAGGAAGTCGTGTAGAGAGTCATAATAGAAGAATTGAGTGTTGTTATGTTTTGGAGCATGTTTTCATGTGTGGAAGTGTTAAAGACTGTACACTATCCACAATTTTCTCATCGGGGTTCAGGAAAAAAATTGGCCTCGAAAAATGTGTCCGATATTTCGGGAAACATGCTCTTCTCATATGGGCAGGATTTTTGACCCATAGGTTTATGGGGTGGTTTTGTCCCATGGTTTTGGTACCCACAGTATTGTAAAAATGCTTAAGCATTTGCCTATTAATTTACTTTTGACAAATGAGACATATGTATTTTAGATGTGTGTGAATTCAGAGAGAGTTTGTTGAGCACGGCATACCCAAACAGATCTAGGTATTATATTGAGAGAGAGGTGGCTTGTAATTAAATCCGAGAAAATGATTCTTAGTAGACGTAGCCCAAATTGGGTGAACCATGTTAAATAATGTCTTTATATTGTGTTCTTTTATTTTCTGCACTTTTATTTCAAATCTGCAATATTTTTTGCATATTAGTTTCTACTATTACAATTTTGTGTGGGATTGTTCCACTTATTTTATCCCTTATTTCCTAAAAATGTAATGAAGACGCTAAAAAAAAGAAAGAGTGGGGGAGGATAAAATCCTTAGTGGGAATCAATAATATGTTTCAGATGTTTTAAAGAAATTAATAGTTCATAAAAATAAGAGGTTCCTTACTACAATGGTAGTTTGAAAGTGGAGGTGTCAATGGATTGGATCTATGAAGTGAAGAGATACTTTGGATGAAAGCAAATTTTTGATCCAAAATTGTAAACTTTATAACCACCAAGTTGAGAAAGCATGTTGCCATGTGGTGGGATCACTTGTAAAATGATAGGGTTCGAAAAGGGAGGGAAGCTATAAGTACTTAGAATAAAATGGTGTCCAAGTTAAGAGGGAGTTTCCTACCTATATGTTACAAACAAGGTATTTTTAATAAATTTCATGAATTGAAACAAAAGGAAAAATTAGTCCAAGAGTATTCAAGAGAATTGTATAATTTTTCTATTATAGTTGGGATTAGTGAAGATGAAGAGCAACATGTTCTAATATATGTTGGAGATTTGAGGATATACATTCAAAATGAGATTAATATAAATAAATTAGGTTCAATAGAATATTTTCAATTAGCACTTAAGCATGAGGATAAATTGGCTATAAATTAGACCAAAAGACCTTTTGAAAGAAGAGGAACACACACACCAAATAGGAGTAGAGGAGAATTCTCCTTTCCAAGTGGTGAAGTTCAAAGAGAAGAGGGATTTAACTACTCTAGGGCCAATGAATTCTCAAGAGGGAGAGGCAAGGGAAACTACCAACAAGCAAGACGAAATTTCAAGTAAGAAAACTTCCAACAAGCAAAACCAAATTTTTAGCAACCAAGATGTGGATATCATCAACGGTACATTGCCCATATCCCATATAGAGAGGAGGCTCGGGACTTAGTCAATTTGAGTACCCAACGCAGAACATGTGAAAAGTGTGATCAGTTGCGTGTGGATAAGATGCCAGCTGAAGCGATAGGCTGGCCTAGGAAAGAGCATGCCTTAGATGGAATCTTCTAGAAGAACATCATGAGATAAAGTGGAAAGCTCAGGCCTGGAGAAGCATGCTTGCATGGACCACATTTGACACTTGGCACCAGATCTAAGGGTGCTAGAAGGTGAGTTGGCAGTGTAGGAGAATTATAAATACAAGTACCTACGAGTAAAAAAGAGAGAGGAGAAGAGATAACGGGTTAAAGAGAGATATATATAGTTAGAGATAGTGGAGCTCTGTAGAGATGCTTTGAGGAAATTAATGGATAATGATTCGAAGAGCAGATGGAATATAGAATGGAGCTCTGGGCATGGAGTCCAGGAGAGAATGTCTTGGGCATGGAGTTGTAATTTTTCTTTTGATAGCTTAGTTACACAAGTCCAGTGATATGCATGACTATGGTCTGCTCTCTGTGACACTCTGTAATGAATCAATGAATGTAATGAGGTTACCGATATAATATATACATGAATATCAATGGTTCTAATGCATATTTTCTCTCTTATAAGTTCTCTTTCCTTTCATGCTATGAATGAATGCTTGTATAATTCTTTTTGTCATAATGCATGTTGGATTTTGTTAAAACACTCGGTCTGAAGTGACTGCAAGGATCTAGAGGCCATTCTGAGCCCTATGGTTCTTGTATGTTTCAACCTCCCTCATAAAAACTCTTACACTAATCATAGATGATGTTTCCCACTAAACTCACATAAAAGAGAGACTCGGTACCCGTGCATGCCTCGGGTGAGCACTGCTCAGCTTTCATTGGGTGATAGGCGGTGCATGCATGGGATTCCTTCCTTTTGTGATGGGAGTAAAAATGACTACATCTTGGTTCCATTTTCGGGACCTCTTTTGAAGTTGTAGTGGGATATAAGCATACATCATGATCTATGTAATGAGGAATGATAGAGTGGTTAACATTGGAAAATGTTGAATCATGGTTCAAGAGCATAGAGGATGAATTTTCTCAGAGATTCAACACTGGACCTGAGTTTAATGCACGTAGATGGGTAGAAGAGAACCTCTACCATGATCTATATGAGACCTTCTTCTGCTGCTTCCCAAGTAGAACTATATGAATGGCTTTCAGCCTATGCATCTAGATCAAGTTGGCATTATGGATCACATGTGTGGACCAAAGAAGACTACCAAAGGTTGTAGGATGTAGATCTGACATGGACCCGTGTTGTAGATCATTGGTGGAGAGGAGTACTGACTAGTTACACTCTGGAGTATGCCATTTCCATGTATTCTTGTCTAGAGGTTGTTGAGTTTGAATTTTTGTGAGAACCTAGAGGAATGTTTCTATGTGCTATTCCTCTAGCTATGAAGATATTGATGGTTACCATGAGTTTAGAGGCTTTTCCAATGGCCGGCTAAACCATTCTGAGTGTTGGGTAAGGGAGCTTGGGTGGAGGAAGATGGAAGATATCATGATCAGAGAAGGAGAGGGAAGAGAGATGGCTCAAGTATAGTGAAGCACGTGAAAGGGAGATTGCTAGATGATGTGAGGCTGCTAGTGTGATGGATCTATGGAGACAGACGTTATGGGAAGGAGTTGAGGTTCACATGGAAGACATGGAACCTAAGTAGTCTGTGCTACCCCATCTTGGAAAGCACGTGAGGGAGACCCCTTCGGCTTCTAGTGAGAGTTCGTCACATGGAGAAAGGAGAGTTGTTGGTGCATATCTGAACCCACCCAGTGATCGAGCCCTAGTGCTTGGTTTTCCCAAACCAAGAAGAAGTGTTATTGACCTAGTTGATATCAAGTGGAAGAGACAGATCCATGCCTAGAGATACAATTTTATAGTCCCTTCTTCTATGGCTGCACATATTCTAGTATTTGGAGGAGTCTTTGGACAAGGAGCAAGTGTACAAGCTTTTGGTCTCGCATCAGGGAGTGGCGCGGGACACAGTAGTGGGAGTGGAGCACTATCACAGACCATCGGTGCACATAGTTTAGTGGGACCATGGGGGCACTTGGCACAACTCCTACAGGCCCTATTGGACCTAGTGGTTCTAGTGGATCTAGTGGCTCTGGAGGCATAGGACCAGTGGACTGGTGGATCAGTGGTGGAGGAAACACGGAGGGAACCAAGGCTCTAGCTCAGGAGGATAGGGACCCTAACCACCACCTCAAGTATTCTTTGAAATGTCTCTACATTTACCTAGATTATAGGGGCATTGAGGATGTTGTGGAACATGTTCACAAGTGTGAACTACTATGGCACGTGAAGGGTATCACAACCCCAGAATGGAAGGCTAGTCAGTTTGTAACCACGTTGCAAGGGGGTGTGCATAGCATAGCTGGTATAGGAAGTATGACCCTCATCAAATGGTGGTGGACTATACTACCTTAAAGAATGCATTCTTGGTAGAGTTCCACATTCTTGAGTTGAGCAAGAAGAGCATCAATGCTTTGAAGGAGATTCAACAAGGAATGGTAGAGAGTGTGCGGGAGTATGATGATGCACTTTAAAACTCTCTTGTCTAAATTATCATATGATATTCATCCTTCTCAGCATGCACAATGGTTTTTTGGAGGATTGATCACCCCTTTTAGAAGGGCCTTGTCTCATAAAACTTTTATAGACCCGTGTGAAGCATTGGAAGCTGCCCGCACATGCCAAAGCTATTGGTAGTATAGATACTAGTGTTAGCCCATTCTTAGAGGCTCAGATTGCTGCTATGGAAAAGTAGTTGGAAAAATTATCTGTGAACTCAGCCCATGAGACTCGTAGTGGTTTGTGGTGCACAGATTGTGAAATAGAGGGACACGTTAAGGATAATTTCCCCTGGAGGAGGATAGTACGCACTTGTAGTGGTAGATTGAAATTTGTCATGGGGACCATGATGCAAGTAGATGTCCCTTGCTGCAGCACGCACGATCAGGAAGAATGTATCTTGTTATTGCAAAATTTACACCTCTACAACCCATGATACTAAGGACTGTAGGCTCATTGATCAGATCCATGAGGCCATTGATCATGGGGTGTGCCAAACCAGTGTTGCCAGTGGTTCCAAGGATAATGATCACCGTTATGAGGAGTGTGAAGAAGGAGGCACATGGAAGAGGTTTTTGAGGAGGATTCCATGGTTGAGGTAACCACGAGAGGAGGAAGGAGTGAGTTCCATGTGGAACATGTTTCAATTATGGATCTACAGAACATTACAAATGTGAATGCCCAGATCTATTGTAGTGCTCATGGTGCGAAAAAGCATAAGTATGAGGAGTGCCTAAATTTTTGAGCATATGAATCAGAAGCACCGAAAGGACAAGGGTGCTGTGATGGTTAGTATTAAGAAGGTAGACATATAGTGGATGCCCTGGGTAACATGGGATGAAGGTTTGGAGCCTATCTTGGTAACAACAAGGGCAGAAGCACATGTGTGAGAGAGGTACCAAGACAGAAAACCCTAGTTTTAAGGGAGGAGGTCATTCATGGAAAGTATCCAGACCCCGCGCATCAAAAGGAGATATATCAAGACACCATGGATGTTATTCGGAGCTTACAAGGGGAGATCAATGTCTAAAGGAGCAATCCAGGAGGGAGGAACAAGGAAGGAGAGTCGAGGTGCAAAAGGATGACTGGATGAGGTCAAGGAGGTGTGTAAAATGCTAAGGTAGGAGAATATCATTCCCTTGCTAGGATCTTGGTTGAGAGAGAAGGTACCACATGTGCTAGAGAAGAGTGTGAGAGATAGGTCTTACATGTGAACCTTCCCCCTCACAGCCTCGACTATGACAAGGAGATTACGTTGAATGTAGTTGTAGATGGATGGCTCCTCAAGCAATATCCTCATTGACACAGGTGTGGAGGTTAATGTTCTAACTTTGGATGCATGGCATCAAGATGGGAAGACTGCATTACAGCCATCTTTGAATGTGTTGTATATGGAAAACAAGACTAAGGCAATGCCCATCGGTGTCTTGAAGGATGAAAGCTATTACTATCCAGGGAGCCAAGTTTATTGGGGACTTGAAGTCTTGGTGCTCACCGAGGTGGACAATTTCCCAGCACTACTTGGGTGCCCTTGGTGTTACAAGAACAATGCGGACCTTTGGTTCAACAAAGGGTACATCAGCTTTGAGAACAAGGAGGAATGGGTCATTATACCCTTGGTTGATGGGAAGTTGACACCATATATTGAACCATTGGGAGAGGAAGTTCTGGATAGGATTTATGTGTGCTCAATCAAGAGACCCTGAGATGATACACCCTACTAATGGGGTTATCCAGTTTGAAGATGCTTAATCGGTGAGTGATACCACCAAGTCTGGCATGTGACAATTGGGTGCATGGAACTTATGAATTAATGGGATGGTAGTTGAGAGGGTTGGTGACCAAGGTGATAAAGGCATGCATGGTTAGGTGCCTTGGAGGAAAAGAACTACCCAAGTATTCAGGAGGAGCCTTCCCTGAGATATTTCTGCATAGGAGGTGGAAGCTCAGTGGAAGGATGAGAAGGAATGAAGGGAGATGTTAAGTTATGTCTTGCTTGGCACAATAGCTCGGTGGTGGGCCACACATCAGAGAGAGCCTTTTAGAATGGTGAGGTAAGAATTGCTCTCTCTGTCAGATTTTCTAGGAGCAATGTACCCACCATCATCAAGGAGTACCATGGGAAGGAGCCCACCTCTTTCCATATCCAGGAGTGTGAATGGGTCTAGAGAGAAGGCATGGAAGCTTTTCCACCATCCCTCTGGGTGCACAAGTTGTATTCTACACTACAGGGTTGCATGCGTGCGCATGGTACATTCATTGGAGACACGCCGCTAGACAAGGAATTGGCAAGAGCTCATGGCTGACCTTATTCAAACCTTTGAATATCAGAGTACCAAGCCATGGTTGATAAGGCCTTGTAGGGTATCAAGTGCCTTACCATGGGGGATAGTGCCAGGATGGAAGATAGGTTATTGGAATTACTAGGTGAACCAGGATTGGAGGTGTGTTTTGAAGAAGAAGAGGAAGAGAAGAGTTACAACTTGAGCGCGTGTGTTTGGAAAAGAGAAGGGAAAGTTGGTATATGTGATTGATGGAGAGGAATCGAAAAGCTTAGATGTTAGCCATTCTGTAGGGATGCGTGAGGTAGTGGATAGTGTAGATACTCGTGTGTGCCTACCATGAGCCTTTAAAAACAAAGAAAGTTAACATCGGTTCAGGAGAAGAACCTAAGGAAGCTATTATTGGGGATTACTGGACAGAGAAGGAAGTATCAAAGATCATTGATCTCTATGCGTGAATTTGAGGATTTATTCCCGTGCGTGGGTACCATGAGCTCAAAGGTGTTCACCACTCCTTGGGAGAGATGAAGATAAAACTGAAGGATGGTGCGCATGCCGGTTAGAAAAAGGCCCTACTGGATGAATCCCAACTTGTGTGTGAAGGTCAAGGAGGAGATAGAAAAATGATAGCTTCTGGGATCATTGAGGTAGTGGAAGAATCGGAGTGGATAAGCCCGATGGTAATCAACATCAAGAAGGATGGGTGGATTAGAATTTGTGTGGATTATAGGGAATTGAATGTAGTTTGTGTCATTGATCCATTTTGACCCCCTTCATTGAAGAAATTTTGGAAGGAGTCGTTGGGCGTGAAATCTATTCCTTTACGGATGGATTTTTAGGGTACCACCAAGTCTGGATTGCAAAGGAAGACAGGAGAAGACAAATTTCACCACCGAGTGGGGAAGTTTTGCATATATGGTCATGCCCTTTGGGTTGAAGAATGCACCTGCTGTCTTTTTCACGCATAGTGGTGCAAGCATTCTAGGACTTCATCCATAAGTTTCTTTAGGTCTATTTGGATGATTGGATAGTATATGGTCTAGTTAAAGACCATTGTGACAATTTGAGGTTAATGTTTGAGAGGTGTAGGTAGTTGAGGATATCCCTCAACATTAAGAAATGTGTGTTTGCTACACCCTTTGGGACTTTATTGGGGCATATCATATGTAAGGAGGGCTTGCTGGTAGATCCCGCTAAGGTTGTAGTTATTGTGGGGTTAAGGGAGCCTACTAGCTAGAGCAGTGTGCATGGATTCCTTGGGCATATGGGCTATTACAGAAAATTCATTAAGGGATATGCCAAGATCGTTGCACCTTTAGAGGAGCTGCTTAGACATAAAAGTGCCTTCCATTGGGGAGAGGCGCAACAGAGGGCGTTTGATACATTAAAAGATAGGCTTATCACCATGCCTATTTTACATTTTCCCTCTTGGGACAAGCCCTTCCATGTCCATGTAGATGCCTCAGGGACCGCCATTGGAGTAGTGCTTGCACAACCAGGTGAAGGGATTGTTGATCATCCTCTGTGTTTTGCAAGTAGGAAACTGACACCAATAGAGAAAAATTATACCACAACCGAGTGTGAGGCATTTCAATGATCTACGTGCTCTTCAAGTTTAGATAGTATCTCATTGGCAACACCCTTTGTGTTTTACACCGACCACATGGCATTAAAGTATTTAGTGAACAAGCCTATTCTACAAGGATGCATATGTCGATGGGTGTTGTTGTTTCAAGAGTTTGAATTCACCATTGTAGTGAAGCTGGAAAAAAAAGTAACTATGGGCTGATCATCTATCAAGAATTGATTCAGGGAGGACATGTAGAGTATTGAGGAAGCAATGCCAGATGTGTAACTATTTAGGTTATGGCGCATGCCCCTTGGATTTGGAAGAGATTGCAATATTTTTAAAGGAAGGTGTGGTGCCAGATGGAATGAAGACATTGGAAAAGAAGCAGTTGGCCATGGCCATACATGTGTGCCCTACATGTTAATCAGTGGAGACTTATACAAGTTGGGACGTGATGAAGTTTTGCGTAGATGTGTCTTAGAGCATGAGTGCTATGGCCATCATGGAGGAAGCACATGGAGGAAGTGTGGGTGGGCATTATGTAGGTGATGCCACCGTGTGCAAGATATTAATGGTAGGTTTGTGGTGGGAAACCTTGTACAAAGATTGTAGAGACTATTGTAAAGCATGTGACCATTGTCAGTGCATTGGAAAACTAGGAAGGAGAGATGAGATGCCTTTGTGCCCTATTCCTAGTGTGGAGCCTTTTGAAAAGTGGGTGATAGACTTTGTAGGACCTATTGCACTAGCAACGCACGTAGGACTGGGTCACGTTATGTCATCACTTGCACATGGATTATCTCACAAGGTGGGTAGAGGCAGCCCAACTAAAGACTAAAGACTACATGGCAACAATAAATGGCAAGGTTCTTATGGGAAAACATTATCATGAGGTATGGATGCCCTTTGAGTTTGACCAGTGATAGGGGTACACATTTCTTGAATGAGACCATGAGGATCCTATTATCAGAGTTCATGGTGGCTCATCACAAGACTACGCCCTATCACCCACAAAAATGGAACCATGGAAGCATTCAACAAGATACTAAGTCATACCTTGACCAAAATTTGTGATGTCGGAAGACAAGATTGGGATGAAAAAGTATCGGCAGTATTATGGGCTTACAGGACAACGTATAAAAGGCTAAACAAAGCCACACCTTTTCAATTGGTGTTTGGTGTGGAAGCTATTTTTCCGGTTGAATTTATGTTTCCTTCTCTGTGAATGAATAGCATGCAGGAGGGTTAGCGATGAACAAGTTGGAAGAAAGGATTGATGAGTTAATAAAACTGGATGAGAGATGATCACTCACCCGATGGAGCCAAACAATGGAAAAGAAAAAAAAAGGCTTGGCATGATCGCCACATTAGAAACAAGAAGTTTGAGGTTGGGAAGATGGTGTTACTATATGATTCCAAGTTTCTGTGCCATCCAGGAAGTTGAAAGTCCATTGGTTGGGTCCTTACACAATCTCGTACATCCTTGATTTGCGTGCCAATTATAAGTGTTGGATGGGATGAAGTTTCCTGGACACTTCAATGGGAGTAGGTTGAAGCCCTACTATAAATAAGTCTTCTTGGATGTTTGTAAATAAGGTAGTTTTTCTAGTTAGTTTAGAAGTTTCCTTTATGCATTTTCCCTTTCTTGTGTTTCCCTTTCGTGTTGTTGTTTTTTTTTGCCTTGGGCGCTGGTAACCTTATTGCTATTTTTGAGAATTTGTGAGTGTGAGAGGACCATGCATCATTTTAAGTGTGGGGTGGAGAAATGTAAAGAGTGTGATTAAAGTACCAAGGAAGTTGTGTTGAAAATCCTTGTTGAATGGCCCGGTTGAAAGAGGTATACAAAGAAAGATAAAAGAATGGTTGGTGCCAGGGTAAAACTACTTGTAGATCCCATGTACTAAGGAGGAAAAAGTCACATTTAAAGCAACATGAGGTAGGTGAGAGAAAGAATCAAGATAGAAGAAGTGCCTTTGGTGTGGGTTACATGTGCACGCAAGAGTCTCCTGTCAGGTTGGATTGGTGCGCCAGAAGGTTGGAGGAGTTTTTTTCACACAGGTTGGGTGCGTGAGTAAAGGCATTAAAGATGGGATTTGTTTGAAAAATCCACATTAAATGAAAAAAGTATGGTGGTAGGTGAAGTAGCATTTAATGTTTAGAAAAGAGAAAAACTATAAGTAAAGGGTCGGGGCACTCTCATTTTTACTTTGTGAAATAGAGGAGTTTGAGATATAAGTGAGTTCTATAAACTAGGGTTTTCAGATTCGATCGAGTGAAGGAAGATCTGTGAGATTGAAGCGTGAGCAGCTAGTTTGAGTTTGTGAACTAGAAGGAAGGGGTTACACGGGGTGTGGAAAGAGTTGAAGAGGCATTGTCTTGTGAAGATTTTATCCTAGTTAGGGTTGAAAAACTAGGGCATGGGTTTAAAAGAGTTATATCATGGATTTGAGATCGAGGATTGGAAGAAGTAAGATAGAGTAAAAAGGAGAGAGTAGGAGTGATAAAAGACCTTGACCATGGCACCTAAGAAAGGAAAGGGCAAGGCAAGGCCAAGGCCAAACAACAAGAACCCAAAGTAAACACAAATGAAGAATGGTATGCAGAGATGCAATACCCGGATGGGGTGATGATGGGGAAGGAATGGGAATCCCACCTAAGAAGTGTACCTATTAGTGACTATAATCACCACACAAAACACAATAGAAAAGGAAATGGTGTTGGAATTAGTGTGCCCCCCACCAAAGAAAATGAACACAAGAGGGTTTTCCAATATACAATGATGACGTTAAGATCAAAATGGAGAAGGTAGGGCTTCTGCAACTCTATGAGTTGCCTTATTTTGGAAAGCCAGAGTGCCTGTACCAATGGTTGATGTCACGGGTACATGAAGATTATTTCCACTTTGTAGGGTGCAAGATGCATTACTCCCAGCTTATCTCACAATTTATAGGCCTCATATGTGAGGGAGATAGCTTGGAAGATGACCTTGGCGACAAGGAGGCTATTCAAGAGACCATCACTGAGTATGCCTACAAGAAGGGGTCATGATATTATGACATTTCAGACATCAAGGACCCCATGATGAAAATGGCCACATCTGGTGACTAAGTTGAATGGCTAGGAGAGGTGGACATAGGTCAATAAACCTTGGCTACATGTTTGTAGAAAAATTATAGAAGGCACCATATACAACCTATCCACATACATCGCGGAGAGAAATTGTTAAGTGCGTGAAGGAAGGGGACAAGATCCTCTTGGCAAAATGTCTTACTCACCATTGTATTCATGGAGATTGGGGTGCTGACACACCGAAAAAATTTGTATGGGAGTACCCCACCGAGGATCCTTCACCCGTGAAGAGGTTCAAAAAGTATGCCTGTGATACAATGACAATGACACCCCACAAGGCGTGGGCTGGAGAAATGGTACACATGCCTGAGGAACGCGTTTGGGGTAGAGTGGAGAATCCTGAACAACTCCTAGTAGCCACGAGGGGGAAGCCAAATTCATGGTTTATCAACACTTCTGCTACCTGGGTAGATTCAAGCTGATAGACGAATCATGGAGCCCTTGGTGCAAGCTTCCCTTCACGTTCACTACTCAATACTTCCAAGTGGGAGTGAACAGATTTAAGGAGTCAAAGAAGCTAAGGCTGGAGCTAGGTAGTCTAGACCGGGAACATAGGGAGATGAGAAAGAAGCTGAATTACCCCGGTGGTAAGTGCATACGTGGAAAAGTATGTGTCACATGAGATCCAGATGACTAGGCCGATAACACTACCCATCAGTTGGAGGATCCACGTGACGTGCGTGTACCTCCGTATAAGGCCAAAGTTTGAGAAGGGTGCATATCTAGAGAATGAAGTCTCCATACCTGAGGATCCCATGGAGAGAAAGAAGCCCATGCCCCAAGAAGAGGGGAAGAGAGGAAAAAGCACCAAGTGTGCCGACTACTCAGACAAGTGAGCATGCCATCCACAAGTGCTAAGCCAAGCACTTACATATGGAGAAAGAAGTCTCTAGTGAAGGAAAAGATGCTAGAGGTAGAGGTGCCTAGGAAACCCATCACCAAGGAAGGGTCACCTGAGGAAGAAGATAAGGCCGAATCCCCTGATCAAGAGCCACCTCTCAGGAAAAAGTAGAGGGTGGATAAGGAAGTTGACTCGGAGGTGACCGAAAGCTTGGAAAAATACTTGGGAGAAAGAGAAGATGAGAGTGAGGAAGATGATGGCAAGGAAGAAGAGGCAGAGAAAGACCAAGAGCCACATGTGTTTAGCATCTATGACTCAGAAGAGGAGAGTGGAGATGAGAAGCAGGAGTTCATATTCATGGTGCAAGGGCACACAGGATGAGGAAGACACCGAAGACATGAAGGAGGATGAGGAGGTTGCCTGGGGAAAAGTAGGGAGCCATAAGTTTTACAAAGGAGTAGATCACTGAGGTGGTGGAAAGAGAAGCACAGAGAATGCTCGAGGTCCTGGTAGACCAAGAGTTGGAGTGCAGCGCATGGACATAGTGTTGAAGGAAGGGAAGGAGGAGAACATCAAAAAAGAGCATGACAGCCTGGGAGGCCCCGCTCTGACAGTAAGCTTCCCCAAAGGGTGTGCTTGGGTAGAAGAACTCTTGATGTAGAATAGAGACAAGTAATGGGCTATGTTGATGACACAAAGAAGGTGTTTATGCATGTGATTCCAAAGCATTGTACCCATGGAAAGGCTCCTAGCCATGGGGTCTTTTGAAAAGGATGGCACATACCCCAAGAACCAAGAAGATGCTCTCTTGGGCATTTGAGTCCCACATTGATGAGCCAGACTTTCAAAGTCTACCAAGGAGCACTCATCACATTGCCAGAATCTAAGGGGGTCAATCCCTTAGTGAATGCTCAGGAGCTCTCGGATGAGCAAGTCTGCAATGCACTTAACAAGGTCATGGTGAGACCGAGGCTAGATTATTCACACACAATGATAGGATCAAGAGTCTGAGGGAAAGTTAGGGAAGAAGGAAGAAGAACTGGTAGAAAAGGCCAAGAGCTTGAAACAAGAAGAACTGATCAGCACATAGTTAAGGTGAGTTAAAGGAAGAGAAGATAAAGGTGTAGGAAGTGTACAAGAAAATGGAGTCTATCAAAGGCACCATCCTTTTGAAGCACCTGAGACTTAGTGCCACCCCACATAGAAGTACTCATCCCTCCTAGAGTGTATAGAAGATCTAACGTGCATCCTCACTATGGAGAGATGACCTTTGGCCCTGGAATCTATAGAAGAAGTGGCCATGCATGCTTGAAAGAGGAGGACAAGATTGAAGGTGGTAGCGCTCATTTCGAGTATAGCCAAGTACTCATGGAGGTTAAGGTCATTACCCAATCTGGAAGCCACGTATATGATACATGCATAGATAGGGATAAGGTGGCGAGCTCCTTGGTCACCACACTTGAAGTAGAGTTAAAAGAGTTCCAAGAAAAGAACAAGGGGAATAGTGGAGAGGGACAAGGTTTGGCCAAAGTAGAGAAGAAATTAGAGGCAATTGAGGCTTTAAGGAGCTCAATTAAGGCCCGGCTAAAGGAACTATACCCCAGATTACTAGGAGGATGGATAAACTTGAGGACCTGGGAAAAGAGATGGAACAGATCATGGACACTTTGGGCACCTAGGGAATTGGCTTGAGTTTTGATGAAGTGAGCACCCTGGTGGGTGACCTCTGCTAGAAGGCACAGGGTGAGGTCGAAGAGTGGAATAAGCTAGAGGTAGATTTGTGAAAATATTTCCTAGCTTGTTGAATTGATGCTCCCCCCCATTCTTCATTCTTTCCCCAATTCTTTCATTCCTTATTCTTTGTAAAGTGTAAGACTATTCATTGGTTCCCTAAGACAACATGCATCTTGGTTAAGTAAAATGTTTTTCGAGGGAGAGAATAGGCATAGTGTGGGGTGATGTTGGACCCCTAGAATATTGGCCAAGTATGAAGGCGCATAGGCGTGCAAGGTCCCAGTTATGAAAAGGTGTGCAAGGAAAAAGCACATGTGAGAGAAAGGTTTAAGGAAGCACATAACACATGCGATGTGTGAAAGGAGGCTCGAGACTTAGTCAATTTGAGCACCCAGGGTAGAACATGTGAAAAGCATGATCGGTTGTGCATGGATAAGATGCCAGCCTGGTGATAGGTTGGCCCAGGAAAGAGCATGCCTTGGATGGAATCTTCTAGAAGAACATCATGAGATAAAGTGGAAAGCTCAGGCCTGGAGAAGCATGCTCGCATGGACCACATTCGACACTTGGCACCAGATCTGAGGGCGTTGGAAGGTGAGTTGGTAGTGTAGGAGAATTATAAATACAAGTGCTCTGTGAGTAAAAGAGAGAGAAAACTTGATATACAAGTTTGAGATATAGCGGGTTAGAGAGAGCGGGAATTGGAATATAGATCTAGAGAGTGAGCGGAGCTCTGCATAGAGATGCTGCGAGGACTCTATTAATGGATAATTACATCTAGGAGAGAATGTCTTGGGCATGGAGTTGTAATTTTTCTTTTGATAGCTTAGTTACACAAGTCCAGTGATATGCATGATATGATATCAATGGTCTAATGCTCTCTCTGTGACACTCTGTAATGAATCAATGAATGTAATGAGGTTACCGATATAATATATACATGAATATCAATGGTTCTAATGCATATTTCTCTCTTATAAGTTCTCTTTCCTTTCATGCTATGAATGAATGCTTGTATAATTCTGTCCACTTTTTCTCATAATGCATGTTCTAGATTCTGTTAAAACACTTCATCACACCTACTAAGTGACTCCAGAGGATCTAGAGGCCGTTTGAGCCCTATGGTTCTGTATGTTTCCTATGAATTTCATAAAAACTCTTACACTAATAAGGGTACATTGTTTCAAAAGTTGAATCATCCTTGCCTACTCCAAAGATTAGGAAAAAAATTAACTATGAGGAGGATTTTGATGACTCCCATCAATGAAGGACAACAAATTCAAAGACAATAATTAATTCAAAAAGAGCAAAAAATGATTTTACCTTCACACCCAATAAGTGTAGATGATAGTTGGTTGCCAAAGAATGTATATCAATCAAAATACAAGGCTAAAGGCAAGTGCTATAGTTTACTTATGGACTACAAAATCACGAAAAATATGGTTTCTAAATAAATGGTTCAAAAGTTGAATTTAGTTTGTAACAAGCATCCGAGTCCATACAAATTATCTTGGTTCTAAAAGGGTCATGAAATTAAGTTAGCCAAAAAGTGTTTGGTCTCTTTTTAGATCGATCCTTATAAAAATGATGTTTGGTGTGATGTCATTGAAATGGATGATGTGTAGTGCCCACTCTCCTTTGACCTTTGTTTAGATATCGATCTTGCTACCGTTGATCTCATTTTAGACATTATTATGTTTTGGACTTAGTATGATGTGTATATGTTAGGTCATGGAGTATTATGGACACTATTATGTTTATTTTAGTATGTTGGTTAGATGTTAGATCATGGACTAGTATTGATCGGATTCGATTATTATGATTGATGATTGTTGGAGACATTATTATATATGGATGATGATATACTACTTGACATGGACAACTTATTGATGTTGATTTTAAACATGTGACATTTGATATCATGGGTATACAGTATAGAGATTCATGGGATAATGATATCTTGGCAAAATTAAATTTAAAATGATAATGTTAAATTAATGATGTTGTTGTGATTTGTGTGTTTAGATGACTTTGAAATATTATTTATATCATTTTGGATGTTTGATGCGGCCACGAGGCCGAAGAAGGTATTTGCATCTTGTAGGTTAAAAATCACAAAAATGTCGAGGGAGTGGAGACTAACCATATTGAAATTCCGGGTGAAATCAACAAGGTCACCATAAGAACTATGTTATGTTTTTATGTGTTGTGACATGTTAGAAATTCCCATGGGGGATTTCTATTATATGTGACCATGGGGTATGTGTTTGATTTATGTGTTCTTTTTATTATTGTTGTATGTATTTTATTTGTAATGTGTTCCTTCTTTTAATTAATTTAAATATGATATTTTATTGTGAGAATCATAAAGTTAAATTTTAATTAAATAAATTGGGATGTGGAATGTAAGAAATAATGTTATTGTCTTGGTTAATAATTAAATTTGATTTATATTATGTATAACCATATGATAGATAAATAAATCATTATGTCAAAAGTATGTAATAAATGGAGTCATAGGAATTAATGCATGTGTAAGAGATGTGTAAGTGATGTGTAGGTTGAGTAAGTCAGATTTTGGAGTGTAGAACACTCCATCCTCTTTGAAATTCGGATTTGATCTTGGAAGCCAAAATTGGAGGCTTGTGGGACAAGTTAAATTTGTCCCACACCTCTTAAAATCTGCCACCAACCATACCTATGGTTTTGGAGTCAAAATTAATATTTTTTTATTATATTTTGATATGATTATGTGTAAGTTTTAATTGCACTTCCCTTACATATTTTTAATGCATTCCTTTTTGAAGTATGGGTTAATTTTGAGTGTGTAAGTTGCTTTTCATCTCCATTCATTGTGATTTATTGGGAAGCTGATTTTCTCTTTTGGGGTTGAGAAAGAATGATGTGGCATCCCACTTGGAATCCACATCATCCTCTCCCTCCCTCTCCTTTAAAATTTGAATTTTTCCTCTTGTTTGGGTTGTTGAAACTTTGCTCTCATCCTTAGGTCGAATTTTATTGCAGCTGGAGCTTGCTTTGTGGAAGGAGTTTTGGAAATTCCTTGCATGCTTGTACCTTGATGTTTGGACTGCATTTTGAGAACTAAAGGAACTGCTAGTTGGAAAAATAATCTCCATTATGGAGAGGTAGGATCTGTCCTTTTTATATGTTGTTTTGTTTTCCTTTTTCTTACATTTTTTTATCCATGTTGTGTTTACCTTCTTGGCTGGTTGGGTAGATTGCTTAGGGAAAGGTGTAGGAGAAGACTATGGGGATTCCATATTGAGGGCATAAGGGATTATCAATGGCACTTATTCTTGTGGAGGGAGTGTTGGTTTGGGATCCACCTAGGAAAAGAAATTGTTTGCATTTCTTACTCTTGGGGGTATAAGGGAGAAACTTTTGGGGGTCATAAGGAGGGGTTGGGAGATATAAGGTTTATGGGATTTGATGTGTTTAATGGTGGTTTGTATTTGGTGGATGCCCAATTCTAACTTGGGAGGTATAAGGAGCTCCCCATAGCTCTTGCTCTTGTTTGGCTTACTTGAAGAAGCCTTTGTTTTGATTGTGATTATTTGAGGTAGTTGTAAACTACATCTTGTTTGATTTATGTTCTTATGTGAATGTGAAAGAAGCCCATGTTGCCATGTGTTGTTATTCATGCTCCATTTCAATATAGTTGGGGCTCGGGGCCAATGGGGAAGGATGGCTTCTCATTTCCCATTGGATGTCTTGGTTTGGTGGTGAGAACGTTGCCTTTCCCCCTTCCTTGTTGTGATCAAGTTATAGAGAAGAATAAATCAGTATGATGATGTTTGGAGAAAGAAATTCCCAGTTTGGCAATCCTATTCTTGAGAAAATTCAATGTAACATTTCACACTTCGAGTGGGTGGATGTATCAATGTTGTAATGTGAAGTTATTGTATTGATAGTAGATGTTTGAAATTGAGTTAAGAAATATAAAGAGTTGCATCATATCTCTATTTTGTAAGGAAGTGAGAAGAATGTATATGTATCTTGTAGATTGTATTTGAATTCAGTTTGAGATCAGTTGTAAATTAATTTGAATTATCAATAAAGGATGGTATTGGTTCTTTTAAATTTGTATGTAATGTATTTTGAAATCAAATAGAAAAAGAAGAATGCGTGGAAATGAAGATAGTGTATATTAATTACAAAATTGTAGATTAAAATTGAAATCGAGGTACATTTTTATTTAGAATTGAATGGATGATCTACTAAGTATTGAATTTGACTAAGTTAGGATCATATGCATATTCAAAATACAAATTTCTAAATCAATTTAAAGGAACAGTTCAATTGTATTAAACCTCAAACGGCATGATGCACACGTTAATAAAAATGAGCGGTTCAATTTTATACTCAACAATAAATTACGGAACTTGAAATTTAGACTTAAGAAGACTTGAGCAATCCAACTTCACTAAAAAGTCAAGATTGAATCACTAAAACTCAAGGAATTTCAAATCGGAGCTTTCACGGTTGTTTTCCTACGAACTGTTGGAAAAATGTAAACTTGCACAAAAGAACAAATTGACTTCACTAAAATACTCTAAACCCTCCCTAGACTCATCCTCCATGTCTGTTTGGCATGTTGAGTGAAGGAGGAGTCCTAATTTTATCAAATTGACTTGTTGGAAAAATTGTCAATTTAAATTTTAAACCCTACGAGATCAATTTATTAAAATTGACCCTCTAAAATTTTTTAAAATCTAAGTTTTATGATTTCTATGTAAAGAGGACTCTGAGAGATTTCCAGAAAGTCCTTTTTCCCAAAATGGAGTTTCCTATCAAAATTTATGGCCATTTGAAGTTTTACTTCAAAAATGACCATCCAAAATTAATCTAACTATGTAAAAATTTAAATTTTAAACTTTGGAAAAATTTCCTCAAAAAGTTCATGCGGCCCGCCACCCTCTCATCCAATCATATCATGCCACATGGTACTTGGGAGGGGTGGGCCTTTTCAAAACTTAACTTTTTGAAAATTTTGGCCTTGGGAAAATTTTCCCAATTTTCCCGCATTCCCCGCAACCAATCACGTGCTAACACGTGGCTTGGCAAGCACGCGAAAGAAAACTTGAAACTTTAACTTTTGGCCTTTTGAAAAAATTCCATCTTTTTCTCTGCATTCCCACACCCCCACAACAATGGGTTCTTTGACAGGTGTCCTCACGGAAGCACGGACCCACGAAAGTCATTTTGGTTTTTTTAACTTTTGGCTCAAATCGCAACTTCTCCCTATCGACTGCGTCCAATCACAAGACGCCACGTGGTACTTTTGGCAAGGGCAGATGGTTGGAGACAAAATTTCCCTTGGAAATTTTTGGGTTTGGATTTTGGGAAAAATTCCCAATTTTCCCCATGACCAATAGGCGCTTGACATGTGGCATAGGGTTTCCTTGGCGGAGGCGCGCGTCGATTTTCGCCATTGGGCTTTTTGCCTAAAAATTTCTATATCTTAATTTGCCCTACCGGTCCACATCTCCCGCGCAAATCGAACGCGCCACGTGTCCCCTTTTTTGGCCCCCACGGGTGCGCGAAGGCGTTTTGCACCTTGTGCTAAAGGAGAGGAAAATTCTCGATTTTCCTCCCCACTCCGCCAACCCACCCAAAGGGAAAAATTTTCTCCTAAGCCCGCGGACTTCCAAAGGGAAAATTTCACCCTAGAACTCTGTCGAGCCATAACTTGAGTTTTATAGAGAGTTAGGAGGACTTCTTTATATCACCTAGGAAAGGTGAGAAAAGTTCCTATCCATTGGAATGGTTTAGGGAAATTTGGGAGGCATTAAGTGGGAAAAATCTGTTGAAGTTATGAGTCTATTAGAGAGCAGAAATGGAAGTAAACTACCCCTTGAACCTAACTAATATATGTAACCCTAATTTTTGGAACCTTGTGAACTTGAATCGCAACAAGGGAAATTTTTGTTTAGTAAGTAGGGTTTTGATCCGTAACTTATTTAGGGAAGACTATTGTCTTCTGCAACTCAATTATAGACACTTCTAAACAAAAAAATGTATTCCAAAATTTTCCTAGCTAAACCTAGTTTGTTTCTTGGTCTCAAGTGGTTGTTTGAAGCGGGCATCACACTTGGTATTAGAGTAGTGGTTCAAAGGTTTGGACCATTGGGAACACTAGAAAACTTGAGATTTGAAACCTTAAAACTAGCAAACATGTTAATCTAGAAAACAAAATTGGTTAAAAATTTAAACATGATAGTAAACTTAGAAACTCGAAGAAGACTTAAAGTAATGAACTAACTCTCACTTTGGTCTATACAGAGGCTCGACAGAGTGTGATGCCCCGTTCGATGGTTACCCCGATTCTTATCACAAAGTGGCCCCTATTTGCTAAGCATCGAACGGCTGTGTGTAATTCCATTGTCTTGGGCCATGTCTCAGTGATGTTTTAGCACCTTCCCTCTCCTTCTTGCTTTGTCTTGAGTCATTATTGACACCTCTGTGTGTGGACTGTGTAATGTCCTGTGCGTTAACCTATTTAAAGGAGGATCTTGTTGTCGCATGGTTAAGCTGGATCATTGGTCATTATTGATGTGAGTAGAAATTATTTATATTTATAGTATATAATGATAACAATGTTGTTTTAATTTAATTATCGATTGGCCTCCATTTTATAGTATTATTGTTTTACATTATTGTACACTTAAAATTGGTTATAGTAATTTAGTGTCCCTTCTCATCCGTTTCATCCGTTTGCTTGCCTAGGTAACTTTGGGGCGCGTTTACGTCACCAACTATCCCCTTGGGATAGTTTTCCAATTTGTGATTTAATCACTTACTCTAAATTTAATTCATCACATCACATCTTACCCATGAGTAATTAAATATTAAATATTTAATTACGCTTCTTCCCATGCATCTTAATCACTTATCTACCCCAAATTTATTCTATCTATGCATCACATCCATTTTTAATCTTCCCTAAGCGGGATATTTCCGTGGTCGGGATAAGTCTTGTCTTTCTCGAATCGATCATTTTTAGCCATCTCGGGAGTCTTCTCGCGATCGGCGCCGACCCATATGGTGGCGCCGATTTTCTAGAGAGCGGCGCCGATTATAAAAGCAAGTCCATAGCTCGGTTCGAAGGACCGAAGAGAGAGAAAAGGCGAAAGAGAAAAGCGGCGAAAGCGAAAAGCACTTACGCGAGCAGAGGCGAGAAAGATTCGGGTTGAAAAGAGAGATCTTTTTAGCATCAATTGTGTCGATTAGGCGAGATCTGTCCTAATCAATCCGAGAGAGGAGCACCGTTACTCTGCCGTATCATATCAACATCATACACCACCATCATCATCTGGTGACTCTGTTCAGCGTCTCTCCATCTTGGCACATCTTGCGAGACTACATTCACCTTCCGATCCCGAATCTCGCCACGGTCCACGATTGGTGATCGCCTTGATTGACACGATCTTATCCGATCGCGCCCGATCGGTCCCGATCGCGCCCGATCACATCGATCGCGCCGATTATACCCGATCGGCGCCGATTTCCGCTGCGAGAGCAGGTAAAGGTCACGAGGTAACACAAATCCGGCATTATTTGCGAGTTCCTGTTTTACGTACTTTACATCTAACATTGGTTTACATTTTATTACTATGATCGAGAAAATCTAGTCTTTATTTACATCTTTTATCATATATGCTTCTTTTCTTTATTGAAAGCGTGTGGTGACATCCCATGAGGAAGCTCATCGCTTCCCGGACCCGCTTCTCGGGCAGTCCACCCAAATATCTTCTAACGCCATCTTTTTCTGTCAAGCATCGGTGTTTTGCAGGTTACTCGGATCTATTGTGCAAATTGCTCGTGTGCGCCCGTCTTGTCTACATCGGCTTCCTCATCCGTCTACATCTTCATCAGGTATCGATTTCATTGGAGTTTTTCAGGGTTTTTGTGTTTAGTTTGGTACATTAACTTGGACAGGTAACAAGCACAAAATTCTTGATCTACGATACAGCACGCCGGTGGGACCTAACAAAGTCCCTTATTGGTAAGTTCATTTCTTTTCTAGTTTTGAACTTTGTTCCTTTTCTTCACTGATTTCTATCAGTCCTATTTGAGCATTTCTGTTCATCATTTCAATCTTGCTTTTAGGCGAAATCATTATCTTGAAAATTTTTTATTTCCTTTAAATAGAAATTTTTCGTTTCACCACTATCTGGATGTATCTTTCCGGATCTTGTTTGTTGTTTGCTTGATCTTTTCTTGCGGAGCACTTTGCTTGATCGTGGGATTGTTCGAGGGGAAGAGCTCAACAACGCGCTTTTTGAAGTCCACACACCTTGGAGAGCTAAATCTACAGGTATTCCTCTTTTTCGGTGTTTTCTCCTTTTTAGGATTTCTTTGTTGGTTGTCTATCACATCCAAACACTTCAATTTTTGGTGCTTAAAAGGAACTTAATCGCATTTGGGAAAGAACTTGTTTGACTTGTCTTCATCGAAATCAAACATTTCGTTTTAAGTGCTTAAAAAGAACCTTTTCTTTGTCATTGCTGCATGCTTTTTCATCTAGTTTTAATTAGGTTGGAGAATTGATCAAAATCGGTAGTGACACTATTTGATTTTTATTTTCACCCTTGCACACAAAGCCAAAATCACTAGGTATAAAGCATTTAAACAAAACTCCTTCCCCTGGCCTCGCCTACTTGGAAGTGATATCCAAGAGGAAGAGCCTACGCGGTACTCGGGCGCGCTATAAATTCACGGAAGATTTTGGTATATATTGGCAAACCCGACTCCCTTATCGCAGCGGTGTGTGAAGTGCGGGGGTAGGCCCCTATATCAAGCCACGTCCGGTCTTTTCTTGAAGTGCCTTGGGACTCCTCACCAAACATTACCCAAACCATCCTTAGTTTGGCTATCGAGTAGTTCTGTTCTAAAAGCCTTCCCTAACATTTTCTTTTCTTAAAAGCATCAAAATTTAAAGGAGATAATCACTTACTTATTTGCTTGAATTGTTTGTGCATTAGTTAGGACAATCTTCTTTCTTGCTTGTTTATGACGGTTATCACCGGTCACAATCTAGGAAAATGGCCCAACGGGTTCCTTCTTCTCCTCAGAAATCACCACCGGCGTGGATGTTTGGCACCCCTCAATCTTCCTCGGGACATTTGTTAGTTGGTTCCCCCTCATGGTCGTATAATCCTTTCCATCAAGCCAAAACAATCCCATCACGTCCGGCTTCTCCTAGTCCATCGAAATATCTTCGACTCGGAGTCTATTCCTCGCGGGGATCTGAATTTCGAGGCTCTCCTTGATCGCAATCCGGTAGCCCTCATGGACTACCAGTACAAGTCCATTCGAATATCGATCAAGGACCACCGATCCAACAAGTGTACGATTATCCTCGTGGTCCATCCCGAGGCCTATGTAGAGCGGTTTTCATCCTCTCTCCGCCTCGAGCCACGGAAAGGGGAGGCTCTTGTGCCTCCTTTTTCTCTTCCACCAACCATGTTGACTAGTTCTCAATTAGTGCCTTACCTATTCCTAATCTGCTATGAGCGGTTACCTCAACTATTCCTCAACCTACCTTTGAGAGGTCTTACGCCTTGGCGATAACGAGTGCGTCGTGTGCGCCGCATCATTTGTTAATTCGTCTATGCCCTCCATTGTGTCTCAAGGTCAGTACCTCTTCATGAGCCAACCCCCTCCGGCTAGTCAGTTGGTTCCTACTTCTCGTCCTCCAGTGAATCTTTCTTCCAATATTCCAGCAACTGCGACCTTCGCCCATCCCCTAGTATCGGCACCCTTGGTACCAAATCCGGCGGTAGAAGGCCCCTTTCAGGTCTTGTTCCCCAACATGTCCAATCTAACCAACACCCATGTTCCTCAATCTGTCCCTATCGATCAACAAACATAGGAGTCCACCGATCACGGGTTCCATCCGTCACCTGACCTATATTTTCTCAATCCCTTATTATCTCACACTGCTGCTATCGCAAGCTACCTCACAACAAATACCCACCGGTGTCACCCAAAACACTGGTTATTCCTCTTATCATCATCCACCAATCAACGAGATGAATCCCCATTGACACCTCAACAACATCCATCACTTGCTCCTTATGTAGGACATACCAATGCACCTCCTCCCCAATCCGAGCGTAGTTCAAATTCTCTTGAAAATTGCAGAGACTTGGAAGCCTCCCACAAAAGGAACCCGTCCTTCATACTCCTTTGAAGAAGTGTGCAATGAACCCATTCATCCTTCGGTGGCTTTTAAGCCTTATCCTCCCCAATGGGAACTTCCCAAATTCTCAAAATTTCATAGCGGGAAGACCCCCTGACAACATCTGCGAGCATTCAAACATGCTTGCTACCTTATCGTCCAGGATCAGGAACTCATGCTCCGTACCTTTCCTATGTCTCTAGCGGGTCCCGCTTTGGACTGGTACAATAACATCCCTCAACATTCTTTGTTTTCTTTCTCTCAATTGGCCCAGATGTTTGTTGAAAACTTCTCAATAAATATCGCGCATAAGATCTCAATCACGAGATCTTTATAACATTCGCCGATTAATTCGGCGATGAGTCTATATATGAGACTTTGTCGCTCGTTGGAGAGGGATAATCAACCAATTGTCTTTCTCCCTTCCCCAATCCCAACAAATCGAGTTGTTCACCCGATCTTGTGCTAATCACATTTCTTCCACTCTAAGGATCCAAACTTTTCATACCTTTGAAGAGGCCTTTACGATGGCACGCAAACTTGAATCTCGTGCCATTGAACAAGGAAAGTTAAAACTTCGCTCCAAATCTAAACCAGATTTCTCTCGGTTCACCAAACCAAATTCTTCCCCCTCTAAAGATAAGAATCAAGGGTCCACAAATGCTATCGTATTAAAAACATCAAGAACCGATAGTACTCCTAATCAACCACCACGAAGAGATTCCTCATCTTCTCGGAAAGGGGCTTCATCATCACGATCCTTCGCTCCCTTGGGGGAATCATACGCCTCTATCTTAGAAAAAATGTTGGAAGTTCGCATGATCGAACTTCCACCCATTAGGGATATTGATGAAAGTCGAGAACGTCCTTTCTGGTATAGGGAAAACGATTTCTGTCATTATCACAGAACCAAAGGTCATGACATCGAACGATGTCAGACTTTCAAAAATCTTGTCCAAAAATTCATTGATAAAGGCGAGCTCATTCTGGATAACCCAAATGCTCCCCCAAATCAAGCACTGGACGTTTTTAAACAACCTTTCCCCAATCATGCCCCAAATCATAATTCTTCGGAATCTCAAAAACCAAACACCCACACTATTAATTTCATCTCTACCGAGGACTCTTCTTCTGAAACCAATCCATCTGCAAACACATCAATCGAATCAGATCCTCCTTCCTCTTCATCAATCACGGGAGTTCCAATATCTTCAGATAGTCCATCTTTGAATATCCCTACATTATCAAGCACGGAGTTATCTCTCTCGCTCCTTTATCGACCTTCCATCTATACAGAGGCAGTGTCATCCTCATCTGTCTCATCATCAGACATTCTTTCAATGCTCGAAGCAATCACATCCCTCCGAGTTTCCACTACGGACACATCCACTTCTGTTGCTCCCATTCCCGCTGCAACTATGCCCTTGGTGAACGTACCTATCATTGTGCCAACTTCAGCGAAGCGTCTTGATTTTGACCCTTCTATCTCTTTTCCTACTGGTAGTTTCACCCATGATTACTGCATCAGAAGTAGTCCCTTCGCTAGGAACTGCTTCGTCATCACCCCCTTCTTCCATCACCAATGTTACTTCACCTATTCAGGAAAAATCAAAAGAAGTAGCACCAACATCTATACGCTCGGTTCCTGAACCTAAACCGAGACAACTAAAATCTAACATTATACCATCAGTACCTCCCCACTTGCTTCCCCCAAAAAGGTTACAATCACCTTATGCCGTTGAAGTCGTCACCATCCCTGAAAAAGGAAAGCCCATATTTCGGACCATCAAAACTCTTGGTGCTCTTCCACAAAAATCTCTCTCCACGCCTCATAAACGATTGGATTTGCCCGTGGAGAAGGCGTCTTCTTCTACACATCCATCAAAGCCATCATCTTCTTCCATAACACATTCTTCATCAATACCCCTAAAAATAGACTTACCTACCAAAAAGATGCCACCTCTTCTATCAGGATCATCATCTTCATTACCAAAAACCAAAGCACCCTATATTCCTCCTATTACACCTACCTTGAGGACTTCTTCCTCATCTAAATCAACATTATCTAAATCATCCGTAAATCCGACTAAGACCCCCTTTGTCTCAAAGACATGCAAAATTGTCGCATATCCCTCATCTTCAAAATCTATCTTAGGGGCTCCCCCTCCACCAAAGTCAATCATGTCTCATTTACTCCCATCCCAAGCACCCAAGACTGCTCCTCCAAATGTCCAAACAAACAAGAGGATCCCTAAAGAAACTGTTAAACCTAACATGCAAGTTCTTTTACCTCGGCAGTCGATTAAGGTAAAAGAACCATCTTCATCATCTCTATCCTCCTCTTCGTCTACCGGATTCTATACCGAAATCCTTCATCAACTCATCCAATCTTCATCCATAACCCTTCCTCCGATTAAACCTTATAATCCTAAAGGAGTGAAACCTACTTGGTTTAACTCTGATCTGATTTGTGCTTACCACCGTACTCCGGGTCATGATACTGAGGGATGTAAAGCTCTCCAAGCCGTTATCAAGAACCTTACGGAAGAAAGTGACCTTTCTTTGGAGGAGGAACAATACCCTCTGTCATCTTAGCCCCATCCAAACCTCAACCATCCACTCAGACCTCTAGTGGTTCCATCCCACTTGATCTTCCACCTTCCCAAATTGACACAATCCATATCGCCACTAGAACCCAACACTATGATAACCCATCTTCATCTTCAGCATCTCGACCACGGGTTGTCATTTCTGCAGCCCCTAAAGACGTTTCTCCTTCCTCATCAGCCCCACGACCTAGAGTCTCTATTCGTGCTGCACCTCGGGCTCAAGTTCCCGTGTCTGTTGAGGAGAGTGTTATGAAACAACTCACCCGAGCTCGGTCAAAATGTCTCTTTTTGACCTCATCCAATCCTCTCCACAACATCGCATGAGCTTTGATTGATAATCTGCGTCGCATCGCGATAAATTCCGATGAGCTGACCCTTGAGTTGGTTGTTGGGTGAATGGACCATCGACTACCATTTCTTTTGAGGATTCGGAAATTCCTTCTCTTTCTTCAGAAGATTTGGAGGCTCCCCTCTTCATCACAGTCCAAATCAATAACACTACCTTAAAACGTGTTATGATCGATAGTGGAGCTGCACTCAACGTCATCTCCTCGCACACATTCGAACAACTTAAGTTACCAAAGAATGTGGTGTCACCCCCACCCTTCGCCCTTCGATCATTTAACGATCAGCTAGCAGTCACTCTAGGAACTGTGGTCTTACCCATCCGAGTAGGTAAGAAGCTGCTCCATGAACTCTTCTATATTGTCGAAGGAAAATTCCACTATAACATGATCCTCGGACGCTCCTGGATTCGCGCAATGCATTGTGTCCCATCCACCCTCCATCGATGCCTAAAATATCAATATGAGGGCAAAATATATACTCATCCAGGAGATCCTTTTCCTTCCGCACAATGCGACATGACCACTAGTACGCCCTTTAAAAGAAAATACATCTTCTCCGGATGGGGCCTCATCTTCTTCCATACACTACTGACCAAACTACGGATTTACAAAATCTGGAAGAGCATTGCGGCGTTTCTCACTAGGAGAGCTTCCTCTCTTTTCTTTCGATGCCCATCTCAAACCTAATGAGTATGGTAGACCGGACAAACAACTTTGAATATCAACCGAGGTCTCGGTCGCATCGTCACCATTCAGTCTGCCCAATCAACAGACCAATTTCATCTACGGTGGTCTTGATACGCCTCATTATCGCCCGGATTCTCCTCCTAGAGCCAAACCTTACCTAACAGGGTTTGATCATCTACAGAATCCCACGTTTGCAAAAACTTATCTATATCGATGCGCGTGGAAAGGTTTTGGCCTTGGAAAATATGAACAAGGTATACATGATCTCAAATCCATTCCTACTCTCATGCCACATCAAAAATTTGGGTTAGGATTTAAACCCCTTTCAGAGGCCACCGTCACTATTCTTGATGAACCTCTTCCTACTAAGGAACCATCTTCTCCCACTAAATCAGAAGCATCACTTGATGTGGACGATGACATTTCCATCCCACCTAACTTTTTTTTTTGATCAATACCATTTCCTTAGGGCCGTTGGTCTATGAGACTAACAATCGGTCCGCTTCTATACCATTAATCTTCCCTGAAATAGTTGGAGACGACTCTCCTACTATCAACACTATCCTTTGTGCGGATGATGATTACTGTCCTCACCTATCACAGGGGCGGAGGATTCATATCTTCCCAAGACTATTCCTTCGACACGTCTACCCTTCTCATGAAGCCACTATTGACCTTAATATAGGGACTTTCGAAGACCCTCGCATCATTAAGGTCGGCGATCCCTTAATCCACACGGGAATTGGGGACTTTACCGCTTTTCTTTCCAAACATCGTCAAGCCTTTGCTTGGTCATATGAGATATGCGGGACTCGATCCGATATTGTGGTCCACAATATCGTTACCCTTCCCAACATCAAACCGGTCAAGCAAAAATTGCGTAAAATGCACCCTAGAGTAGCCCTTCTTGTTAAAAGAAGAATTACTGGCGCTTGCTCTCGGGCTAGCTTCATCGACCCATCGATTATCGCATGATGGGTGTCTAATGTAGTACCGATAACTAAGGCTCTTTGGGAAGATTGAATTTGTACCGACTTCAGGGATCTTAATCTTGCCTGTCCAAAGGATGATTTTCCTCTTCCTAATATCGACCAACTCGTAGATTTAACTGCGGGTCATGAGATGCTTTCTCTTATGGATGGTTTCTCTGGATATAATCAAATCCTCATCGCACCAGAAGACCAACATAAGACCTCCTTCATAACCCCTTGGGGGACCTTTTGCTATCGTGTCATGCCTTTTGGCCTTAAGAGCGCGAGGGCGACCTATCAGCGAGCAATGACATACATCTTCCATGACCTCTTACACAAAGCGCAGAGGATTATGTTGCGACCTCCTCGGCGAGTCAAGCGCCGTCGGGATCATCTTTTCATCCTTGCACCTCTCTTTGAGAGGCTTATCGCTCTGTCTTCGTCTAAATCCAGCTAAGTGCGTGTTTGGCGTTCTCTTTCAGTAAACTTTTAGGTTTTATCATTTCCATCGGGGTATTGAAGTCGACCCCATAAAAAAATAAAAGCTATCCTTGAGATGCCTCCCCGTCAACTTAAAGCAACTCCATGAGTCTCGAGGGCGTCTTGATCGGTCGTCGTTTTATCTCCCAATTGTCGGACCGTTGTCAACCTTTTCACCATCTTCTCCGTAAGAATGTTCATTTTGAATGGGATGAGCATTGCCAAAAGGCCTTTGATGATCTCAAAGCTTATCTTCTTTCTCCACTGTGCTTACACCTCCACGCGGGGAGCCTTTCTATCTTTATATCTCTGTGACTGACCATGCTCTGGGAGCCATGATCTCGCATCGGGACACTTGTGGTAAAGAACAAGCTGTCTATTACATCAGTCGCACCCTCCATGAGTATGAAACACGTTACTCCGAAGCTGAAAAACTATGTTGTGCTCTCTTCTTTGCAACTTCTAAGCTTCGTCATTATCTCCTTAATCACAAAACTTACATTGTCACAAGTGTCAATCCCCTCAAGACAATCCATGCAAAACCTTATCATGATGATCGCATCACTCGTTGGCTTATGCTCATGTGAGTTTGACCTCGAGTTTATCCCATAAAAAGGCTATCGAGGGTCGGGTTATTGCGGATCAATTAGTGATGCTCCTCTTAGGACACTCAAGACCCCCTTGCTCAATTTCCCGATGAGTATATCCAACAAATTGATTTTGGTCTATCTCCATTTAAAGTAAAGCTCTTCTTTGATGGATCAAATGCCGTGGCGAGGGGAGGTGCGGGTTTTGTGATGATTCCTCCTTGGGAGTACGCCCATCCCGATCGCACACAAATTAAACTTTGAGTGCACCGATAATATATTTGTCTGAAGCTCTTGTCTTAGGTCTTCAAAATGCCATTAATCTCGGCGCTCGTCATATTGACATCTTTGGTGATTACGAACTCATCGTTAACCAGTCACGGGTGTCTATCGATGCAAGAATGATATCCTTGAAAATATCGCGACATCGTTCTTGCCCGACTCGATCTTTCGATAACTTCACTCAAGCCATTCCTCGTCTTTGCAAATCGATTCGCGGATACCATGGCTTCTTTAGCCTCCTTATCCGCCTTTTACGAAGACTCGCGTCTTTATGTGGTTTGTGTGCAGCGATTGGATCAACCATCTCATCTTGGGCAACTAACGTCAATCAATGTTGTCTGACCCATACTCGGGATGAGTGGTATCAGCGAGATAGTTGATTATCTATCTCATTCGGTCCTTCCTCGGATCGTCTCCCGATGGTAGAAGGTCTTTTGTCAGCGCGCCTTGACCGCTATACTATCTAGGCTAGGTGGCCTTCTTTACAAGCAAGCGGCTTTGATGGTATTTTGCTTCGATGCCTCAAAACCCATGAATCATCTAAAGCTATTCGGGAGGTCCATGACGGTATTTGTGGTGGACATTTTAGTGGTTTAAATGTGTAGCAAGCGCATCTTACGTTTGGGATATTATTGGCCTTCTCTTAATCAAGATTGTTGTGAATACACTAAGAAGTGCGTCAAGTGTCGGCAACATTCAATCTCACGCACATCCCTAGTCGGGCTTTGCGACTGCGGCGGATTTGTGGCCTTTTCGCGATGGGGTCTTGATCTTATTGGTCTCATCAATCCTCGTTCTTCACAGCGTCATCATTCTATCATTACACCGCCCTTTGAGTACTTTACTAAGTGGGTAGAAGCTATCCCTCTTTCTTGACAAAGGCTAAACCCATAGTTGATTTTGTCTATCAACACATCATTTGTCGCTTTGGCGTTCCACACAAGCTAATCACGAGATAATGGTAAGTCTTTCAAAAGCGCTGATTTGCGAGAATCTCTGTGATGCTTTCAATATCAAGCTCGAGTTTTCTTCTCCATACTATCCTCAAGCTAATGGTCAAGCGAAGCTTCAATAAAACTTTGCGTAATATCCTCGCAAAGTAACTAGTCAGTGGTGGTAGGGATTGGCATCTACATATCCCTTTTGCTCTCTGGGCTTATCGGACTAGCATTCGTACTCCTCTTGGTGCTACTCCCTTCTCTCTCGTCTATGGAGTGCAGAAATTTGTCCTTCCTTTGGAAGTCCAAATCCCATCTCTCAGTGTTTCTCTCGGAGAATTTGTCTCGATGAGGATTATCGTCAAAATCGTCAGCACTGACTTGAATTATTAGATGAGCGGCGTCTTAACGCTCTTGAGCATCATCGAGGTCTATCTCTCGGCGTGTCAAACGTGCTTATAACAAGCACTTTGCAACATCGTGACTTCAAAATTGGTGATCTTGTTCTTAAGGAAAATCAAAATGTCACTACACTCGAAAAGAGTCAACGTGGTAAGTTTGCTCCCAATTGGATGGGCCCCTACATTATCACTCATAAATATGGAGTGCAGGGCTTATCGTTTATCTTCCATGGATGGTATCACTGAAGCGGAACCTCTTAATGCTTTGCATTTACGGCCCTTCTCTCTAAAATCTATCTTATACAAATCTAGTCGCATGACTCGGATCTTCCATCCGTCCTAATAACTTGAGTCATCTACTTTCGTGGTGATTTGAAATTGTGTGGTTCTCACCTATTGCCTCGTCTTACCTTAAATATGAGTATCGCGGCTCTACTCATTGCACGTTTCTTTTGGATATGTTCCTCCTCATGGTAGGAATACCTTAATCACCACTTCATCTGTCCCAAGTACTTATCTTCATCGGATCTACTCGGGTCATGAGTGCATGTTCTTCTATGTTCTCTTCCCCTCCATCTGATCTATCTAGGTCTAAACTCAGCTTCTTCCAAAAAGTTTCAAAAAAAAAAAAAAAAAAAAAAAAAAAAAAAAAAGATGCTATCCAAAAAGATAGACTGATCCCTCGAAGGACAGCTATCCATACATTATCAAGTGAATCAAAAAAGAAAATAGACCATACCCTCGAAGGATGGCTATCATTAAAATTCAAAATACAGACCGCTCCCTTGAAGGGCGGCAATTTGTTTCTCGAAAAGAAAAATTCAAGGCTTCTTGTAATTAATCGGCCTTCGGTCGGTTTATAGCATCACTGAAAGACTTCCCGCATCGATCAGTCTTTCCATATCAAGCAAACTTCCCGCATTGATCAGTTTGCCTATCTGTCAAAGTCATGAAGCTGAGATTTAGGACCTTTTGTCGATCATATGGAGAATCCTATTTCCCCACTATGGACATGTATTCTGTCCCTTGTAGGTTCGACAGAGAAGATACTTACTTACTTTTCTTTCCGTTTCTATCCTAGATCTGGTTTGCGACTAGTTAGTGTCAGATTTATTTTAATCTTATATAGGGCCTTGTATGCTTGGTCTTTTGGTTCCCTTTCTGGATTTTATCTATGGTCGGTTGGAAGTCCAACTTATCATTTTTCTTCTTCTCCGAGTATCTTCTCTTCTAAGTCACGGTTGTTTCCGCTTTCATCTTTGGCTCTTGTAAGGAGTATTCCCCATTTCTTTGTCTTGCATCCTGTTAAATTGGCATTTCACATGTTAATTCAATCAAAATTTATCTTCTATCAAAATTCATCTTATCTATCAAAACTCCTATCTGTATTCATTTCTCCTTATAATTACATCCATATATCCAACACATTTATCTATCTATCCATCAAAATATCGAAAAATACGTACATCTAAGGTACATTACATCTATCTATATCTAATCCATACATCAAGTACATCTGTATATCTATCCATCAAAATATTTAAAAGCTATGTCCATCCAAGATACATCACATCTATCTATCAAAATTAAATCAATCTATCTAATCACATCCATCTATCATCTATCAGTCTATATCTATCGATCACATCTATTTTATCCACATTTCAATCTATCTAATCACATCTATTTCCATCATCCATCATCTATATCTCTCTAATCACATCTATTTTTCTATATCATCTATCCATGTATATCAAAATCAAAAAGGCATGAAGTACAATCATATGACCAATAAAAAATATATATATATATACATGTGTGTTTGTACAAAAATGGGTGGCTTCGATCAAGCCATCTATCTGATGCCTTCGATCGAGGCTACATCACTATACAAATACACAATCTATCAAGTCTCTATATGGTGAAATCGGAAGCGTGGAGGACACTGTCCCTCCACCCTCCTCTGCACCCATTTGTCCCTCGGCCGCCGCTATCGAGCTCGAAGCACTGCTGCTTTGGAGGTCTCGGCCCACCTCGGTCCCTCCCGGTGCTCCCTCACTTTGAGGCTCCGCTCATTGTGGCTGTCGTCGCTCCTCTCTCCTCCCCCCGTCACAGAGGCACATCGGGGCATCTTTGCGCTAGAGCATCCTCATAATATCTCACCTCGGCAAGGAGAGGCGGTATGTGCTCGGGCTCACCATACCCGGTGCTCGTAAAGGTAAAGGTGTCTGCTTGCTGCTTTCTTTGGTGCTGCTTGGTGGTGCCCCACCTAGAGCCGTGCCACTGTGTCCCAGGACTACGATGTGGCACTAGTCTCTCCGTGTTGGCCCTAAGGGCCTCCTGTGAAAGTAGCGATCCCTCTCTTTGGATCGGCTGTATCTCGCTCTGGCGGCGGTGTCTCTCTCCCTGATCGGGAATCTCTCTCCTCTGTCGAGGCCCTGATCTCCTCGAGCTACGATGTGTGTGTACGTATCGGTGTGGCATGCTCTCCCTCTAATCTGTCAGTGTGCAGCTATGTCCTCCTCATCGGCATCTATAGAGGCGGGAGATGTCGTGGAAGCTCTGTGTCATACCATGCTTTGCGTAGCCCTCATCCACCCCAGCGTCATCATCATTTGTCAGTGGAGGGTGGAGCCTCTCTCGATGAGTCTGTAGGGATCAAAATCGGCAAATCTGTCTCTCTGCTATCCGCTTTATATGGCGTGTATGTGGCGTCTTTATGCATGTACTAGGCCAAGCGCCTCGATATCCGCATGAATGGGACTCGCTCCCACATATCAGTCTGCGACCACGACCACCGACTAGTCTCAATCTACCAAGTGGGCATCGACCGACCCATATCGGAAATGCCCGATATGGTCTCAGATAACTTTGATGCGGTGTAAGCGTCTGGCGCTCAGTACCACTCGGGTGATCTACTGTGTCTCCTGCGGCCATGTCGGCCCGCCATCTCGAAATCCATAAGTCACACCCCCACTTTGCTGCTTTGGCATCCACGGAAGCCGGATGGCCTAATCAACTGCTTATGTGCTCATCGCCCATGCAATGGAGCACAAAGCTAACATCGATCCCTGTCCTCCAGGCCGGTGGTGTACATCCATCCTAGCTCATAGTAAACGAGCTATCGGGGCATCGGCGAAGGCAAAAACACATGCATCTTTGCAAGATGTCGCACACGCTTGATCTAATAGTAGTAATGGGAATCTCCCACCTCCCAGAGTGCAGCAAGGCAAAATAAGATATAGCCATCGAATCGAGGCTATCCACTTTGCTCAGAGGGCTATCTGCTGCTGTCTTGTGAGGCTATCCTCACTTTGCCCCGAGATCTATCTCAGAGTCATCGATCTGATCTCTCTGTCTGCAATCGCACCAGGGCCCTCTGCTGCTGCTCTCGGGGTGTGATCTCAATCGGGTCCCCCGTAATCGGTAATCGGAGGATCCTGTATACATCCTCATGGGTGATAGTCATCTCACCCGTCCTAAACCAAAATGTGCACGTGTGGCTGTCCCACCGTCGCACTAATGCCCGCATGAGCTCCACATCCCGTGGCACTCGTCTGTAATATCTAAAACCCCCGAGCCCGGCTAGCTCTAAATGCTGCCAGTCTGCATCGGTCACGTCAGGAAGGATCGTCTCCAATAACTCAGGGATGGCATCCCTCATATGAAGAGCCTCTCGTGCCTGCATCCACGACATCAAAAGCATAATCAGTCTCTCTGTTCCATAAATCACATCTTCCAAAACCATAACATCCAAAACAAGAAGGAAATGCTAAGCATCTTTCAATCGGCGTCGATTTGGTCAAATCGGCGTCGTTCATTCTAGTCGGCGCCGATTACTACCAATCGACGCCGATCCAAACCAATCGACGCCGATTATACCAATCGGCGCCGACTGCCAGGCCAGGCGTAAACCAGACCCTGGCCTCCCATACGCATGAAAAATCAAACAAAAAAAAAAATATAACGACAAAGGTGGGTTCAAGAATGACCACTTACCCCAGGACGTGTCCTCCTGCGCTTCTGTCCGCTCCCAGAGGCTTCCATTGTGTTCAAATCTCAAATCTATCTCTCTCTGAATCAATCGTCACGTTGCAAATAAATCGTTTACGTTTTCCGTTCGCATATTTATATGCGTCTGGATTGGTCGGCGCCGATTTTTTGGGTCGACGCCGATTGTCTTGGTCGGCGCCGATTATTTTGATCGCCGCCGATTTTTCATGTCTGTTTGCCATAGTGTTGATACTTGGCTTTCTCATCTATCTGATCATTGTTGTGTGCTGAATCTTGCCTTTTGGCACATCTTTTAGATGTCATTGTCTATTTCGGGTTTGTTCCCTTTGCGTGGGACACTCGTATCTTTCGGCAGCTTAGAGTTAAACGGGTCTGTAGGCACTAACGTCGTCTCATGAGGAGACCGTCTAGTTGTCCCTACCAATGTGTCTCTCTTTAGATGCTGGCTTTTTTTTGCAGTTCTCCTTGCACTCATGGGTCTGTAGGCACTAACGTCGTCTCACGAGGAGACCGGCTAGTTTTCCCTACCAATGTGAGTTCCTTAGGTTGCTGCCCTTGTGTTTATTTTTATGCGTCCTCAATGATCAGTTCTACTCCAGCCATCCAAGTGGGGCATCTGCATTTTTTCATCTACCTCTTTCAAACTTGGGATCGTCATTTCTATCATCCATCCCATCCCTAGTTTGAGGGGATCACATCACCACAAATTCTTCTCTTCTTCCATCCCTTTGTTTTGTCTCATAACCTTGCTTATCATGAGTTACTTGACAAAAAGGGGCAAAATGTAGACACTTAAAATTGGTTACCCAATTTAGTGTCCCTTCTCATCCGTTTACTTGCCTAGGTAACCTGGGGCACGTTTACGTCACCAACTATCCCCTTGGGATAGTTTTCCAATTTGTGATTTAATCACTTACTCTAAATTTAATTCATCACATCACATCTTACCCATGAGTAATTAAATATTAAATATTTAATTACGCTTCTTCCCATGCATCTTAATCACTTATCTACCCCAAATTTATTCTATCTATGCATCACATCCATTTTTAATCTTCCCTAAGCGGGATATTTCCCGTGGTCGGGATAAGTCTTGTCTTTCTCGAATCGATCATTTTTAGCCATCTCGGGAGTCTTCTCCGCGATCGGCGCCGACCCATATGGTGGCGCCGATTTTCTAGGAGCGGCGCCGATTATAAAAGCAAGTCCAGAGCTCAGTTCGAAGGACCGAAAAGAGAGAAGAGCAGAAAAAAGCACTTAAAAGCACTTACGAGCAGAGCGAGAGCGAAAGATTCGGGTTGCAGAGAAGAGAGATCTTTTTAGCATCAATTGTCTCGGTTAGGGCAGATCTGTCCTAATCAATCCACGAGAGGAGCACCGTTACTCTGCCGTATCATATCAACATCATACACCACCATCATCATCTGGTGACTCTGTTCAGCGTCTCTCCATCTTGGCACATCTTGCGGACTACATTCACCTTCCGATCCCGAATCTCATCATCACGGTCCACGATTGGTGATCTGCCTTGATTGACTTTGATCTTATCGATCGCGCCCGATCAGTCGATCGGCGCCCGATCACATCGATCGCGCCGATTATACCCAGTCGACGCCGATTTCACTGCAGACAGGTAAAAGGTCACAGGTAACACAAATCCAGCATTATTTCGCAGTTCCTGTTTTGTACTTTACTTTACATCTGCTTTCATTGGTTTCTGTTTTATTACTGTAATCGAGAAAATCTAGTCTTTATTTACATCTTTTATCATGTATGCTTCTTTTCTTTATTGAAAGCGTGGTGACATCCGCTTGAGGAAGCTCATCGCTTCCGGACCGCTTCTCGGGCGGTCCACCCAAATATCTTCTAACGCCATCTTTTTCTGTCAAGCATCGGTGTTTTGCAGGTTACTCGGATCTATTGTGCAAATTGCTCGTGTGCGCCCGTCTTGTCTACATCGGCTTCCTCATCCGTCTACATCTTCATCAGGTATCGATTTCATTGGAGTTTTCGGGGTTTTGTGTTTTACCCTGCGCGCGTGGATGGATGTCCGCACCTGTTCTAGACTACCATTTTGACTTGGTTGCGTGGGCAGAGAGGCCATCGAAATCTTTTCTGTCAAGGCGTTTTTCTTCATAGTTCCTCCTTGGGCATAGCAATTGGTTTATCTGGGGCGTTTGTCCGATTTCTACCCCTTGCTCGTTGGAGGTAGTTTCCTGTTCTAAACTGCAACTACTAGTTTTTTTTTTTTTTATTTTAGGCTACGTGAATGCTGGTAAAGGCGTCCTGATCAGGTTTGACCTGTTAGTTGTTTTGATGACCTTTGTTTTGTGAATTTCCAGCAAGGATAGCAGCCCGTGAGACTACATCTCTTTGAGGCAGTTTGTCAAACAGTTTGCTTCCTCGTGGGTGCTTCCACACCATACAAAACAAAAATTCAATTTTCCATTGTGCTGGATGGATGTCCATATTCCGCTGTAACTTTCCCTTTTGACACGCGTTGGGGGGGATGTTGACAAGTTTTCAGACCACCTACCTTGGCCGTGAACTCCTGCCTGTGCCAACGTGGAGATGATTGATGTTTGGGCACCCAACAAGCTTGAAGAAAATGGAATTAGGCTTGGGTTGTTGTTGCAGGCCTGTTTTAGCGTGTCCTTGTCTTGGGAAGCGCATTAAAGGCATGATAAGCCCTAACCCTCTCTCTTAATAATTTATTCCCTTTAGTATTTGGGTAAATCAATCTCTACAATTTTTGTTTGAATTCTGTAGAGATGGGTTTCGGATGACTTATAATCATAATTGCATGAGCTGATCTCTCTCCCCCTTTACAGTTTATCTTAATTACCTTTTTGACAAGAAGAAATCTCTCTCCAGTGATTCTTGCTTATCGATCTTATAAAGTTGGTTTATCTTTTTGCCATGTTTTATCCTGTGAACAGTGGTCTCTGTAGAAAATATTGTGGTGTGTGAATGAGTTTTAGAATATTTCTTGTATTGTTTTTATTATGTAGAACATGGCTTGAAAACGGGAAATTTTCTCGAAAGACTGTGTTTGTCTTTTAATGTGGATTGATAATAATATAAACCCCCATTAGGATTGGGGGCTTCTATTTGGGGAGAGTACTGGTTTTACTGGTCTTTCTAGATACCATCTGACTCTTTTGATTACCGTTTACCTTGGGGATTATTGAAAACCCCTCACAGGCCCTCTATTATTATTATTACTATGAGCTTATTTTTTTAGATGGGAACGCTCCTGAAGCATGTGTTAATGGGGTTTGTTTTTTGAGATCTTTTTAATATGGTAAGCACTCAAGACGTTAGCTTGTGTGGATAATTATATGGCTTAAGTTTGAGGCACTACTTGGATTTTCGAATCAGTTAAAGTAATATTGGATACATCAAACTCTCATGAATGTGTACATTCTTCAAGTTTGATTGACATGTGATGGCCCTCAGGCATATGAATTCAGGCAATGCTTGAAATATGAAATTATAAATTTATCCTATACTTTGACTTATAAGCTTGTTGAAATGCTTTTTGGTAGGAAAACAGATGAATAGGGAAGTTATGAGAACTACCCTAAAATGGATTCATACACAACCTTAAGTAAAGGTGACAACTGCCTTAATGGGACTATACATACCATGTATGACAGTAAGGATAGAAGTTGACCTGAAATTATTTAACTTCATTATATAGAACAATAATTAATACCCATAAATTGGGGTATGCAAGTGGAGGTTGAATTATATAACATGATATATTATGTTATCAGGTAACCAGTAAGGATAAATATGTTATTTCAATACTTGGTTAACGAGTGGAATATTTTCTGGCATTTACGATGATTATTATGTTAGCTAAAAATTGATACTTGCATCTCAATTGGGAGTTGAGATAATGTTGATACTTGTATTTATAGTGGCTTGGACCACGCTTACATATCTTAGCTAGTCAAATGTATCTTTGACATATTAGCAAAATATGACAATGTTGTTGATCGTGACTCATTCCAACAAGTTGGACTCTTATACTAATAGAAACATATAAAGACATGGTAATAAGCAACCAAAAGGATATCTAAATAATATATGAACTCGTGGATTGGTGGAATATTTGTTAACATAAGTATATTCTTAAAATTGTGAGGTAAATATCAAAATTATACTTACATATAATCATTGATTATCTATGAAGGTTTGATACTTGAGTAATATCGATGAATAATATAAGATTGATACTTGTATTTATTATAGAAACTTAACGTCGTTGGTGCTTTTATTTAATTAAAAGATAATATTATTGGATACATATATGGGAGAAGTAGATTGAAGGTATAAAGTGAGCGATATTATTATTACTGTAATTTAAGTATGATTAATTGCATGGTTAAGGTTGTATATCTAGCCACTTGGAATTTTGTTCACATGTAAGCAGATCTTAGGGGAGTGAACATTAATGAGTATGAAATGTATTATCATGAGATGTGCAGTTAAGATTTGAATGCATGTTAGAAATTATTTGATAGGGAGTATTGCAAACTTTCATTTATTTAAATGCTAGATGGCATAAATTATTAGGTGAGGTTTATATCTTATCATGCTCAGTTCTAGCGAACTGACTCTAGTAAATATTTGTGCAGATGGATTATGCGAGTAGATTAAAGGAAAAGAGTGTAAAAGTTTCATCAGTTCAAATTATGAAGTTCCTTGTAAAAAGTTCAATGCGTTGTAAATTTTGTAACATTGCTTGCAAAAGAGTTTAGAAGATCTCTTGTCTTGGTATGTTCGGAAAACTACGTGATGAAGTGTTCTTTCCTTTTGTTTTTAGACTAGTAACTTACCTTGGTGAGAAATGATATTCAATCATTACATTGGCATAAGTATTGTAAAACCTTGATTTTGAGAATAAAGTGTTAAGTCAAAACTTTCTGACACCTTGTAATGATGTGTTATAAGTAAAATTAAATGGAGTGGTTAACCCTTATAGAAGTTAACTAAATATATATATATTCAAATAAATTAATGTAGAGATGACTTACTTGAGAACAAGAGATTCCTGAAGTAATCAAAGGTGAAACTATCCTTGTAAAGTAAAATTTTATAATTTGATATCCCTAGCTAAACTAGTGAACACTACCCCTTTTGGGTGAACTCTTAAACAAGCTTAAGGGAAAACAATGGTTAGTTTCTGGAAGATAATAAGATTTAGCAAGTAGGAGAAGAAAATTTAGAAACCACTCAATTTATCTCTCAGCCTTTTGGAAAGTAAATAGTCTCCTTTTGTAAAGCTCTTTCAGGGAAGCCTAAGTAAAATCGTTAATAATTATGGATAAAACCTCAAGCTCCAATTAAATCTTGGTAATAACTAATGACGTCTTAAGGAGGAATTCAACTTGACCTTCTTCTCTTAACTTTTGCCCAAGGTGCTTTGTAATTTCCTCTTAATTATGTTGAACACGAATCCATGTTGTAACAAGGTTTTGAGCGAATTTTAGTAACGTAAGTATGGATAGATGGCCTTGTGGAATTAAATTATCTCCTTTATTAAATAATGGAATTAAACAATTAATTGTCATAAAGGAGAAGACTTTAAGTGAACTACTCTATAGTGTATAAGAAAATAACTCAGTTGGTAAGATGAATTTGTGCGAATCATATATTGAATCTCTCTGAAAACATAAGTCATGAGTAAAAGGGTGTTTTATCAAAATAAATAACCTTCAATCATTTCTTACTGTGGCTTGCCCTAGCTGTGAGAGTGTCATGTGGTTGGACTTCTATGTTGTTCACAAAAGAAAAGTGTTTTATCCTTTTGGGTGTGAACGTTTCCGTGCTGACCTTGTGGTCATCCTCATAATAAGTGTTTCCCAGAGTTAGTTGTAACCTTGTTGACGACATGTTGTGTCATGTTATGTGTCAAGCAAGTCAAAAAAATTCCTATGTTTTCCTATGTAGTCTTGTGTGTCGTTATTGTGGGCGTTACACGAGCGAGAGGAACATTCATAGAGACTCAGATTCACCACCACCACCACCACTACTTTGGATCGGGGTGTAGCAGCCATTCTACCTCAGATTCTACAAACCCTTCAAGACGCGTTAATGCCGCTCTACGCAAAGGATCTATAGGAGGGCATTCACGCAGACATGACAGAGTTACTTCCATTGAGGGACATGCACCTCGTCCACTCAAAGAAGGAGCATAGGACGAGAGAACTCCCATGCGGATTCATTCAAAGAGGATTCTCCACCTAGGATATAGGGGTGCAGAGTCCTGAGCATAGAGAGAGGTCTCGGAGCCCTAGGCTTAGGGATGAGCTTGTAGAGAGACCTAGAGGCCGACAGACCACAGCAGCGGATCACATCAAGGAGATCCTAAAGCTTAGGCCCTCACATTACTTAGGTGATACAGGTGGATTTTAGGCAGAGGCTTGGCTAGTGAGCTTGAGCAGTTACTTCAAGCTTTGTCCTTGTTCTAGCAACACGAAAACTCATGTTGCGATCCATTTTGAGGGATGGAGTAGAGTCGGTGGAGAAAGAGGAGCAGAAGCTCCATGTTGATTCACAAACAGTGACTTGGGCGTTGTTTGAGGAGAGATTTAGGAGCAGGTATCTATCACAGAGGTTCATCCAGCAGAGGATTGACGAGTTCCATGACCTTCGACAAGCATCCCTTACTGTGGCAGAGTATGAGAGTAGGTTTTTGGACCTACTTCAATATGTAGAGTATATGCAGGATGAGCAGTGTGGATTCACAGGTTCATCTGGGGCCTTAATTTAGACATTGGAGGTGCAGTTTGGATTCCCTGCCCACAAACTTTAGCAGAGGCCGTAGAGAAGGCCTATATTGCAGAGGAGACTCGGGTAAAACCTAGCAGGCTAGGGACCGAGTCAAGAGCCGCATTCAGCAAATGTGGGATGGTAGGTCGAGAGGTTCAATACCTCTTCCTCATGGTGGAAAGCTTTCAGACAATCATCCTTTAGGCCACAGTAGCGGCATAGTGAAGCAGCAATCTCGCCCACCATATAGACCTCTTCGAGAGAGATGATGCATGAGAGGTTAGAGTATGGGGCCTCCTCCTGGGGTCCCATCAAGACACAAGCGTGGACCTAGAGCTCGGTCAGCTGGAGCTTGCCAAGAGAGGCCACAGCGGACCACAAACTGGATCATCAAGATCCACACCACGAGCTTCTAGGGCACCTATTTGGAGGTGGTGCTCCTTGGAGAGGATCGGTGATTGCTTGAGATGTGGAGTAGCTAGACATTTCTAGAGAGATTTCCCTCGAGAACCCTAACAAGGGTAAGGCAACAGTTCGAGGCGACGGTTGGTGACATGGGATGTAGCCACAGGATCTATGCGGTGGTTGAGAAGCGCAAGCAGAGCACCTGAGCACAATCATTGAGACCATGGGTAGCATTAGCGGTATTCCTACCTCTGTATTGTTTGATTCTAGTTCTTCTTATTCTTTTTCATTGCATCATCTTTAGTACAACAATATAGGCTAGTGGCAGTTAGGCAGGGTCTTAGTTCGGATGTCGAGATGGCTTCTGGAGCCAAGATCTCTGTGGAATCCTTAGTTAAGGAGTGTGTAGTGGATTTGGGACCTTTCACCACCACCTCAGATCTCCGCATTCTTCCTTTGGGCTCGTATGGAGTCATATTAGGCATGGATTGGTTATCTACACATAGGGCCAGGATGGATTGCTATCACAAGACTATAACTTGTGCGAGATGATCTTGGAGTTGAGTCGGTGATTACAGGGGTTAGGAGACCCATTTCTATTTGTACCATTTCCACTATGTAGCTTAAGCGGTGTGTGCGACGGGGTTGTCAGATGTATGTTGTTACAGTTAGTGACAGGTCAGAGGATGGGTCTAGTGGACCATCACTAGATGATCATCCCATCTTGAGAGAGTTTTTCGATGTTTTTCTAGAGGAGCTACCGGGGTTACCACCCCCACGTGAGATTGATTTCCATATAGACTTAGTCCCTGGAGCAGAGCCTATTTCACGGGCACCTTATTGGATGACCACCCCGGAGCTCTGTGAGCTCAAGTTGCAGCTTGAGGGCCTTTTGGAGAAGGGCCTTATCTGTCCTAGTGTATCCCCTTGGGGTGCACAGTGATTTTGTAAAGAAGAAGGATGGATCCTTGCGGTTGTGTATTAAATACCGCTTGGTTAAACAAAGTAACGATCAAGAATCGTTACCCTCTTCCTGCATTGATGACTTGTTTGATCGAGATGAAGGGAGCCACGGTGTTCTCTAAGATCGATCTCAAGTCGAGGCTACCATCGTTGAGGATTTTGGAGGCGAGACATCCATAAGACCGCCTTCCGCACGAGGTATGGGCACTATGAGTTCACAGTGGTGCCTTTTGGTTTGACGAATGCCCCTACAAAGTGTTTATGAGTCGATGAATGGGGTATTCGGGACCTTTTTAGATCACTTCATGCCCATCTTCCTTGATGACATCTTGATATGCTCACGTACACGTGAGGAGCATGAGGGGCACCTTCGGAGTTCTCCGGTGTCTTCGGGAGCAGCGGCTTTACGGGAACTTGGAGAAGTGTGCTTTCTTCCAGACATAGGTGCGATATTTGGGTCATATTATTTACGGGGAAGGTATCGCAATTGATCCTTCCAAGATTAGAGCCATTATGGATTGGCCAAAGCACCCACTACATGGCGAGGTGCTTGACTTCATGGGTTTAGCGAGGATACTACCGAGAGATTTGTTCGGGACTTCTCTTGGATTGCGCACCTATCAATTCCCTTCGAGAGGAAAGGGAAGAAGTTTTTTTGGACGGAAAGATGCGAGTAGGCCTTGAGAGACACTTCGAAGGAGTGCCTCACTATAGCACCTATTCTTGCAGTGTCGATCCACGGGGTGAGTTTTTGTATGCACTAGTAGGGCTTGGAGGTGTGTTGATGTAGGATGGCAGGGTTGTAGCTTTTGAGTCTCGCAAACTCAAGGATCACAAGCTTAATTATCCTACCCATGATCTTGAGCTTGCGGTAGTTGTGCATGCTTTGGTTAGATGGAGACATTTTCTTCTTAGATGGAGATTCACACTCAGGACAGACCATTTGAGTCTTCGCCACCTCTTCACGCAGACCCAATCTAAACGCTCGTCAATGGCGTTGGATGGAGTTGCTTTGTGAGTATGACATGGAGATAGAGCATGTGAAGGGGAAGGAGAATGTAGTAGCAGAGATGCTCTCAATAGACGGAGACATGTGGCTATGACCACTACAGTGAGCACAGATTTACGGAGCAGGATTCTTTAGCAACTTCCTCTTGCGGCTTCTACATGACAGTCTGGCAAGAGAGATAGAATCATAGAGACCCCTTGAGGGGAAGTTTGATGGTTTCACCTTAGAGGCAGACGGTCTTCTCAGGCACAGAGGTAGGATATATGTTCCCAGAGATGGAGGCTTGAGGTAGGACATCTTGGTAGAGGCACATCGTGCACCCTATTCAGCCCATCCCGGGGTGAAGAAGATGCACGCCACTTTGAGATAGTTGTACCACTAGAGAGGACTTTGTTGAGACGTGGCCCAGTTTGTGTCACGGTGTTTAGAGTGCTAGAGGGTTAAGGCCAAGCATCAACATCCAGCAGGTCTTCTTTATCCTCATGCCATACCGGAATGGAAGTGGGACACCATTTCCATGGATTTCATTGTTGGGCTACCTATGTCGAGATATCACCACGATGCCATCATGGTCACGGTTGATAAATTGACAAAAGTGGCTCACTTTTCTCCGGTAAAGACCACTTATACAAAGCTAGAGCAGTGGCACGAGTATATTTGGATGAGATTTTCAGGTTGCACGGGATTCCACAAAAGATCATTTGTGACCGCGATCCCTTGTACACTTCACATTTCTGGACTACCATGCAGTATGTCCTCGGGACAAGGATTAATTTCAGCACAACATATCATCCTAAGACAGATGGACAGACCGAGCGAGTGAATCAGATTTTGGAGGATATGCTCAGGATGTACGTGATGGATCAGCAGTCTAAGTGGGAGGAGTACCTGTACTTAGTGGAGTTTGCCTACAATAATAATTTTCAGATTTTTATAGGCATGGCTCATTTTTAGGCACTATATGGTAGAGAGTGTAGGACACCCCTTAGCTGGGACAGGTTGGAGGATAGAGTATCTCTTGGACCAGCTCTTTTGCAAGACATGGAGCGGGGGGTAGTGTTGATTAGGCAGAGATTACAGGAGGCACAAGACAGGTAGAAGAAGTATGCGGATTAGCATAGGACGGATCATAGCTTTGATGTGGGCATGAAGGTGTTCCTTCGTGTTAGACCACACAAGAGCCCTATCTGCTATGGAAAAGGTTCTAAGTTAGCTCCTCGATTTGTTGGTCCTTTTGAGATCTTGGAGCGTATCGGCCCTTTGGCATACCTACTAGCATTGCCACCCAGCTTGTCTAGCATACATGATGTGTTTCATGTTTCTGTCCTTAGGAGGTACATTGCATATCCTTCTCATGTGTTGGACTAGACATCATCATTGCGGGTGTAGGATCGGGGGGCGGTGACGGTGGAGCCCGTCTCAGATCATAGATCGCAGGACCTTGGGCCTTCGAGGAAGAGAGATTGATCAAGTATGGGTGCGCAAAGTGGGACAGATATGATGAGAGGCTGACCACTTGGGAGGATGTTACTTTGTTATGAGTGTAGTTTCCACATTTTTTCCAGTGACTTCCAGGAGGAAGTCGAGTCTAAGGGGAGGGGGATGTAGTGCCCACTCTCCTTTGACATTGTTTAGATACTGATCTTGCTACCGTTGATCTCATTTTGGACATTATTATGTTTTGGACTTAGTATGATGTGTATATGTTAGGTCATGGAGTATTATGGACACTATTATGTTTATTTTAGTATGTTGGTTAGATGTTAGATCATGGACTAGTATTGATCTAGATTCAGCTATTATGATTGATGATTGTTGGAGACATTATTATATATGGATGATGATATACTACTTGACATGGATAGGTTATTGATGTTGATTTTAGACATGTGACATTTGATATCATGGGTAGCTCTAGTATAGAGATTCATGGGATAACGATATAGTGGCAAAATTAAATTTAAAATGATAATGTTAAATTAATGATGTTGTTGTGATTTGTGTGTTTAGATTATTTTGAAACATTATTTATATCATTTTGGATGTCCGATGTGGCCACGAGGCCGAAGAAGGTATTTGCATCTTGCGGGTTAAAAATCACAACAATGTCGGGAACTAGAGACTAACCATATTGAAATTCGGGTGAAATCAACAAGGTCACCATGGCAAAATTGTGTTATTTGTTTATGTGTTGTGTCATGTTAGAAATTCTCATGGGGGATTTGTATTATATGTAACCATGGGGTATGTGTTTGATTTATGTGTTCTTTTTTATTATTGTTGTATGTATTTTATTGTAATGTGTTCCTTCTTTTGATTAATTTAAATGTGATAGTTTAATGTGAGAGTTATATAGTTAAATTATAATTAAATTAATTGGGATATGGAATGTAAGAATTAATGTTGTTGTATTAGTTAATAATTAAATTTGATTATATTATGTATAACCATATGATAGATAAATAAATCATTATGTCAAAAGTATGTAATAAATGGAGTCATAGGCATTAATGCATGTGTAAGAGATGTGTAAGTGATGTGTAGGTTGAGTAAGAAATATTTTGGAGTGTAGAACACTCCATCCTCTTTGAAATTCGGATTTGATCTTAGAAGCCAAAATTGGAGGCTTGTGGGATAACTTAAATTTGTCCCACACCTCTTAAAATCTGCTACCAACCATACCTAGAGTTTTGGAGTCAAAATTAATCTTTTTTTTTATTATATTTTGATATGATTATGTGTAATTTTTAATTGCACTTCCCTTACATATTTTTAATGCATTCTTTTTTGAAGTATGGGTTTATTTTGAGTGTGTAAGTTGCTTGTCATCTCCATTCATTGTGATTTATTGGAAAGCTTATTTTCTCTTTTGGGGTTGAGAAAGAATGATGTGGCATCCCACTTGGAATCCACATCATCCTCTCCTCCATCTCCTTTAAAATTCGAATTTCTCCTCTTGTTTGGGTTGTTGAAACTTTGCTCTCATCCTTGGGTCGAATTTTTTTCTTTGGAGCTTACTTTGTGGAAGGAGTTTTGGAAATTCCTTGCATGCTTGTACCTTGTTGTTTGGACTGCATTTTGAGAACTAAAGGAACTACTATTTGGGAAAATAATCTCCAATATGGAGAGGTAGGATTTGTCCTTTTTATATGTTGTTTTGTTTTCCTTTTTCTTACATGTATTTTTGAACCGTGTTGTGTTTCTCTTCTTGGTGGTTGGGTAGATTGTTTTGTGCAAGGTGTAGGAGAAGACTATGGGGATTCCATATGGGGAGCATAAGGGATTACCAATGGCACTTATTCTTGTGGAGGGAGTGTTGGTTTGGGATCCACCTAGGAAAAGAAATTGCTTGCATTTCTTACTCTTGGGGGCATAAAGAGAAACTTTGGGGGCGCATAAGGAGGGGTTGGGAGATATAAGGTTTATGGGATTTGATGTGTTTAATGGTGGTTTGTATTTGGTGGATGCCCAATTCCAACTTGGGAGGTATAAGGAGCTCCCCATAGCTCTTGCTCTTGTTTGGCTTGCTTGAAGAAGCCTTTGTTTTGATTGTGATTGTTTGAGGTAGTTGTGAACTACATCTTGTTTGATTTATGTTCTTATGTGAATGTGAAAATGTGCTTGTATGTGAAAGAAGCCCATGTTGCCATGTGTTATTCATGCTCCATTTCAATATGGTTGGGGCTCGGGGGCCAATGGGGAAAGATGGCTTCTCCTTTCCCATTGGATGTCTTGGTTGGGTGGAGAGCGTTGTCTTTCCCCCTTCCTTGTTGTGATCAAGTTGCAGAGAAGAAGAAATCAACATGCTGTTATTTGGAGAAAAAAATTCCCGGTTTGTGATCCTGTTCTTGAGCAAATTCAATGTAACCTTTCCCACTTCAAGTGGATGAATGTATCAATGTTGTAATGTGAAGTTATTGTATTGATAGTAGATGTTTGAAATTGAGTTGAGAAATGTAGAGAGTTGCATCATATCTCTGTTTTGTAAGGAAGTGAGAAGAATGTATATATATCTTGCAGATTGTATTTGAATTGATTTGAGATCGGTTGTAAAGTAATTTGTATTATCAATAAAGGATGGCGTTGATTCTTTTAAATTTGTATGTAATTTATTTTGAAATCCAATAGAAAAAGAAGAATGCATGGAAATTAAGATAGTGTACATTGATTACAAAATTGTAGATTAAAATTGAAATCAAAGGTAACATTTTTATTTAGGAATTGAATGGGTGATCTACTAAGTATTGAATTTGACTAAGTTAGAATCATATGCATATTCAAAAACAAATTGCTAAATCAATTTAAAGGAACAGTTCATTGTATTAAACCTCAAACCTGAGCAATGCACACATTAATAAAAATGAGCAGTTCAATTTTATACTCAACAATAAATTACGAAACTTGAAATTTAGACGTAAGAAGACTTGAGGAATCCAACTTCACTAAAACAATCAAGAATGAATCACTAAAACTCAAGGAATTTCAAATCGGAGCTTATATGCGGTCGCTTTTCCGCTAACTGTTGGAAAAATGTAAACTTGCACAAAATAACAAATTGACTTCACTAAAATACTCTAAACCCTCCCTAGATTGATCCTCCATGTCTGTTTGGCATGTTAAGCGAAGGAGGAGTCCTAATTTTATCAAATTGACTTGTTGGAAAAATAGTCAATTTAAATTTTAAACCCTGTAGATCGATTTCTTAAAATTGACCCTCAAAACTTTATGAAAATTTAAATTTTATGATCATTGTGTAAAGAGGACTCCGAGAGCTTTCCAGAAAGTCCTTGTTTTCCCAAAATGGAGTTTCCTATCAAAAGTTATGGCCATTTGAAGTTTTACTTCAAAAATGGCCATCCAAAATTAAACTTTGGAAAATTTCATCAAAAGTCTGCGGCCCCGCCACCCTCTCATCCAATCATATCATGCCACATGGTACTTGGGAGGGGTGGGCATTTTCAAAACTTAACTTTTTAAAATTTTGGCCTTGGGAAAATTTTCTCAATTTTCCCCACAACCCGCGTCCCTCGCAGCCAATCACGTGCTGACACGTGGCTTGGTGGGCGCGTGAAAGAAAACTTGAAACTTTAACTTTTGGCCTTTTAGAAAAATTTCATCTTTTTCTCTCGCATCCTCGCACCCCCGCAACCAATGGGTTACTGACACATGTCCTCGCGAAAGCACGGACCCGCGAAGTCATTTTGGCTTTTTAAACTTTTTGGCTCAAATCACAACTTTTCCCCGCCTCCCGCCGACCCGCGTCCAATCACAGGATGCCACGTGGCACTTTTGGCAAGGGCGGAGGTTTGGAGACAAAATTTCCCTTGAAAATTTTTGGATTTGGATTTTGGGAAAAATTCTCGATTTTTCCCCGCGACCAATAGGCGTTTGACACGTGGCATAGGGTTTCCTTGGCGGAGGCGTGCATCGATTTTTGCCATTGGGATTTTTGCCTAAAAATTTCTATATCTTAATTTGCCCGTCATCCGCATCTCCCTGCGCAAATCGGAACACGCCATGTGTCCCTTTTCGCCGCCCCCAGGCACGCAAAGGCGTTTTGCGCCTTGTGCCAAAAGAGAGGAAAATTCTCAATTTTCCTCCCCGCTCCACCAACCCGCCCAAAGGGAAAAAATTTCTCCCTAAGCCCGCGGACTTCCAAAGGGAAAATTTCACCCTAGAACTCCACCAGGCCATAACTTGAGTTTTATAGGGAGTTAGGAGGACTTCTTTATATCACTGGAAAGGTGAGAAAATTTTCTATCCATTGGGAATGGTTTAGGGAAATTTGGGAGGCGTTAAGTAGGGGAAAAATCCTGTTGAAGTTATGAGTCTATTAGAGAGCAGAAATGGAAGTAAATTACCCCGAACCTAACTAACATATGTAACCCTAATTTTTAGAACCTTGTGAACTTGAATGGCTAACAAGGAAACTTTTGTTTGGTAAGTAGGGTTTTGATCTCAGAACTTATTTAGTAAAGACTGTTGTCTTGCAACTCGATTATAGACACTTCTAAACAAAACAAAAAATATTCCATAATTTTCCTAGCTAAACCTAGTTTGTTTCTTGGTCTCAAGTGGTTGTTTGAAGTGGGTATCACATGATGGATGTCATATGTTTCTTGGGTGGGCATGGCAATTTGATTTAAGGGATTTTGTTATGGTAGACAAAGTACTCGTACCATAATTAAAATGATTTAAAAAATTTATTTTGGCCTTTGAAAAAGTAAGGAAGCACAAAGTTTATTATTCTTATTAGCAAAGGAGTTTGTGAAGGAGGTGTTTAGGGCATGAGAATGTTATGCTTTTGTGGTAAAAGATGTTTAAAGAAGAAAAATTTGAAGAAATGCAAAATGGGGTTAAGAAATTGTTGACGAACTAAGGATATAGCCTTATAGATGCCCATAGGTTTACCTCCCAAAAGATGTATTGAACACCAAATTGAGTCCTTGTGTGCCATCTCTTATCACTCCAAGGAAGAATGGATATTGGAAAATGTGTGTGAATTTAAGAGTCTTGAACAAGATCACTATAAATTATCAATTTCCCTTACCCCGGAGCGATAACATTCCATATTTGAATACAAGAAGGAAATGAATGGAAAAGAATGTATTCAAGACTAAAGAGAGGTTATATGATTGGTTGATTATGCCATTTGGAATCAGTAATGCTCAAGCACTTTATTGAAGTTAATGACAACGAACATTAGGACATAATAAGTTTGTCATTGTTTATTTTGACAATATTCTGATTTTTAGCTGGTCTAAAGAAGAACATTTGAGGCATCTACAGGTGGTGATGGAGGTGTTGAGAAAAGAAAAGTTTTTATAAACCTGAAAAAGTATTCTTTCTTAAAGGACGAGCTTATATAGATGAGCTTTCTCATTTCCAAAAATGGAGTAGAGATGGATGTCAAGAATGTTGAAGTCATCCTTGATTGGCCCTTGCCTGAGATTGTTACTGAAGTGAGAAGAAGCTTATATAGTTCGATGAAATTCTACATCAAAAATATTAGAATTTTCAATGGTAGGGCAAGCATCATGTATTGTTTGAAATGAAAAGAATTTAAATGGACACATGCAGCCCAAATAAGTTTCGAGGTGTTCAAGACGAGGGTTACAAAGACACGTGTTAATGTTGCCTGATTTTAATAGTGTTTCAAGTGGAGTGTGATGCTAGCGGGGTTGCTGTTGGAACCATCTTGAACCAAGAAGGAAGACTAAGTGCATATTTCAGCATTCAGCAAGAAGCCCAATTAGGTAAGGATGAAATATTAAGTTAATGAACAGGAATTCTACACTATTATTCAAGCCTTGAAGCATTGGTGACATTACCTGTGTTCCAAGGTATGCATCTTGCAAACCAAGCACTGAGATTTGAACTTCATAAACACACACCCAATGATGAATCAGAGGCATGTTAAGCAGGTGGAGTATCTTCACATGTATACATTGGTACTTGAACAAAAACTAGAAAAATAATAAAGTAATTGATACCTGAGAGCTTTGCTCATCCTTATAGCCAATGTGGTAATTGGGTTTGAAGAAATCAAGGAATTATATGAAGAAGACAAATTTTGCAGCAACATTTCAAGCTGGCAAAAATCATCTCATTTATGATAGCCCTCCATAACTTGATCATTTATTGCAAGACGGTTATGTATTCAAAAGAAGGCAGCTTTGTATTCCTAAAAGATAATTATGGAACAATTTGATAAAAAAGTTGCATAGTGGTGGTTTAGGTGGTCATTTTGGCCAAAGATAAAACTCGAGCCATACCGGAAAAAAGATTATTATTGGCCTTCTTTTTCAACTTGCAAAAAGATTACAAAAATTTGTGTGTGTGTAAGGGTAAGAAAATATATTATTGACCTTCATTAAAGAAGTACGTTCTATTTGTACCAAGATGCAAAATTTGATAGATGTCTACAGGTGATAGCACAGCTGAAGGTTGTATACTCCTTTAACTATTCTAAATAGACCATGGGAAGACATAACAATAAAAATCTATTGAGATTACCTCGTACTCAAAAGAGGTTTTGATTTTATTTCCATGGCGGTTGACTCTTTTTCTAAGATGACCCGTTGTATACCCCTGCAAAGACACAGTTCAGATGGATTACTTCGGAAACTTAGTTCATATAGTGATATTACTAAGTTATTTTTGGAAAACTGGAAAATTTTGGACACAACATAGCAATTTAAGTCATCACCCTTGAAGTTGTGAATAAGTCAGCAGGGAGTTCGATAAGGTATCAAGCAGGTGATAAGCCAAAGCAATGAATCTTGTGCTACCACATACTGAATTGGCTTACAATAATTTTGTGAATAGAAGTACAAGTTATATTCCATTTCATATTGTGTATGGAAAGAGCCCTAGGGGGTTGGAGACTTTGTTTCTTTGTCAATAGAACAGACACACAACGTTGATGCAAGAGTCTTTGTTAAACAACTTCAAAAAGGTTAAAGAGCACTTGGATTTATCCAAAAGTATGCTACTAAGGGGGTTAAGACCTTCAAATGAGATGATTGGGCTATGGTTCATTTGAGCAAAGACCTATTTCCAAAAGGAGAATATTGTAAGTCTAAATATAAAAAGTTGGAGGAACCTTGCAAGATTTTGAAGGGAATCAATGACAATGCCTACAAAATTGACATATCACAATGGACTAGACATTTCTCCACTCCTAATATTTCTAACTTGTATTCCTATTATGAAACTGATCATTCAAACGAACAAGAAGAATAGTTAATTGACAACATCAATTGCCAAAAATCTAACCATTCAAACTTGAGGTCTTAAATCTGGGGTGTGCTTCAACTTGGAAGGCACCACCTAAAATAGTATCCAATCAAATGAAAGAAAAATCTACAGGCAATACATGGATGTCAAACGCACAAGTACCAAAGGTTAGGCATAGGTGAGGACCTCAACTTTTACAACCGAGGGAGGATAATGGAAGGACATCCCAAGACAACAATCTACAATAAAAATGGAGATAGGAAACTAATGTACTCCTTGATCAAAGACACAATCGTGTCCTTGATAAGCAAGGCACTCAACTTTTACAAACTAGGGACGAATATGGAAAAACATTCCAAGAGGGCAATCTAAAATAAATATGGAGATACGAAACTTATGTGGTCCTTGATCAAAGAGTCAATCATGACTTTGAACAAGGACTCAAATCATCTATATAATTGGGGAGTAGAGAAAATTCAGATAAAGACCAAGTCTTTATAATAGATTTTTGCCAGAAAAAAATCTGGCTATTAGATGTAATCAAAGAGTTTAAGAAAAAGGTAACAGGAATTTAGAGGAGAATAACAGACTTGGTTGATTAAGCATGAGAATAGGTTGCAAATTGAATAGGGGAAAGGGAGATTGGGGCGGCCGAATATGCAACAGGTACTGAAGCTGCTACAAGAATTGTAGTGTACTAGTTTTTATATTTTATAAAAACTGCGTTTAGATGAATTTTTCATCTATATGCTTTATGTATTTCCGGGTTCTATAGTTATGCCATAACTTCTTCCTAATCTAACAAAAATTGCAAGGCAAATATTGTAGCATTGTCAATAGGTCTGCTGCCCCATCAGTTTCCAGAGTGCTCATTTACTTACACCATCAGAAATGAGGAAGATGTTACAACAGTACACAGCTAGAGAAGAAATGTAAAATGTTTAATCCATTGTGTTGACACTGAGTCATATTGGCACTCACAGTCATTTCACCTTTCATCACTAGTTTTCTATAAATGAAACAAATTATATTAGTCGAAAGTGTCTTCTCCTGTTACACTGACTGCTCGGTTACAATCCAGTACACTATTTTGGGAACAACTATACGAGGAGTTGGTTAACTTGGTAAACATCAAGTCAAAACCAGGGGTGTATTCTCATAAACTGAAATCAGAACAAAGATGTCAATAAAAGAGGTGAGAATAGTTTACAGACTTTCACTATGCATGCAATTTGAATCCATGAACTCACAGCTAGTAGATTATCAACGAGGAAATAGTTTTAAAACCATTCTCAAAGAAACAAGGAAATAGTTTGGAAACCATTCTCAAAAAAATTAGGGTAGATATAATTTAAAGTCTCACAAATTTCAATCCATCAATCATACACCCAACCGCTCCAACAATAGTTTCCACAAGATACATGCCATACCACTAAAATTTACAAATATTGCCTTCTCTTATGCCAGGCTAGAGTTTCATCTTCGATACAAAAGGCTTTTAAAGTAATTTAAATGCCTCACAACCCATATACCTCGACAGTACCCAAAAAAACTGATTGCAGATGCTAAGAGAATTACAATTAAAAAACTATAGAAGGACAAAACTGGAAGACGAAGCTGTGATCCAAGCCAAGCATATAATTTAAAAATTGAAAGGCTAGAGTTTCAGCTTCAATACAATGAGCTTTTATAAGTAAATAAATTAAAAACAGCAAAAACCATACTTCTTATAAGTACCCAAAAAAATTAACTCCGATAATTACAACAAAATGATCTACAGGGCATAACTGAAAGACAGGAAGTTGAAATCTAAGCCAAGCATGTAGGCTGTTTAGAGCATGTGCATAAGTGCTAACACATTCTGTTTGGTCTTTCCTTAATTTACAAGAAACCTTGTGGTGGTTCTCATCATGCCAGTACTACAATGCATTCCACAATTTGTCTTTCAAGATGCTGCTGCTCTTTAACCAGATCTGCAAGCTGCTGTTTAAGTTAATGAATTTGCTCTGTTAATGCTGTATACTACTGCTACCAACAGCAGTAGTGAATCTGCTTTGTCAGCACATTCATGTGTAGCCAGAATTCAGCATGTGGACCTTTTCCTAGTACGCCAGCAATGAGTTTCATCTTCAATACGAAAGCTTCTAGCATATAGTAAAATAAACATTGCAACATATGTAAATATAGCCACAAGAGATAACATCCGAAATTACATGGATTGCTATCATGCAAGGCAACAAAGTTTCATCTTCCAGACAAGATTTTACAATTATACTAAATAAACCATGCCAGTTTGTTTTAAAACCTATAATTTTTAATAAAATGAACTTTGTCAATACCAAAACCTCTAATCTTTAATAATTTGAACTTTGTCCATACCATAAGACATGATTGCACACTATTCCAAGATATGGCAACAATTTGATTGCATACATTGCCTTCCCTGTAAATTTCTCCCTTCATTTAATGACAATTTGACATATTCAGACAAGTTATCACTTGAAAACCAAGAACCAAATCTAGTCCTTGAACGGCAATGCAAGAAATGCTGCACTGGAATTCATTCAATGGCATTAACAGAATCAAAGTTATTAATTTGAGTTAGGCAAGTCTCATGTTGACTGCCTCATTGCTGTGCACATTGCACTCTTGGTCCACTACCAGAGGCCTCTTCATCTTCTTCATAAGCTTCCTGCTGTTGATTTTGCTTCCTTCTCATTTCTTCTTCAATGTTGACATCTAGAAGTGTCGTCTCTTCACACTCATCAAGCTCCATGTCTGTCAGCTGAGTTGCAGGTCTAGGCGGCAACACCGCTTCCAGTGCCTTGCATTGTTCAGGAGTTAGGGAGTCCGGAAAATCTACAGAAAATGAACATAGAGCTTTCCTTTCATAAAAGGCCGCTGGTGGGCAGGCATTCCTTCGTCATTAATTGCCTTGAATTGACCTGATAGAATTAGCAAGACAACTATCTAAGAATGTCATAGTAATAAAGAAAAAATATGTCAGAAAGCCCGTAAGCTCTAGCAGGACAAGTTGTGAGAAAAATGTATTGTAGATCAGATGGACATTATAAACACATTTGAGAAGGAAAAATTTACCTGGCTTAACAACCTCGCCAGGACTAGATTTAATAAGCAGCTGCCGACCATCAAGGTGTGTCAAAATAAATTGGAAACCACACAGTGCCTCTGTCAATGTCAAAGAGTGTTCAACAAAGAGATCATCCCCTTTCTCTTGAATTTGGGATGCTCCTTTTGTTGAAGTACAAAGACAATATCCCCAGTAATAGTATCCGGCTGCATAATAATATTTAGAAATCAGACTTGACAAGCTATAGCAGAGTAAAACCGAGTTATCAACTAAGTTTTAAAAAGTGTCACAGAGGCAAGAGAGCAAGAGGAATAACAAATCTTACCGCTTCATCTGCTTCTCCAGGGAATGTGATTCTCTGACCATTTTGCATTCCCTTCTCAACAACCACCTCAAGCACTTTCTTATCCTGTACCACCTTTTCACCCTTACATTGCGGACACTTATCTTTGTCATTGATAGTCTCGCCTGCAGAAGAGGGACTTGTGTGAGGTATAAAGACAAAAGAACCATATCAAGCAATACACTATATCCATTGTAGTATAAGGATTACCTGTTCCTTTGCAATCAGAGCAAACTTGCTGCATTTGCTGGATCATGGAAGGACCAAGTTGTCTAATAGAGACTTTCATGCCAGAACCCTGACAGCCAGAGCACTTCATTGATGTACCAGACTTTGATCCTTTCCTGGAAAATAATTCAAGCAGTTACACAGGAATCCCTATCTGGATTCTGAAGCTAAAACACCTGGAATTAGATGAGTATTATAAACAATAACATCCCTCAAGACCACACTAATTTTAGCGATCAATATCAATAACGCAAAACATTTTCATTTCAATTTAATGGAAGAAGTTATATGGAAACCTATAGATTCAGAGATTACAAGCTACCAACTTACCCTTTGCACTTGGAGCACAGCACATTGCGTGAAAGTGACAATTTTTTTGATGTTCCATTGTAAAGGTCCTCCAATGATACTTTCAATGGGTGAACAACATCTTCTCCTCTTTTCTGCCTACGTCCTCCCCTGCCAGCTCCACCTTCATAGCACAACATTCAAACAGAAAACAAGTTACTAAAAGTAGAAAGTCGCACAAGTCAGATACAACCCGATGATCATTTGTATTACAAGAAACTTACCTCCAAAACTTCCACCAAAGAAAGATTGGAAAATATCAAATGGGTCATGACCTCCACCCCCACCCATTCCTTCTTTAAGTGCATCCTCTCCATATTGATCGTAAATTTCCCTCTTCTCTGGATCACTCAGTACCTCATAGGCTTGTGCAAGTTCCTTGAACTGCAATTGAAACAATATGAGTATGACCAGAAAATTATCACAAAAATGAAATAAAATTCTTATCCGGGTTATCAAAAAGAGCTCTGGCATATAATAAAATAATTCATGAATACATAAATGGCAACTCTACTAAGAAACTACTTCAAATCTTGGATATTAGGATGTCACTCTAGCAAATAACCAGTACAGATATCTTTAAAATATATCTGAAACATGCTGAGAGATAAATCTTGGCATTTATCTTGGATATTTCACAAACCTATTAACTCTATTACCTTCTCCATGAATTTCCCACAGGCTGGTGACAAATGGCCTCAATCTAGCTGCACCACCTTTTAGGAAAAGACAGGCTCCAATTCCATCGTATGGCCAAGATATTACAAGTTTTTGATTGAGTTATCCAAGCATAAAAAGACAAAAAAAAATTGACAGTCAAATGAAAACCAAACTTAAGATTGAAATCCCCATGTGACATTCAAATGGTCATCAAATTTAAGGCTGGCCATTGACTGTTAACAACTCAGTTACTAACCAAACCAGCACACATGGTAGGACATCTCTCGGCATAACAACAATGATACCTTACACAACCATACTCTACAAACATTGTGTTTACATAAACCTTGGGGGCATAATACAGGAAGTCTGGAAAACATTTAAATGGTTGGTACTGGTAAACAACATTGAAGCCTACCCTGACAAGCTGATTCAAAAGTAGGCCAACACTAAAAACAATAGGAGCAGTAGCAGAAAACAAGGTCAAGAGAAACCATGTTATCATCTAGTGATAAACAATGTTGTCATCGAGTAATAAACACTAGAACCACCGTTCAATTAGGCACCTAATAAAGTAAATAAATTTACCAATGAAAAAGATCAAACGTTTCTCAAATACCAAAAATATTTTACACAACCTAGACCTTGATTTATTGAATAAGTAAAGAACAACTGCTCCCAACTGAGTTGCCCACCCCAATTTATCCATTTTTACCTAGAAAATGGCTAGTAAAGCTGTAGGTCTCTAAAATCAATGTCAACGGTGCAGTCTAAAATCAAGACGTGGTCATTTTCCTGTCTTGTGTTTTTGCTAACATGAAAGTTGAAACATCAACATAAATGATCAAAAACCTATCCAAAGAAAAGCTATCCAAAAATATAATTGAAACACAAAAGGCAAAAAAAAAAAAAAAAGTTCAGCCAAGAAACAACTTACAAAAATGAACAAAAATCGAACAATTATCATTATGAAGAATTTAACCAATTCAGAAATGACAAGGTGTAGACAGAGTTTGAAACAGGAAAAGCACAAAAATAACCAAGTTCAGTAAAGAAACAACTTACAAAAGAGGTACAAAAATAACAATTATTATTATAAAGAATTTAACCAATTCAGAAAATGCATTTCTATGACAAAGGCACCAACTTTTCTTATAGATAAGAAAGACTTAATAACAAACTGCCTTGCCACGTCACAAGATCCTTCAAAATGCACCAAAATCACCTTGGTTCCACACGCAATTCACCTCCCAATCCCAATCAACAATATGTTTGAATTCTGCTACATCTAGTTGCAAAATAACATCCCAGTGCCTCTGCTATACATAAACTAGTACAGGTACCCTTAAACATGTCCATTTGAAAAACCCCAATAGATATCAATCTCACCTTCTACAAAAACTTCCAACTGACTGGTGACAAATAACATCAATCTAGCTGCACCAATGTGTCAGGCTTGACAAAATCTTTCCAGGAAAAACATTTGAATCCAAACTCCACCATATGGCCAAAATATTGCAAATTTTCCAATTAACTTAACAAAACAAAAAGAAATAAAAGACTTCTAACAGGTCAAATGGATGTCAAATTTATTGCCATAATTACCTTGTGACAGTCAAAAGAATGTCAAATTTAATGGCGTAGTTAATTGTTTACCCATGAACATTACATCTCCCCACCGCTACCACCCAATGCCATTGTAGAACACTTATCGGCATAATAAAATAACAGAGTTTAGTATACACCCATTCCCACTAACAATTGTTATGATAACTCAAATGGGTATGTTAAATACATCTATCTGGAAACACTGATAGATATAAATCTCAAGGCTCTTATCTAGGAATTCACATATATCACATTAATTATAAGCTCCATTATTTTCTACTAAAGTTTCCAACGGACTAATGACATATGACATTAATCTAGCTGCATATTGTCAGGCTTGGAGAAATCTTTCCAGGAAGGAGATTGCAAATAAAAAAATACAGGATGCCAAAACTCCACCATATGGCCAAGATATATTTACTTCTCAAAGCTTTAAAAAAAATAATATATACATATATATATCTTTTTAAGTGAGGGGGCAAATAGACATCAAATTTAATGATTGTTTATCCACAGATATTACATCTCCCCACCACCATCCCCCACTGCCATTGCAGAACACCTATTAGCATAATCAAATAAAAGATCCCTCTCGATTACAATGTGGTAGCTCATTTGTTTCTCGATAATTCGCCTCCAAATTGTACTGTTCTCACCTCAGTAAAACAGGTTCATTTTGCTAAGATGCTGACCATTGCAGAGGTACCAAATGCCAATCCACTGAGCTATTCATGTCATGGTAACATACTTCTTTCTTGCAAATATTAAAATAGCATGTGCTTTGTACTTAGAACAGCCAAGGATGCTCCTGCAGGCAGTCACTGCAGTGATGTCCTTGGAAAGGACTCATAATTGAATTAGATATAAATTTGAAGAATTTGTCTGTGTGAGAGACGAAAGCAGGGAATGAGAAAGCAGCGACATCTGATAATACCGATTCAAAATAATAAAATATATAAGTCTGCGCTAGGAAAACAGGAAAATGGTATAGGGACGCATTTCACTGGAATATAGTCTAACGCAGCATTAAAAATTTAAATGGCAATCAAGTCTTTTCTTGGCATTTTTCCTCTACAGCTCTTACTCTTAACTCAAATTTAACTATTTCTGATACAGGATTTAACTTTGATGAAGGTGAAATCCATGGTGTTTCTCTGGCTCACACCCACCGTATAATTTCCCCTACAAAAAGGAATCACACCCTTGCAAGATGAATATCAAGTTACAAAAGGAAGCAGCTGACGGTTCAATGGTGATGTCATAAAATTCCATTGTATGGTATTTGCTAATCAAGATATGAAACAATGTTTCTCTAGTTTTCAAGATAGTAGAAAATGGTAATGTAGCGATAGTACAAGCACAACAATAATCTCCTTGTATATTGGAGATGGTATGAGAAAGGAACGGATGGGGACGGCAATTAACAATCCACTTATACATTAAAACATAACGAAATTATAGAAAACATATTTACAGTTATTCAATCGTCGAAATTCAACTCTTTAAACATCATTAAAGATTCTAACAAGCTTAGATGGACAATTAAACTTGATAAATGAAATTTAGGTACAAGTTGTAAAGATAAGTAATAGATTGTCACACTATCAATGATCATGAAAATAACTGTAACGATAATTTTTTGGAGTATTACTTTTGTATACAAATATCCAATAACATTTCATTTTCAGCGGATTGGTTATGTCCAATTTCCCAATTTTTGACACAACCACCGGTTTAAAATAAGAGAGGGAAAGGGGAAACGAAGGCAGATGAACCATTTCTACAAGCCACGTTCTTTCCGGTCATCGATTATCTTTGAGTGTGTGAATTGACATTAATCATTGAGTAGCAAAGGGAGAACACTCGAAAGAGACTATCACATAAACTTCAATTTAATATTTTGTCAACAGACGCGCACTTCCAACGGCGGTATTCGTGTTCACCATTGAAAGCATTTGACAATAAACCCCAAATTTATTAACATACACAGGAACATGATGTTGTTACTAACATTTTCAAAACAAACCCACCGTTCCGATTTCAATCGCAAAATTACGGTGATGCGAAAAACATATAAGCAAATAGAAAAATTCCTATTGCATTGGCAAAAGCAGAAGCTAGTTTTGAGAGGAAAAGACATGGATACCTTTTCAGGATCCCCACCCTTATCGGGATGGTTTTTAATGGCAGCCTTCCTGTAGGCTTTTTTCAATTCATCCTGCGAAGCAACTTTGGGAACTCCAAGGACCTCGTAGTAGCGAGTGTTATCGCTTTTCTTTTGAGCACGGCCGAACATTTTCACTGGTGCGAGAGAAAACCTATTCTCAATGGAATTGGCAAGGCGAGAGGTATTACTTATTGCAACCAACGCTCGCGATCGCAGCCATTCCTTTCAACGGACACATCTGCACCCTTGGATTTAATAAATGGAACCCTCTCGAATGCCATCTACAGAATTCCACACCTTTTATTTCTATGCTATGTATGGTGGAAGACCCGAGTGTCAAACCCTTTTTATTTGGTTATGTGTTCATTGTGGTGGGAGTGTCAACCTTTTTTGCTAGGTTTTTTTCCTGTACAACATCTTTGATTTGTTGCATATGCCTTTTTGGCATCTTTAAATTTTATTGTCGATTATTTTTCCATCAAATTTTGACACTAAGTTTGTTTTCTCATAACACCTATAACTCTTATACAATCGCTCTCGCTTTGGGATCTAGGTAGTTTTTTCACAAAAGTTTCAAACTTGTGTATCATGGATGTAATCATCGTTTGCGTGAAGGCACATACGTTATTGAGGTTGTGGATTGCAAAGACATCATTGTTGGGAGGATCGATTTTGGAACCCTCAGAATTTGGGACTTTATAGTGACATGTTTTTATAGTAGGATTATTGTAATGCCCCATCCCGCCACACCTAATCGCAAGCTTATTCTAAGGTAGACAATTTTGTAACATTTGATTGTCGGCATTGTGTGTGAACTAATCGATCTAATTCTATGGAGCTTTATCTTGAACTCAATCGGTGTGTTATGGTAGAGTTACGTGGCCGTTAATTCACAAGGGGTCAAACTTTGTTTCGAAATGGCATGTTATGCCAAGCAAGTCTTAACCCTTTTATGAGGAGGGATATCATAAGTCAAACTTTGTTTGTGCACTGGTCAAGCATTTTGTTTTAGAAAATTGTGTGAATGTTGTGAGTAAGTGTAATCCACTATCGTAACTAACTCACGAGCGTGAAATCATAAATTGCAACTAATAGAATCTAATTATTAAAATAATAATAATAATAATAAGTAAATAAGAAATAAAATAAACAAATAACCAAAAGATAATGTGTTATAAATGCCTTTGGAGGAGGTTGGCGAGTAGAGGGAGATCTTTTTCCCGACACACACAAGGAATGGAGGCTCATAAAGATATTGGTGTGAATTTATAGATATCTTCCAAAATTTTCCTTGTTGTATTCTCTCTTGAAGCCATCACTTTTCTACTACTAGTTACGTATTTGCAGAGCTTATCAAAGATTCTCTGACAAATCAGCCATGAATTCAAACAATCTAATCAAATCATCACTTTTTTGGTTTATTTCCCCCAAATATTATCCGGCATATTAATCAATGCCTTTTTATAAAATTCGGATAGTTTGGTGTTGGAAGACTATATTTCCTTTTGTGCTTTCATCAACTCTTGTTTAATATTTCATTTTGTTTTCTCTCTTCCTTCTACAATATGTCCTTGACTTTTCTCTCTTCCTCTAGGTTATGTTTCCATTTGGCCTTTTCTTTCTAAGCTTTCTTTAACCTCTTACAATTCTCCTAGTGTTTTTTAATCTATTATTCTTACTTGTCCCTTCCTATAAATTTTTCTTCACTTCTTCTAGTTCCACTTGTGCATGTTCATTCGCAACGACTGCAGTCATAGAGGAAGATGATTTTATCCTCTTCTCCAACTCAGGACTTATTAACTATTGTTTTTATGTTTTCTTTATCATTTTCCATGTTTACCTCTAACTTTTAAATTTTATTATTCCACTTATTGTTCTCTCTCTCTCTCTGCCTTTAGAAATGTTGTGTATACCACATCATTATTCATTTTTGATACATTTATTTTGTCACAAGGTTTCATTCGATAAAATCCATTTGAAGGGTGATTACATCGTAGTCACTAGAAACCATTTGATTCTTTGGTTTCACAAATTTAGGCACAACATACATGTATTCCATGGTATATGTGTCTGGGTTATATGTAGGTAATAGTTTCATTGTGGAAGGATTTGAAGTTACAAGATGGCAAGTAACATTTACTTCTTGTTTATTTTATCTCTTTCGATATGTGGGCAAACTCGGCTCGATAATCAAACCCCGAGGTGTTTGGAGGAATGAACTTCTTAAATGGAGGAGTAATTAAAGTTTGGGGAGAATTTCCATGTGGATTAGCAATTTATTAGGGGTGGCACCGCCTTTTGTAATTAGTTGCCTTGAGGCAATGCTACCCTGCGCAAGAGTAATTGTATCTATGTCTTTCTTTTGCCTCTTCTCGAGTCCTTATTGGATGAGAGGAACTTCAACCTGCTCTGTATTGGCCTCTTTAGAATATTTTTGTTGTGGTGCATTTTGACCACTACTACCACCATCACTAGAACCGACAACAATAACAACACTAATAAAATCATTGCGCTGACTTCTCCTCTTGAATTTTTAACATGTGTTTAAACGTTTGTTGAGGATTTGACTCGAAGAAAAATGCATTGGATTATTGTTGACCAAAATGAGCTCACACTTCATTTCGGGAAACTGGTATCGATTTCCTCTTGAAGTGCTTCAATTTTTATTTTTACATGTTTTAAGCACTTGGGAACCTTCGAATCCATAAAAATCACTTGTTTTAATCATATTTGGGTTCACCTTTCTCTAAAAACCCCTTCACTTGGTTGGAAAAAATCCCCTTTTTCCCAAAAAATATGAAAAATCCTTCGAAATTTGCATTTTTGCATTTTTCCCAGGCCGGGAACTTTTTTGCAAAGTGCAAATTTCGGACCTGGGGAACTTTTTGCACAATCATAGTTTTTAATGTGCAATCTTTTTAGACGCTCATAACTTTTGATCCAGTAACGAAATAAGGCAAAATTTATATCATTAGAAATTTCTTGAAGAGTACTACATGATTAATGCATTTATTGTCCACATTAAAGTGTTTTACCATAGTGTGAAATTTCAAAAAAGGAGCTCACGGTCGTTTTTAGGTACAAGCTCTACAAAAATTAATGATGCCCATGTTGGGTCTGCAAACTTCAATGTTGATTGGTCTTGGGTGGTTGAAGAAGTGGTTGGGATCTTTAATTTCATATTTAATCTCTCTCTTTCTCACTTCTATATATTGTAAACTTCTCATTTGAGAAAAGGGGGATATTCTAGGCATGGGGAAACTCTGCCAATTTGTTTTCTCAAATTCCTTGAGCTGCAAGCCTTCTCATGGGCTCTGTAAATGAAATTGTGCCTCTGTTTTACAAATGTAATGGACTGTGTATATTCATGGAGCAATAAAATTTGTGTTTTTGGTGTTCTCTCAACCCTTGCATTTATTTTCTTGCATTCTCTTACCTCTCCATTGTTGTTGTTCTATTATGTGCATACCTCCTTTTATTTGCAGGTTTATGATGTTGTGTTTCATGGATATTTGGTGGTGAATGGAGCTTGGTTTTGTGTCACAGTTGTCTGGCCTTCCCTTGCTGCATTTTCCACTCCCATTCTCCCTCAAGCAGGATATTTTCACCCCCTTTTCTTGGTGCTATCACCTCTCTTTAGTGTAGGATTTCCTTTTCATGCATCTTTCTAACCCTCTCTCTCTCTCCCTAGTCCCTTGGCATGGTTAGTTTAGGATTAGTTAGTTGTATTTCCTTTCTTAGGAGTAGTTTTAGCATTAGGATTAGGTAGAGGAACCATCCTTCTCTGGAGGTCCATCTCAAGTATGCAAGTCCCACAACTTGAGAGATGGTCCAATGTTAGCAAAAAGTAGGGATCTATCATTGTCATATCCCATGGTGCTACTTTTTTTGTGATAACAATTACCACTTGTAGTTGTTGTATACGGTGGTCCTTTCTTTGAAGGCAAAGCTTCAAGGCCTAACCTATCGAAAGCTCTTCTATGATGTACCTCTAGTGGAAGCCAAATGCCTTGTCCTATTGAACCCAAACCACCATCACTAAAACCCATCTTTTCAGCTATAACTACCCTTGTAGTATATGTTTTTTCATGATTTCATTCAGACTTGGTTTATATGAGTTATCCCCTAGAAGGGAGTGTGTAATACCTCATTAGAGTCCCACCGATCATCACTACTTGCCTTTGTGGGATGCGCTTCATTCCACAATCTACTAAAAAACATCTTCTGGAGAATAGAATCGTATCCTGAAACAACTTTGGATCACCTAGGTCTCGCCTCATAGACCAAAAGGCATTTTTTTTACCCTGTCTAATTTTTATCTCGCAAAAGAAGATCTAGATGCTTTGTCACGGTTTTAGAGGAGGATTGTTTATCGGCTTTTACATTAAAAAAATGTCATATTGAAAACCCTCTCGACTCTTTTTGTGGATGTAATCACAAAATTTGTGTTGACAAATCTTGAAAACTAATTCCTTTCTCAATAAAAATTTCATCCATTAATTTTTTTACGTCATCCTAAGAGTTCTTGTTTTTCAATTTTTCTAGTAGGGATTTACTTTCATGTTGAATTTTAGTGACAGAGTTCTTGTTCGCCACTACCGTTGTTTTAATCACCTCACATGTGACATGGGTCATACAATCAATGAAACTCAACATCAAACTTAAAAATTTGTAAAATGTCATGTGCCACATTGTGATTAACTAAATTTGAACTAAACTATGTAATATGAAGATAGTTAACCTAAGTTATGAACAATTGTAAATGGAGTGAATAAATGTATAAAACAATATATTAATGATCTAAGAAAATATGTAAAATGAAATAATAAACCCTAATGTGCAAGAGAGAAGATGAAAGAACTCAATTGATAATGGATACTTATCGGATGGTGTTGCGTTGATGAAAAAAAATAGAAAGTAGGAGCGACGTGTCGGGGTCGCAGAGGACAGATTGGGCGATGTGGCTAGACTAGAGTGCCTAGGAGAGGATTGGAGTGCCCACGGGTGCTCGATAAGTAAAACAAGCACCCTAGTCTAGGAAAAGGTCTGGACTTGGTCTTCACATGTCCTGGAGATGACTGTTATCCTTCACTTTGCTTGTCACATTAATTTTCCTATATTCCGCCGAATGATCAAAATATTCGAAAACAAAGAAATAACCTGTAAAAGACCAAAAGGAAGTATCAAAACCCTAAAAAAGAAAGATGTAAATGAATGGGTCAGAATGACCTTAGTTGCCACAATAGTGGGATTATTAACTGAGTGTTGTACTACATTTCAGACTTGGATGTAGTTCTAGTGTGTGTGTGCATGTCGTGCCCTAGGTGCTCTTGTGTCCAGTCACACTTTGTGAAATAATGAGCAATAGCTAAATGTAGAAAATGTAATAGAATGTGTGCATGGAATAGAATAGAATCCCCCCTATGAAGTGTGATGTAGATGTCCTAGCTTGTGCCTTGATGATGGAGCTATGTGGATGTCAATGCAATAGATGGATGTAACTCTAGATGAGTGATAGATAGTAGATGATGTTAGGTCCCTCATTATGGTCTCATAACTTTATATTTATAGGGTTCTCTTGCTCTAATTTCATAATTAACCCCAAAAAGGCTGACCACAAGAAAGATAAAGATGAAAAATGGCTAGAAGAGGCCCAAAAAGTGGCAAGAAAGTGCAAAAGGACATGGGCGCCCCAGTGGGACAATGGTGCCCATGGTGTCCCAAGTACAAAATTGGGCACCCCAATCGAGGCTAAAATAACATGGAATGTCATAAAATGGTTGGGCATATGGGTGCAATAGGTCACAAATTATGAAATAAAATAAATAAGATGGCCAAAAGGATGGGGGTTAATTAGTACTTTCTTCACTCAATAACCTTCTAAATAGTAGTATGAGACTGGGATAAATAAATGTCTAAAGTGCATGATTTTGTGACTACATTTTCCCCCACTTTATGTTGGTGAGTGGAAATCTTGGTAACATAAAGTAGATAGAGATGTGTACCTGATGTCCATGAAGAGTGTAGTAAAAATGCACCGAAGGACTAAACAAAAGCGTGGAATGAAAAAAATATGGAAGAGCATGGAAACTATAAGATGAAAAATGTGCAAAGAAAAAGTGATGAGAGTGAACCTAGGGTAGAACATGTGTGTGTGTAGTTGTCGCATAGTGTGTAGTGTACCTGCATGGTTAGTAAAGCATGTGTGTGTTATAATACGGAATGTTGTTGTTGTTGTTTGCCCCCATTTGACTACTTGTTTCTCATACGGCCGGACTTGTAAGGAGAAAACGATCAAGTAGTCAAATATGTATGTATGTAAGTGTAAAAATGCTATGTAAAAGACACATGTGTATGTAAAATATGCTAATGTAAATGTAAAGGTAAATGGAACATGTGCACTTGATCCATGTGAGAGAGAAAGTGTAGAAGGATATCATGTACTACTGATTTTTTGGGGTGATCTCATGCCATAGGCCAAAGAAGTGTAGGGAGGAAATGCTCTGTGTCCTCAAGCTCTAACTACTTCTTTGAAGTGTGTGTAGAGATCTTTGTATTGTCCTAGTTTTTGGGTGATCTGATGCCACTGGCCGAAGTAGTGTAGAGAGGCACACCCACTGTAACCTCCAATCCTATAACTGCTTCCCAGAAATTCTAAGGACACCATGTCTTGTAAAATCCATTGTGTATGGGGTTTGTAGACTAGTTTGAACCCACTCATTGTATGTAACCCACAATGCCAAGGGTGAAAAGTGCACTGAACTAAACCGGTGTAAATATGTTGTGTTAGTATGTAAAACCCCCAAATGATGCCCCCCCTCTTTGGGGGTGCATGTGACATCGCTGATAGGAGAATGCAACCCCAAAAGAGGACCAACTGCATGTATTTTATAACCTTGAAAAGTGTTTGGTAGAAACCAAGGCACACACAAACAAGAAGGCTAGCCAAAAACAAGTGTAAACACACATGCATATAGAAAACAATGTATAAGCTATGCAAACAATGTGTAAGCTACCAATCAAAGTAATGTAAGCAAGAAGACAAGTAACTTGGGAAAAGTGGGCTACAAACATGGGACATCACTCATGATGTCACAAAACATGTGAGGTCATCATGACCACAAACAACAAATAAGTGTGCACACCAAACATAGGGCAGGCCCTGCAAAAAACAACAATAGGAGACAATAAGATAGACAATAACAAACAAGTATGGAAAAAATATCCCTACATAAAAATATTGCACATGAAGCACTTGTTAGCATGTTAGAAAGATAACTAGTATGTCAAAAGTGTGTATAAGCAAGTAATGTAAAGTGTTAAGTACAAAATGAAACAATATCACTGGAAGAGACGAATGTGGATGCCCCCAATGACCAGTGTAGGAAGGGTAGAAGGTGATCATCCATGTACTACGTGTAAGAGACATGTATCTACTGATCACAACTAGAAAAAGGCGTGAACACATGTGTGTATGGTATAGATAAATGACATACAAGTAAGATAACTAGCATGTGTAATAAAGTGACCATGAACAAGCAAAAGTAAGTAAGAATAAGTATAAGAAACCATATATGCAGTATGTTGTGGATGGATGGAATGGAATGCAAGATGGAGTGATAGGAGCCATGTGCCCCCAAGTGGATGGAAATGTATGCAATGAGGTTCATTTTTTTTCCCCCTCAGCAGTCAAGAATGAACCATAAACGAGAGTGTGTCATTGGGAAATGGTCGAGTAGTGTGTGTTGTGTCTGCATTGTGAATGAATGTGTATGTGCATGGTGATGAAATGTAACCTAGTGAATGATGTGTGCATGAACCTTATAGCCGAAGCATATATCACGATTAGATGAATGCATAAGTGATGATTTAGCCTAAGCATATATCACTATAAGATGAATGTATGAGTGATGATTTATCCTAAGTGTATATCACTACAAAATGAAATGAAAGGAGGGTGTGGTGATGTAACCTAAGGTGTAGACCACTAGAAAATGATAGAATAGGTGATGATTTAGCCTAAAGTGTATGTCACTAAAAGATGAATAGTAGGGAGTGGTGATGTAACCTAAGGTGTATACCACTATAAAATGATAGAATAGGTGACGATTTAGCCTAAAGCGTATGTCACTAGCCTAAAAATGTCACATGGTAAAAGGTTGAGTAGTAAATGTGTAAGGTCCATTTGATTTGTAAACCCTCGAAGTTGAGTATGGACCGAGGAACTAAAGTGCATCATCGGGTGAGTAATGAGTGTAGCATGTAAAATACAATGTGATGATGAAAGATGACCATGTGATGAGTAGAATGTGTAAATACTTGATGTGTAGAATGCAATGCAAAAGTGTAGAATGTGAGAAATGTTATGTATAGAATGGGATGTTATGTATGATGGAAAGACAAGTGGTGTAGTATGTAAGATGGTGTAATGCTAGATGTGTAGAATGTGTAAGGTGTAATGTATAGAGTGATATGTAATATATGTATATAGAATAGTAAGTAATGTATGATAGACTCTGTATGATGAAGACTAGTATAATATATGATGTGTAAGTGCACAAATGTCAAAATGTTGTAAACTAGATGTAGAATGTAGGGTATATGATGTGTGACATGTGATGTGCAAATGAGTGCCTATGTAGTGCAATGTGTGGGGTTCAGTGTAGTAGTAATCCCTCAATAGTCAAGTGTGAACCGAAGCACAAGAGTGTGTCATCGGGTAATGACACTAGAATGTATGATGAATATGCCAAATGCGAGGATATGAATGTATAAGGATGTAAAATATGATGATTGTGACTATGCTAAGACTAGATAGGGGGAAGGTGGAGTGTCATGCCCCCTGAAAGTACGTGTGAATGAATTCACTATCCAATGATGGTGAAGGACGAATTTCCTTCATCTAATGCACAAGTTGAAAGCACATGAGCATGCTCTAATAATGGTGGTATAATATATAGATGTTGTGGTGGTGAATGAATTCTATGTGCATGTGAGGGATGACTATATGAAGAAGGTTGTGGCATCACAAAATGCATCAGGTGATGGAGATCTATGTGATGCGGAATGTGGAGGTGAAGAAGATCCATGGAATAAACCAAGGTGGTGATTTATGCCAAGATGATAGTAATGGGCATTGTCGAGGAATAGGCCTATACCGATGTGTAGGACTATTCAAATGATGTGTTCACGTAGTCGATGCTCGAGTAGGTGAGCTAGGGGTAGATTTTTCTTTGACAAAATAGAATGTGATGTGCTAGAAGAAGTAGGTGGTTCTTAGGAGGCTCTTGACTGGTTGAAGAAGACACACTAGAAATAGTGACATAATGCTCAATAGATGTAGAAGGAGTAGTATTTTGAGCCCATTTGGATGTAGCATGTGGAGATGGGCATGCGATAAAGCGTTGTGTAGTGGATGATATAAATCACTGATGTAAAGTAGGTAGGTAGTAATAAGTAACTCAAGAGTGTCATTGAGGATGAAACAACGAAGGAAAACATCCTTCATGTCATAGTAAGTATTGATGGACCCAAAGGGGAGATGAGTGTAACATTGCAATGCCTCAGCGGTAAGACTATGTTGAAAGGCCTTGAGTAATAATCTATCATTAGAATAAGAGGTCATAGCCATGTGGCAATGTAGAAGATGAGCATGAGGATCACCAGTACCATCAAAGCAAGTGAATTTAGGAAATGCCAAATTATGAATCTTCTTAGGAATAGGGTTACCATGTAATGAGTTATTGTCAATAGAAGCATAGTAAACCGTACTTGTTAGAGTAAGATATTGGACCTAAGATTGTGACTGACCTACGACATGCATGAGAGGGATAATATCTTGTGAAGGAATAATGGAAGATCGTAATAATGTATTAAGAGGTTGTAACTTCTCATGGTGAGTGATCATAGGGATGTCAAGAGATGATAGAGGATATTTTGATGTTAAAGGCACACTGGGAGTAGGTGTGCCGAAGAAGCTATAGTAAATGATGTAGGTGGAATATCCATAGCGATGGTAGGACTAGCATCAGAAACATCCTTAGGCAATGAGGTGACCGATGGAGATATAACTATGGGAGAAGATGAACTAATAGGCATGAATGATGGAATGAGAGGAGATGAAATAGTAGGAGAAGAAGAATTGATAGATGGGGGTGAGTCATGGACAGTGCTAGTAAAAATCTCATGCAGAGATGAAAGTGGAGGAGAAATTCCTTTGTCATCCAAATGAGAAGAAAGTGAAGCATTAGTAGCTTGTGGCTCTACAGTATCAGATAAAGATGTAGGAACAAATATTGCATCGAGAGGATCATCAACATGCAATGCCAGAGAACTATTAGGTGAGGCTAAATGAGAAGCATCTGGAAATTCAATAGGAGTTGGAGATGTAACTATGTGATCAACTTGAGTAACTTATGCTTGTGTAACCTCATCTAGGACTTGTGTTAAAACATTAGGATGATGGTACACATATAAACAACAATAGCGTCACCTAGAGCTTCATGATCTATGTCAGAAGATGGAAAATGAATAAGCGAAGGGAAAGGTCGATAACCAAAAATCAGTTGGAGTGTCAACAAAGGCATGACCAAAACTATCAAACTGTAGAATGATTGGAGATAGAGAAGAAGTATCTTTATCCATGAGGGTTTGTAGTGGATCCTAAGGAAAAATATTCTAAAGGTCGGGTTCACCAAAATGATTAACTAAATTTGAACTAAATTATGTAGTATGAAGATAGTTAATCTAAGCTATGAACAATTGTATAAATGGAGTAAATAAATGTAGTAAAGAATATGTTAATGATCTAATCAAATATGTAAAATGAAATACTAAACCCTAATGTGTACAAGAGAGAAGAGGAAAGAACTCAACTGATAATGGATGTTTATCAGAAAGGTGTTGCAGTGATGATGAACAAAAAATAAAAAAATAGGAAGCAATTGTGTCGAGGTCCCGCATAGGATAGATCTAGGTGATGTGGCTAGATTGGAGATTTTAGAAGAGGACTGGGGTGCCCACGGGTGCCTTGGTAAGCAAAACAGGCGCCTTGGTGTGGGAAAAAGGTCCAAACTTGGTCTTCACAGGTCTTGGAGATGACTGTTATCCTTTGTTGTTTATCACATTAATTTTCCCGTATTTACTGTTGAATGCTTGAAATATTTCAAGAGGAAGAAACAACTTGTAAAAGACCAAAAGGAAGTATCAAAACCATAAAAAATAAATATGCAAATGGATGGGTCATACTGACCTTAGCTGCTACATAATAGTGGGCTTACTAACCGAGTTACACTACATTTTAGACCCGAGATGTAGTTTACGTGTATGTGCGTGCATGCACGCGCGCATATGTCATGCCCTAGGTGCTCTTGTGCCATTCGCACTTTGTGAAATAATGAGCAATAACTAAATGTAGAAAATGTAATAGAATGTGTGCATAGAATAGAATAGAATCCCTCCCCTATGAAGTGTGATGCAAATGTCCTAGCTTGTGCCTTGATGATGGAGCTATGTGGATGCCAATTCAATAGATGGATGCAACTTTAGATGAGTGATAGTAGTAGATGATGCTAGGTACCTCATTATGGTCTCATAACTTTATATTTATAGGGTTTTCTTGCTCTAATTTTGTAATTAACCCCGAAAAGGTTGACCATAAGAAAGATAAAGATGAAAAATGGCTAGAAGGGCCAAAAAGTGGCGGGAAAGTGCAAAAAGGACCGGAGCACCCCTAGGTGGGACCAAGGCGCCCATGGGCGCCTCAGTACAAATCTGGGTGCCCAGACAAGGCTAAAATAACGTGGAATGTCAGAAAATGGCTAAGCATATGGGTGTAATAGGTCGCAAATCATGAATAAAATAAACAAGATGGCAAAAGGATGAGGGTTAATGAGTACTATCTTCACTCAAGAACCTTCTAAATAGTAGTATGAGACCGGGATAAATAAATGTCTAAAGTGCATGATTTTGTGACTACACATTGAATTTTTCTCTCAAATGTGAACCCTCCACATAAAAAAGGTAAGGAAGGAAATATGATCCTCTTTTGTTGAGTAAAAAATACGGTTTATACGTGCTTTCCATCTGCCATATATATTTCAAGGTAAAAACCCTCATGTCACATGTATTGGAAATTTGTAAGTTTGTACTCTTGATCCATAAAACCTTAGCACATATATTTGTCCATGAAGTACCGAGTTAGCTAATTGTATTTCGATCCTAGTTAAATGCAATCTCTACAGTCATAGGCAATCTAGGAATTGTATGTTTTGAAATTGCTTGATAAATTGAAGTCAGCAGTCCACAAATTAATTGTAGTCCCTTCGATTATCAAACATCCTTATTTTGGGGTCCACTCGGTTAATGGAGCGTAACACTTTTGGTTGGCCCTCAACACCATTGTAGGCCTAAATTACAAGTTTGTTGCTCACAAACAATTCAACAAACTGCCATAGAAATAAATAACACAAGTAGGTAGTGAACCTAAAGGTCTTAGTCTTAGGAGCCTTCTTTGATTGTTAAGAATTTTTTATGCATATATTCTACAATGTGCTCAACAAATTTGTATGCATAAGGTGGAGAAACAAAATGGATATTGTATACCATTTCGAGGAGGGTTACATCCACTTGCTCATTGCTATCGAATCCAAGGAAAAATGATAGCATAGAAATGGTATCCCTAACCCATGGTTTAAACATCACAACTATATACGGAGGATTCCCTTTTAGTATCGTTCCATCAATTGTTAATTTTTGCATAAAATCATATTTGACATTTTGAGTGGTGGCATGATAATCATTAGCAATTGTTTCTAGGTTTATATTGGCAATTCCTAATTCTTTACTTTCGATCCCCAACACATGGCTAAGCTTTACCTTTGTAATGAACAACGTTTCTTCTCTGGTGCCATTTGTAATAATTGTTTTCTTTTCCATCATAATTACAGGCACAAAGAATGATAAATTTAGGGCAAGGTAAAACCTTACAGAGCATCATGTGTCCCGATCAACCCTCCATGTTATCAATCTAATGGGTTCAAATGCTTTTTAAAATTTCCTTATTCTCAGACATGTATCTAAGTTGTGAAGTTCTTGTGCCAATTATAGGAGCATAAATATCATGATATTCATAAGTAAAACTAGGGTTTTAAGCAATTTGGCATATGGGATTGGGGTTTTAATTTTATTTTGGTTTCTGTGGAAGTAGACATGCTTGGAATTTAGGATTCTGGAAACCCTCAACCCTAATTTGTAAACCCTTATATTGAAATATTTCAAAGCAAAGGCTTATACAATGTTACTTATAAAAAGATAATATTTAAAGAATCAAATGCAGGATGACACTTACTCGAGAAAAATTAATATTTTGAGTCTTACATGGTCTACAACTTCTATGAATCTATTAACCTTTAGTTACAGTATGCCTTCCAAAAAAAGAATGTAATGGACGTTAAATATCACCTAACCGCAAGTAGCACATCATTATAAATGATTACGTCTTTCACTTGTAAACATCAAATTTAGTCTCTTTTCAAATTCCATTTAGTGGATGACAGTTGTCACTTCACTAGGCCTATTCCGAGAACTTCCATTCGAAATGTGAGTGTGTCAGGCCTTCATCCCAGAATAAAGCTTGCTTGCGTCATTGATCTAAATATATCAAACTTTACAAAATATTTAAAATAATTCAATAAAAATTATACTTTGGATCACATATCCATAAATGTAACATATCTATGTATGATCAACCAACTTTATTCTCTAAAAACTCTTCCTAGAATTGGTTCGGATCATAATCCCATTCTTCTCGATCTAGGAATGGATCACTTTAAAAAGGCTAGGCCTTTCAGATTTGAAAAGATGTGGTTAGAACACCCGGATATTTACAACAAGATTCCTAAATGGTGGGACATTCAAGTTCGGGGGTTGCTAGTTTCAAATTGAGCTTTAAACTGAAACACATCAAAAGTAATCTTAAAATATGGAACAAGGAAACTTTTGGAAACATTTTTCAGGAAAAAAGTAGAATTGCGGAAGATCTCAGAAATATAGAGGAACTTATGGAGAACGATGGTCTTAATCCGGTTCTCAAGGATCAAGAACAAAATCTCTTGGCTGATTACCATGGTATTCTGGCTAAAGAAGAGGTGTATTGGAGACAAAAATCCAGGGTCAAATGGCTTAAAGAAGGGGATAGGAATACCAAATTCTTTCATTTCTCTGCTACCTCGAGAGCCAATTTCCTTAAGATTAATGAAATAAGAGGAGAAAATGGTGAGTCTCTCACGGATAGCAGGGATATCAATGCCTCCATAATTAATTACTTCAAGGAGCTCTTCATTCAGAAGCAGAGGCTGGAGGAGTTGGTCCAGAACAAAGTCTTGGATCTTTTTCAGGAAGTTATCACTCCCCTTGAAAATAGAGATATTTTAAAGATCCCCTCGAAGGAGGAAATCCGTTTCGTGATCTTTGATATGGAACCTGATAAATCTCCCAGGCCAGATGGATTCCCTACCTTTTTCTTTCAAAAATTCTGGGAGGTGATTAAACATGAGGTCATTGAAATGGTCAAGATTTTTAACAATGGTCATCTCTTGAGGCAAATGAATAACACTTTTATTGTCTTGGTGCGAAAATTGCTGGGGCCAAGGAGGTTAAGGACTTTAGACCTATAAGCTTGTGCAACACCAGTTATAAAATTTTGACTAAAATCATAGCTGGGAGGATTAGGATGGTTCTTCCCAACTTCATCTTTGGGAATCAGGGGGCTTTTGTTCCGGGCAGACAAATTACTGACAACATCATCGTGATACAAGAAGCCATCCATTCCATTGAAATCTCTAGTAGATCGGCCATGTTTCTTAAACTGGATATGCATAAAGCCTTTGATAGGATAAATTGGTATTTTCTCTAGGCCATCCTGCTAAAGGTGGGGTTTGATATTTCCTTGGTTAATATGATCATGACATGCATTTCTACTGCTAGTTTCTCGGTCTTGGTCAATGGTAAACTGAAATTATTCTTTCAAGCTAGAGAAAGTTGAGACAAGGTGACCTACTTTCCCCTTTCCTCTATGTCATAATGGCTAAATCTCTGAGAAGAATCTGTTATCATGCCATGGTTTCCAACCATATATAGGGAGTCAAAATTGCAAATGGTCTCCCCTCTATCTATCTCAATCAGTTTGTTGATGATAATTTTATGATGGGTAAGGCCTTTGTCCATGAAGCCTCAAATTTCAAGGAGGTTCTTAATGATTATGAAAATGTTTCCGGTTAGATGATGAATTTCCATAAAAGTGTTGTCTTCTTCATTAACATGGATAATCAGGTTCAAGCTAGATTAGCTCGTATCTTGGGATGCAGAATAAAACATTTTCCATATTATTATTTGGGAATGCCCTTGATCCTTAAGAAGCCTGACCTCACGATTTGGAATGCCTTGTTGGAAAGAGTTAATAATAAACTCTCATCTTGGAAGGGTCTCTTTCTCTCAAGATGGTAAGATTCAATTGCTCTAAAGCTCCCTTCAAGGCATTCCCATTTATGTTATGTCTCTTTTCATGCTCCTTGTTAGAATTAGGGAAGCCTTAGAGAAAATCCAAAAGAGGTTCCTTTGGATGGGAGCTGGTGATAAATTCAAATTTCCTCTTATGGCTTGGGATAAGGTTACTAAACCAAAGCTATGTGGCGGATTGGGGCTCAAAAACATTGCTCTCATGAATAAGGCTTTAATAGCCAAAGCTGGTTGGAGGATCGCTAGAGAGGAAGGTCTTTGGATACAAATCATAAAGATGAAATATTTGCGGAATATAGGTAGATTGGAATCCTTTTTTAACCAAACAAACCTCCCTAGAGGGTCTTTTTTCTAGAACTCCATAGACTCAAGGAGAAATTTTATCCAAAGGTATGATTTGGGAAATTGGGAAAGGGCTCTGGAAAAGCCTGCTATGATAATGGCTTGGGAGTCCCCTTTAGCAAACTTAGACCTCTGGAAAGATGTGGCTCAATACTACAAGGATTTTGGCAAATTTTGGATCCGAGGACTTTTGGATCTAGGAAGATCCTGTCAGATGGGAGACCATAGAGCCTCCCAGATTTTGATGGTGACATAGAAAATTTCCCAAATGATCTGACATTCAACTTAAAGCTTTCCACATCCCCTTATTCCAAACCAATGAGGACTCCAGAGAGAACAAACAAAAGAGAGAAGAAGTATGGAAATTTCACGGTTAAATCTACCTATATGTATAACTTCAAGAATGATATTCAAGGACTATTGGGGAAACTTTGGGTGAAAGATTGTTATCAAAATTCATTAGGGGTAATTTTGATAACATGCGGGGAGGAGGTTCGAGCTCCATTTTGACCCTAGAGAAGCAAGTAGATTAAGGAGGCCCAAAATCATGTTTTCGGACCCCTTGGCCTTTTTCTAACTCTCCCATCAAGAAGGAATCCCAACGAGTTGATAAAATGGAAGAAATGCAAAAATATGGTTGCGGGACCGTTTTGAGGCATTTCGGGTTTGAAGGGTTCGGGTAAATCTTGAGGTTCATTTGTACCAAGCTTGGGGCCGAAAAAATGAAGAAAATCGGCTAAGTCCTAGTCCGGTGCAGTGCATTAAAGACAGTTGGGACATCGGGGACGCGTGGGATGCGCATTAGCCGAATGCGAAAGAGGAAAAAATTGCCTAAGTCTTATTTCGCGCGATACACCAGGACATGGAAGATTGCCAGAATCGCGCGGGACACGAATTTCGGCGGTTTGGCGCAAGTTGATATCCATTTGGGCGGTTCGGAGATATTTGTCCTATGGATTTGGGACATTATGGCCAAGAGTACATGGAGGGCGCGAAACCAATGCCCGGTCGTGTTTGGGACTTTCGTTAGGGCCGGTTGGATGACACGTGGCGCATGGGGCGCGAAAATTCTGAAAGAGCGCCAGCGAATGAAATCTCGCCACGTGTCTTCTTTTGAAATTTCAGAACAAGGAAGCCCGAATCGGGCGGTTGGCATATTTGATTGGCGAGTTTGGGGGGCCCGGGAAAAAGGGACGCGTGGGATGCGAAAATTTGAAAAGCTCTGAATCAAATCTCGCCACGTGTCTTCACCTCATTCGGCCATAGGGAAAATTTTGAAAAATTTTCCAAAGGCAAAAACAAAAGGAAATGGTTGAGCGGCCCACGTCCAATGAAATCGTGCCATGTGGCACTTGAGTGGCGAGCACGTTCTTGGTTTCGGGGAGAAATGGGAAAATTTTCCCGGAAGTGAAAAATACCAAATTTTGAAGGACAAAGTGCGCCCCTCGAGGCCCGAGCCAATAAAATAGTGCCACGTGTCCAAGTGGCAAGAAATTAAGGAAGGGCCCAAAAGGAATTTTCAAAGGATGAGCCCGTGGATGAATCGAGCCCGACACGTGTCATCAGTGGCGGAGCGTAGGAAAAATTCAAATATTTTCTCATTTAGCCGATCCGTTTTGGCTTTGTTTTTGCCCTAAATCTTCAAATCACCATAACTTTCGATCCCGAGCTCGATTTTCGTGTTCTTTATATCAATGGAAAGTTGGTAAATTTCTCTACATGATTCCAGGATCAACCTTGCATTTTGGTTCAGTTTGAGAGAAAGTCAGAAAGCGCTCTAGAGGCGTGGTAATGGCGATCCCGCGTTTGTCCCAACCGATTTTAATGCGAAATGGGTCGCATTCTTCTCGACGGCCAAAAATGTCGGGGCATGGAGTGCAATAAGGATGCCCATTATTTGTTTTAATGCATCTGCATTCAATGAGGAATGGCTTCACGCTTTTTCACGTTTTCTCTCTCTGGGCTCGAAATGCATTGTAAAAAGCGATTTGGCTCATTTTCAAAAGGTGGTTCATCTTTTCGGCTTTGCCCTCCTTCTTTTCTTCTCAGGGTTGAAAATGGAGTTCGAACCTCCTCCCCTACTCTGTAATGGCATTTTTCCTTTTACCATTAAAATGATGTTAATAGCCAAACGGTTGGAATGGCAGAGAGGAAACGTGTTTGGATGATGCATCATAAAGATCCATATTTGCTCGAATTCTTTGCTTGTCTTTCTTTTGCCTCTCTTCATTAAAGGTATTTTGCATGTTTGGAATACTCATTACGGGTTTGGAAATGTTTATCCAAAGTATTTGGGACATTTTGGTGAAATCTATCCTTGGGTGTGATGCATCTGTCCATCCTTCCCATTGCTCACCTCTCCTTGTTCCAGACCTTTGATAAATGTTCAACATTTTCCTTCTCGGGTGTAAAATTTTAGTGTAGGCTCTATTTTTGGATTTTCTCTCTCTCTCTCTGTCTCCTTGGCATGGTTAGATTAGGATTAGATTAGCTTGCCTACTGCTTTGGAATATCTTGTGGCCTTTCCGTGTAGTTTAGGAATAGGAACCAACCTTTCTGGACATTCCTTTCTCACCAAAGAGGAGTCCCACACTTGGAGAAAGGATTCCAATTTCACAATTAAATGGATGCTAGTATGATCAAACTAGAAATGATCAACATCAAGGACTATTGTGAACGCACTGGGTGAAAGATCTCATCCCCAAGATTAATATATTTTTTACGGTTAGCGGCCAGAATAAAATTCTGACTATGGACAATCTCAAGAAAAGGGGGATGAAGATTCCCAATAGATGTTCCCTCTGTAAGAAAGAGGAGGAAAATGTCAATCATCTCCTCCTTCATTGCTCCTTCTCCCACATTGTCTTTTGCTATTATTCTAGATCTGTTTAATATCCAATAGATCATGCCCTCAATGATTGAAGACTATTGCTTTCAATGGGTGAGCCCCTTCCATTTTCCTATCTTGACCTGGGCCTGGAACATTGCCCTTCCACATTTTTTTGGGTTTATGGAAATCCAGAAATGATGGTATCTTCCGCGATCAGAAAGCTCTTTTATCGAAAGTTAGGAGGAAAACCTTGAGTGCCATTAAGGAAAACATTAAACTCTTTAAAGGTAAAGTCAAGAAACCCTTTCGAAAAGTGAGTAGAAATTTCTTGACAAGTTCACCCTTGGTCAGTGGATTACCACACTCCTAAAAAGAACTCAGCTGGAAAAGCTTGGAGGAAATGTTGTAAAGTTAAACTTTGATGGAGCCTCAAAAGGGAATCCGGGTCTTGTTGGTGGAGGAGGAATTCTTAGGAACAGTGATGGTGATTGGTTATTTTCCTATGCGGGTCCTTTAGGTCGTCAAACAAATAACATGGCGGAAGCCAGAGCTCTTCTTTGGGGTTCTTTCTTGCTAAAGAAAAAGGCCTCAAGGACATCCAGATCGAAGGTGACTCTCTCCTCATTATTAATGCCCTTAATAACAAAGGTTCCATTAATTGGGCCATTAGTAATATCCTTAATGATGTTAAGGAAATATCTAATTATTTTGATAGCATTTCTTATAATCATACCCTTCATCAAGGGAACAAATGTGTGGATAAGATGGCCAATTATGACATCCATTGTAATGATTATAAGCTATGGTGTAAAGTTGATATATTACCCACGGATATTAATGAGTCCATCAGTAGAGATAGAGGGCACTAAGTTTTATAATGTTGGCATGAGTGAGAACGGTGGTAGCGACAACTTACTTAATATCTTTCCTTCAAGATTTTTGCAATGCGAAAGAAGGTCTCTTGTTGAATTTTTGTAGCAATAGAAGAAGCTCGGTCTAGTGAATATGGGGGGTGATAGGATTTGTGTTGAACATGCTAGCCATAACATTGATGTGTGTAATCAACCTCTGTGGAATAGGCTTAGGATTGGGGGTTTCAACAATTTCATTGCCAAATTACATGGTCATGATCCCTCGTTGTCTAAGGATTTAGAAAAGCTTGGAAAGTGGATAAGTTTGTTGTCAGAGGAATGGAAATTGAGGTGTTTGAGTCCTCCATCACTCGGGTCATGGACATGAAAATGGATGGGCTTAAAATTTTCAAGGATAGAACCCACAGAGAACAAGAAATCGAGTGGTTCTTTGTTGGCAAGGAAAGATGTTCTACTTTACGGATGGTATTGCTAGGTCGTGCATTCTGGGTATTTGGAGAGAGGTGTGCCTTCATATTATGAAGTACATCACTTTGGAGGGTAAATACAAAAAAATATATACTCACCATTTGACCCTTCTGAACATGTTCTACCATAAGGTCATGGTGAGCATCCCCTTCTTTCTGTATATGTCATTGACTAACTCCTTAGAGGCTTTTCAGGAGGAGAAAGTGGATTCACCTCTACATGAAGGGCTCATTCTTCTGATGTATGAAAATGGGAAACTGCTCTGTGTTCTCCCCTAGAAGATCATGTGGATGAGGATGATCTCACTCTTGCTAACTACCTCACTAAGATGAAGTTCGATAATTGTAAATTTGGCGGGGAGGTTTCTAGTAAAGATATGGGTGAGGCAAGTTGTGGGGAAGTGAGCACTTCGAGAAAACGGGATGAAAGGATGGTAATTTAAAGGGTTTGAGGAGTTAAGCAGTAAGGTCCAATACTTAGAAGGGGTTCTCCATGCGATGGAAGAAACCAATGCGAGGCCAAAGGGATACAATGATGGATGTCATCAATGCTTCCAAGAAAATTGTCACCGCACAGGTGAAGTCCAGGTAGAAACTTCTTGAGATGGAGGACCAAGTCAAAAAGCTTAGCGATAAGATGGAAAGGATGGAGGAGGGCACCAAAAGAAGGATTTTCAACTTGTGCATCAACAACTTTGAGGATGATATTAATGATAAAGGTGCTGAGAGTGGTGAGAACAAAGATAGCCACGATGGTAACAGTGGGGGATCCCAAAATAATTAACGTTTGTTCGGTCTATTAGCAGAATTTTGGCAAACTTCTTCTATTTTTCCATTTTTGAAAGCTGTTTCTCCTTCTCATGGGTTTACCCACCTTGATAGAAAGTCTGGTCCTTCTCTATATGAGTTAAGCATGTTTAACTCCTTCAGAACTTTCTTGTTTCTTTTTTGTTGGTTGTTTTTAATTCTCCTATTATAATGGCCCCTGGGAGCCGATCCTTGTTTTTACCATATCTAATAAAAAAATATATGTAACATATCTTAGTATATATACATGGTAACGTCACACTTAGAAGCATTCTGACATTGTGAAAAGAGTCAAGGACAATGTTATCCCAAAATTTTAATTAATCCCCAAATTAATTTAGAATCTGGATAACTTATTTATAATGAACTTAGGTGGATATTTTTAAAAATCCTATAGAACAATTACAAATTCATGTTTGGAAGATGATAAAATACTCCACTAAACCTTTTGATAAGCCGCAACGAATAAGGAGCGGCTAAGTGTCACCCATTCCAAGTACATGAGCGTAAAGGTATGCAAAAGAAGCCCCAACATCTGAAATTGAATATCAGATGGACACATGGATGGATTTTAGGCATCCTCAATGAAAAGGCATTCCATAGACTCCAAGCTTTGTGGAATGGTCTGATTCAATAAAGTTTTGGGTTTGCGGTCTTTGGTGGCCGGTGAGGTGAGGCACGAGGCAAATTGGAAGTCGGGGGCACACGTGATAAAGGAAATCTCAATGACCAATTAGAATCTGCCATGTGTTATTCTCATGTTCCTACGAGTGGCCAAGTGTCACCTATTCTAGGTAACTAAGTGTAAAGATATGCGAAAAGAAGCCTCGACACCCATAATTGAATATTAGATGACCACATGGTAGGATTTCGGGCCTCCTCGAGGTAAAGGCATTTTGTGGACTCAAGCTCGTGGAATGAACTATGATAAAGTTTTGGGTTTGCGGTGTTAGTGGGGTGAGGAAAAGTGGCACTAGAAGTTAGAGGCACATGTTTCAAAGGAAATCTTAGTGACCAATTAGAAGTTGCCACATGTCATTTTCTTGTTCCTCCCAATATGTAAAATTTCAAATGACCATAACTTTCGATTTACTACTCTAATTATTGCAAAATTGGTCTCGTTGGAGAGGTCTCCTCGAGCCCTTTAATTTTACATCATCATATTTAGAAATTAATGAGTTTATATGGGAAAAAGGGGCAAGAAAAATATGGATCAATGAGAATTATATATGAAAAGAAAAGAAATATGAATATCTATGGGAATACATGGAGAATAAGGAAAAGCGGCGTATTAAATCTACATCAGTTGTAAAAGCCATGAGTACTAGTAGGAAGTATCTCAAAATAAAGTCATATAATGATTATAATTTATGATAAATGATTTATGAGTGGCCCGTGGGTTAATAAATAGAAGATGGTGTCACACATTTGTCATTAATGTAGCTTTACAGAATATAATTAATATTGGCTCAAATATAAATGTTTTATCATTATCATTACACTTTTCAATTTTGTTACAGTTCACATGATTAACATCGAATACACTTTTCTATTTTGTCACAGTTCGCATGAATTTGAATTAAATGCATTAGTGTTTTGATCTTGTAAATGTAGTCATGGTGAATTGTATATAAGGACAAGTTAGAATTAGTATAATTCAAAATTTGTATAAGTGTGCCAATTTGAGCTCTCTCTCTCTTTTCTCATCTGTGTTACTTAAGCTTTAGAGTTTCCCATTAAAATATGTTATTTTTGTTTACCCAGTCACTAGTGACCCACTATGGCTTACATTCCAAGGAGCTTATTGCACAAAATATTTTATGCCAGTGATGTTGAATTAGAATTTTTCAATCATGTCTTAACCTTGCCTAATCCCATGGAGTTAATGGAGGATTTTTCTTTTGTTGATAATTTCCATTTTGGTTTTCTTTTCTAGGCTAGCTATTATTACCCCTATCTTTCAAATGTATCAATTCCTCATTAGAAGATTTTTCTTGAAGGATATTCATGTTTTACTTCGAGGATGACCTTTTCCTAAATCCTATTTGGAACAACTTCCACCCAAAGGTTATGGGGGTAGGAGGTGCATGCTCGACATAGATTCTCGACAAAAGTTGTTTTAAGCTAACGAAGAAAGTAGGAAGATTGGAGCAAAGGTGTGTAAGTATTTAAACAGAGAATAGTAAGAGTGGCATTGTGCTCGAGGGAGAACTCTAAATCATGATTGTTGGGGGAAGGGAAGACAACCCTTACCTATGATGGAAAAATGAAACAAGATTGGTTAGCCATGCCTAAAGGAAGGCTAAGATTCTAAAGGTTTTAACTAGACCTCCTCCGTCCCTGGAGGAGTTTGATTGAAAAGGGGATGTCTACATCTGTATTAGTCAAATTTTGTACGTATTTCGAGCCATGGATGATTATAAGGAATTTAATGAAAGGAAGGAGAGTCTACTCTCTGGCTCTGCACCAGTCTTAGGTTGTCTTGCTCATATGGAACTGTGAGAAAGAATAGTCTTGTATAGCCACATAACGTATATCTATTTTGTCGATTTCTAAGTGTTTATGTCAAGACTATTGTTTCCTCCTACAAGATATATTTTGTAACTTTAGGTAGTACAATTATATGGCTTTAATTTGTACTTTGATGTTATATATAAGTTTCAAGGGTGAAGGCCCCTAATAGATCCCTCTTTTATTATGCAAAAAACAAAATAGTAACATGTGAAACAATGAAACAATAACTTGGTTCATATATCGGTATTTGTTGGGGCCTTTCTTATTGTTATTGTTTAGTTTTGTGACTGTTGTAACATTTTATTATTAATAGAAGCATTCTCAATTTTTAAAAAACATTGAAACTACTCTTTTTTCTTGTCAATATTTGGTGGTTGGAATAATTTGATGGTTGGAATAGTTTGATGGTTGGAATAATTTTCAAAATTAAATTACTCTTAATTATCTCATCCTCTGTAAGATTGTAACATGTTCCACTCTTCATCTGTTGGAATTATAATTTGTTGTAAATCAGAGTGACATGTAACTTTGTTTGATGTTTATTGGTTACTTTTTAAGAAATGACAATTTTTTGGGCCTATTCTAATCAAACTTTTTGTAAGTTTTAAATCCAAAAATTCTTGTAGTGACACATATACTAACATGACAACTTCACTTTATAAAATAGTTGAACATTAACTAGTCACATAAATTTAAAAAAAAGGATTTATCCTTTCCTTTCAATTAAAAAAAAGAAAATCCAACATTTAATACATATGACAAGAAAATATTTATTATTAAGATTTTATTAGATATATGAGAAGACAATTTTCAATTATTGATGTAATTTTTTTATATTTTGTAATTATACTTTCATTTTAATAATTTATCAAGATTTCATTAGATAATACTATAAATTAAATATATAATATTGCATATATAATATATAAATTATTAAGATTTCATTAGATAATCTTGACATAATAAGACAATATTTATTATTAAGATTTTATTAGATATATGAGAAGACAATTTTCAACTATTGACAATTTTTGTTTTTTGTAATTATATTTTCATATTTAATAAATTATCAAGATTTCATCTAATAATACTGATAAAATTAAATATTTTATTGAAAATACACAAGAGTGGAGAGAAACATAACTATAGAGGAAAGAGAAGGAATGATCCAAATGTGCAACATAGATAAACATGCAGATCAAAGACTACAAATTATTTGGTACCACTACCAATCTTGGAATTGCTAAGGGACAAGACTATATAAGTTATAACTACTATATGGTCATGAACTAATTTCTATATAGTCTTGATTCAATCCTTCAAACCTTAACCTTTGACAATATGGATCTGAAACTTCTTGTGTGATTATGCTTCACTTGTTATAAAGTGATATTGACTCTCTTATATAGCCTTCTATAGGTTATTAGGTAAAATATTTTGATAAGGCATACCATAGGAAGATAAAATGAAAAGACAAATGCAAAAAATGAAATTAAAGTAGATCAAAACATAGTTATTCTCAATGGAATGCTTGGATCTTTTTGAATATGTTTCAAATGATTTTTTGACATGGTGTAGATAATCTTGCATCACTAAGTCTTAACAATGTCTTATAGTGCTAAGTATATTTTTGGTCATTATAGTGCTAAGTATTCAAGTTTGTTCACATTATAACCTTGATAGTGTCCAGTAGGTCTCTATAAGTAGTAAAACAATAAACTAATCAAATTTATGACCATGTAAATAGCTTCTGCATATCTACAAATTTCATGACAAAGAAAATTATACAGTGATTAATCAATCAAAATAGATATCTAAGAAACTTTGCAACACAATTGAGAAGGCAATACATAGAAATTGAAAAACACTCATTGAACAATCCTTGGACTATCAAATCAAGATGACAAGCTCTTTCTTTATAAACAATCTTCCTCCTTAGAGGGTAAACCACTGGTATAGTTACACTAGTTACACAAAATTACCACCACCATGGGCTTAAAATAGGCTATAACTAGTTAAAAATAGCTCAAATAATCAAAATGTTTGTGAGTGGCTAATTAAAGGATAAAAACTATAGCTTCCATGCAAGAAAGATGATACTTCCTATTTTTAAGATTACAGATGTATCAATATTAAATCCTAATAATAGGAAAGCTACTACTTGTGCCTTGTTCAAGCTCTACTTAGGTTCATTGGACCACTAGAAGTTACATGTGTAGATTGTGTTTGACTATGTTGAAGTTTAGTCACACATGCTTTGAACTCATTCTCAATATAATGTAGGTCTAGAATAGGGCCTCATTAGATTAGGCACTTCTTGTATGAGTATTGGAACTCTGTTATAGATAGGTTTAGCATTTTCACTCAGAAGTGAAGCTTTCTCCACTTTTCCATTTGTATAAGTCACCAATGCCATAATATCTTGATGTCTTCCCAGCCATATCTACCTAGGAAAAGCTAGCACTTAGAGTAATAATGAATGCTTGCAATTGTTTCTCAAAGATGGACTTGTGAATTAACCTGCCTTATGGTTGATGCATAGAGGTAATATGAGCTTCAACTAATAATTCAGATATCTTCTCTACTATACCTCATGTAGCTCTATCAACAATCCTTCCACTGTGGCCATCAATCACCCAATTCTTTCAAAATGTTATCCATGCAGATCTTTTTTGTATTCAAGTCCTAGATTTTGATTTGTAATACATTGAGACAAAGACCCTTGTTTATGACAGCTAGTAGCTTTTCCATCATTGAATTTATCTTGGTCATATGTTTGTGTTGGCCTTTGTACCTGTTGTAACCCTTTCTCTACTACATCTTGATGCCTTTTCGTATAAAACTAATAGTTGGTACAAAGTTCTCAAGGACATTTACACATTGGGAAAAGTGTTCTTTGCACACATTGAATTGCTTTGAGCATGCAAAGCATCAAGTCGATCCTGCATTCTCTTAACCAAATCAACTATCATATACTGAGTGACATCAATAACTGATTGGGGTCTACATCCATGACTTCTTCCCATGTGTGCTTTCTTGGAAATCCTCAAAATGTCCTCCTCTGTTTCCATGTAGATAGGAGTAGCTCCTTGGGAAAACTTCCTCTTTGTGACCCTCTTGAGGGTTCTTGTGGGAGTATCATACTTGATTTTCACCTTTGGGTCTTCAAGTTGTGCCATTGTAGAAGCCATTACTTTTTTCCCAACAGGAGGAGTCCATGTTCCTTCTAAAGTAGTAGATGTAATTGTTGTTATGGAAGGCAAGGTAGAAGAAGGCCTTACCACTTGTGGTAAGGTGTGTGGTGTCAAGGAAAAGTTGGTTTAGCTTGAACAGGTCCCAAAGGGGCCAAGAGATGGCTCATGAAACTCTAAGTGACCATAGGATCCTGGAAAGAAGAAACAGAATGAAAGAGGGAATTGGAAGGAGTGGCACATGCATGCCTGATAAGAAAGTTTGGGAAACATATGGTGTGATAGAAGGAAGAAAAGGTGGATGAAGAGACCAACTAGATTGGGGAGAAATTAAAGGAAGGTCAAGGAAAGAAGGAGAAGGTTGCATTGGTGCCTTCAACTTAGCCTTAGAAGGTCTTCTGACAAGACTTGTTAGATGATGTTGGAGTTGAAGAAGATACAATAGTAAGAGGAGTGGAAGAAGAAATTAAATTAAAGAACTAGAAGAAATGGTTAAAAGGAGATAGAACTATTGAAGAAATGGTTATAGGAGATAAGAAGTATTTTGATAATACTTGGGGGAGAAGTAATTACAACAAGTTGGTGATGAAAAAAAGGAGAAAAAAAATGAAGAAATGGGGAAATGAAGAAAAAGGTATAGAAAAATGTGCCAAAATAGAAGCAAGGAGAGAAGGAGAAACAATAGAAGTAGTAGAAATAGGGGAAGAGAAAGGAGGAGTTTGATAACTAGTAGGATCAATATCCCATGATCTCCTCTTGCTTCATCTTTAGAAGAAGAACTAGTAGAAATGAGAATACTACTAGTGAAAGGTCCTAGGGAAGATGGAATTGGAATAGAAGAAGAAGAAACCATCCCTATAGAAGTCAAAACTGAATAAGTAGAAAGAAAAGGAACATACATAGGAGGAAAAATTGTAAATAATACTCACTAGAGGACTTGTTTCTTGTGGACTATGTGGACTTGTGGCTATCCCAATAGACCTTGCAAGGCTTGTCATTTGTATGCTTGGAGAAGGAGAAGAATGAGAAGGACCAAATTTTCCTTTTGATGGAGGAGGCACACAAACAAGAAATCTTATGAAGTTGTCTTGAATAGTACCTTCATCATCTGAATCTTCTTCCTCATCTTCCCTTTGTACTTCTACTTCTCTTAGCCTAACTTCCAATCCACCAACTTTGCCTTTGCCAATAGGTGCATAAGTAACATTGAACTTTCTCATATTTATGGCCACCACTTGATCATTGACCTCATCCTTATAAACCAGGTCATCCTTGTGGGGCTGATGTTTGTAGTTGTAAGTGGCCATGCCTAGGAGTGTGCTTGTAGAATTGTCCCACTCTTCCTATTGGGTCAAAATTCCTTAGAGTATGATAGTCTAAGTGGAATGATGTCATATGGGATGTTATTCTCTTGGCCTTTTTCCAATCAGTCAAGACCGTTGAACCTATTAAGAAAGGAAGAGGAGGATAAGTATAATTTTTCTTCTTTTGTTCCTTTTCCACATGATTAATGCCATGGAAAAGTGATATACAATATCTTCTTCTAGCTAGCTTGTATGAAACATATTTGGGTAGTCTAAAAGGGATAGTGAGAATCCCCTCTACTCTTATCATTGTACAGTCTGGGTAACACCAAAAATCTCCCCATTCTCTCAATGAATTGATGATTCTTTGACTTACCCTAGGCATAAGGGTGTCATATATGGCATTGTAGATCACAGGGTAGTAGTTATTACAAATCACCTCCATGTTCTTCCTATAGTTATGCATGTGCATATTGCTAAAGACCTGGGACTATATGATTGTCTTGTGGTGACCAACTGGGGACTCCCTGAAATTGTTGGATTGCACACACGACATCAAACAAGTAAGACATCATATATAAATTGTCCCACTTCTTGACTTCCTGGCACTCACAAGATTGTTGAAGAGGTTAAAAGCTAGAACTCATCCAGATCAGGTATCTTTTCATCATCGATGATCATGGCTAGTAGGGGTACCCATGTCTGATTGACATGCACAATATCTATTGTCTCCAAATATTCTATTCATTAGGGCCATTCCCACTCTCACTCCACGTCTGAAAGATCTTATATTCATCTTCTCTATTGAGACTTTGGACTTGAAACTAGTCGGGTCCTCTGCCCAATCTTTAAGCACAATCTTAAGGTTATTTCTCTTTCCCCATTATTCCATTGTTTCTTGATTGAATTGAATATTAGATCTAGGGAGATGGTAGTAAGCAACAATATCCTTTTTAGATATATTAGCAATTAAATTTCCTCCTTTGGATTTTATAATTCCTTCAACACAACTTACATCATCAACAAAAATACCCCAAAGCAAGTCGATACAATGCATTACCTCTAGTTTTCAGCTAAAATATGTAGCCCACTTTGTCTAATGGCCACTAGATCAGCCATGAACTGTGCTTCATCTGGTGTGCATCATCATCATCTATCAAACTAGCTCCTTCTACCTTCATTTTCAAGGTTGTATAATGCTTGAAGTTGATGACTTGTTTGTCAAAAATGGTATCTCCAAAGAGCTGGTCCGAGTAGAAAGTGTGTAGGTAAGCCTCCATTGACAATAAAATTTAAAATACTTGAGAAACTATAGGCATGCAAATCTCTCAATCTCAGAAAACACTAATACTTTGTTTTTCCTTGTGATCTCTTGAATTTAGACTTTGAAAGCTCGATTATAGGTTATAGCTCAAATACTAGGTGCTTGAGCATGAATTCCTTTCAGATTCTGTAAATCTTGCTAATTCATGCTAAAATGGTGGTATACAATTGTAACATTGAAGTCTAGTCTTTCATTTAATAATTTATACGTTTTTGCATTGATTGCATTCAATATTTTTATCTTTTCACCTCTTAGTCTGGTTAATTCCACATGGCGATTTAATAACTTCACATGTTTTTTCTTTGTAAGAACCATGTTAGAGTGGCCTAAATATAAAAGATGAAAAGGAAAAGAATTCAAAGGAGGAAACAATAGCTTGTATGAGTAAGAGGAGTGAACTAGGGACACAAAGTTCTATCTAATCCACCAGTCAAGAATACAAGTATTCTCCTTGGTTGTGTAAGATTACTCACTATTGTAAGAAAAGGAGTGAAGAAGGCAACACGTTCAGATATAGAGATTGCAGAGTAACATCTTACTTATGCATGCATGGAGCTTCAAGAACACATGAATTAGTATATCAGAAAATCCACTAAATATAGATGCAATAGACACAAATTTCTTCACATTATAGTAAATGGATTGAACACACAATTTCTATATTCAAATATACTAGATTCACATTCACAATTGAAGGAAAAGAAATAGAAAGAACATAGTCAAGAGGGAGATAACTTATTTTGTATTGATTTCGATTACATTGTATCATTACATCCAAAACACCAAAATCTAACCCCTTTACAATGAGAAAGAAGTCTTATATAGATAGAGGGGTGGTTGTAACCAAATTCTTAACTAATTTCTATTTAATTAAGTGCTAACACTTAATTAATTGATTACATAAGTTAGCTTTATTTACAATATTTTATTTTTAAAATGATAAAGCTAACTTCAAAATATAACAATTAGAAAGAAATAACTTAAGAGCTAGAAGAAAGATCATTGAAAATCGGCACAACTTAGGTCTTCACTTTGAGTACATGAATTCTGAACTTGGAAATGGTATCTAAAATCTCCATCTCCTTGGGAATAGTTTTGTTTTCCATAGCATTTACCAACTACCAAGAGAGTATTCCATTTCTTTAGCAATACTACATTTTGCAACAAGCTTTTGGCATCCTCTACAACAATGTTGTGCAGACTCTATAATTTCTTCCATCTTCTCCTTGTTGACAATTTCAACCTTGAACAAATCCTCTTTGATGAGTGCATTGAATTTTTCCTTGATTTCGTCCAATGAGTGCTTTTACGTAGAGTTTTCCTTATAGAATTGACATCGAAGAGCACATAAGTAGGCACATATTTATGATTTGAAAGCCTCTCCTCTCTGCACCATATTATTTAATTCAGTGGTTGATTCTTTAAGGACTCTAATCTTCTACTCTATACTATACACCCATTTCTTAGACAAATTATTCTTGGAATCATAAAAAATCTTATGAGAAAGGAGGATTTTATCATCTGTGGTGCTCATGATTCTTAAGTCTTGAATACCATCAAGGCATAGCTTGAGTTCCTTTTCTACTCCCTTGATTACTGAGTTGAATTGGCCTTGAACTACATATATGGTATCATATACCTTGTATGCCTCATCAATAAAATTCATACCTGAAATAAGCATTCCCTCCACTAATGTTTTAGTAGCTCTACCATATGAGGCATGCCTATGAATTTATTTAATAGATTTAACATCCTCCTCAAAAAGAATAGTTGGAGGAGGTAGAGAAGAAAGTGGAGTGGGATCTAAGGAGTCTTATCACTTGAGAGAAAGGATTTAATAAAGTTGGAGAGAGCTTGAACTTGTTCCTCTAGCTATTCCTATGTCTACTTTACCTTTTCCACCCTTTTAATTACTTTGGAAACATTTTCCTTCAAATTATGAACTTGTCCCTCATGAGTAGATTCACCAAGTGGAATTCTAGTTAGCTCGAGGTTAGATACAATGACATATTTCTCATCCTTATCTCCCTTTGGTTTGGAAATCTCCAAGAATTGTTGTCCTTTGGAATCTGAAACCAAACGGGAGGTTGTCTTGGCCTTCTTGGGAGGAGGAGTGGGATTTGTGCCAAGTAAGGCAGCTACAACATCAAAACCAAGGGAAACTAACTGAGTGGAAGCCTTCCTCTTCCTATTATCAATCATGGGTTGAACCCATGTGAAGGAGTCACTGGAAGGTGGAGCAGGAGGAGGAGCCAACTCAAGAGCACAATGAGGGCCAAGAGGCTGAGTAGATGGAGTTTCCAAAGAAAGTACTTCAACAGTGGAGGAAGATACTTCTTTGACTGGTGATTTGGGCTTTGAGGCACTTATCTTCCCAGTATCTAGCTCTATAATTTTTACTTCATCCTCCTCATCTTCTTCTTGATAATTTCTTCCTCATCATCACTTTTTCCATGCTCCTCAACCTCTTCTTCATATTCTTCTTCTTCTTCTTCTTCAAGTTCTTGATAGCTTTTCCTTCTTCTCCCAAAGGATGAGATATTTGTTTAGCTACAGGGACTTCACTATTTGACTCATGTCTCTCTGGCCCTACCTCTTTCTCAAGTGTTTCATCAATCTTCTCAATCCCTTTAGTATTGTATTTCTTGGTATAAACTTTGGTAGCTATATCTAGAGGTGAAGAAGGATTTGGATGAACTAGATCTTCTTGAGGAGTGGATACTTCCTTATGATATGTGGAGCCTTCTTGATTAGAAGATTGTTGTTTTTTCTTGTTTGTATTATTTCATTATTCTGTTGAACCAATGTTTGGTTCTCATAATCACTGGATTGTTCATATATGAGGGATTATCTCTTTCCTTTTGGGACCAATCAATAGTGGGAAGAGGCATATATTGGATAATGTTGAGAAACTCTATAGAATACAAATACTTGTTGTCATCCTCCAAATCCCGGGAATCTAAACTTAGTACACTTTGAAGTCCACGATGCATTACGGTGAAAGTATTCCAAGGTATCTCTTCCTAACCTCATATTCATTGGAGCAGTCTGCCCAATAGTCTTTAATGGTGGGAAAGTGGTAATAGGACATTCTTAGGTATTTTGAAATGAATCCTTGATATCAAAAGATGATCTCTTTTGGTATGAATGAAAATTGAAGTCAAAGATTGTCCTCTCAACATTACGAGCATCGAGGATGATCTACATATATAATTTCCCAAGGAGATGGGGAATTGGATTCTTGAGATTTTCTTATCCCTGCATGTCCTATGTAGCATGTCAAGTTGCCTACAAACTTCCACCAAAATCAATTTATCATTACAATACATTGGCAACTTATTGGGTGAACCTTCAAAACCAACTAGCCTAATGTATGAGAATTTCCTAAATTGTATGAAGAAATTTGCCACATGTTGTAATCAATTGCTTAGCTTAAGAAGACACTCTTTCAGCTGTGTTACCTTCAAGAATTCTAACAATGTACATTATAAAGGTGTGACTTACCCTTCTGAAGTGGTGTTTGTTGTTCTCAAAAGTGAGTTGAGGATAAAATTCATAAACATGATCATTCTTCTTATCAACTTGATCAGACAATCCCACCCATATTTTGTAAGCTGCAATTGTGTACATAAGGTAAGAGGTCATGTAGAAGGTTTTACTTTGATGCACATTGACCAATTGTTCAGTGATATTTTCACAAATAATTTCCCCCTAGTTTAAGTTTTTTTTCCTTCACAAATGATGTTAATGTAGACACACATCTAGAATTGAAACTCATTTGTGGAAGGTAGGCCCATCAATCTTACAAGTAGGGTAATCATGTTTGTGCAGTTCCTCCTTGAAATCAGATATGTACATGAATTTTGAAAAGTTTGAACCTCCTCTCTTTGGGGCCTTGAGCCATGATTTGGCTATCATTGCTTTGTACCTGTCTTTATCTTGATCAAACAAATTTTGGGCTTGGGCCAAGGTTAGGGTATTAGAATCCTCAAAAATAGGGATACACAGGGTTGAGTTTATGCAGCCAACATAAATTTTAACAATGATTTTGCCTTGGGGATCCCTAATTTCCTTAGTTATAGGGTCAAAGTATGTAGCACAAGAAATAACAATATCGAGTGCACTAGATGGAGAGGAAAAATGAGCTGCATAGGCAATTCCACAATTACTAATACATTGGGCCATAAGAGTGGGAGCATCATTAGTTATTTGAGCCGAAATCATTAATATCGATGTGTTTGATGTCATTATCCCCTATGTTGGGTACAAAGGTTTTTAGGGAAGAGATATGTTCGTAACCTCCATACTGAAACTTCATGGTGACAAGAAGGGGAGAAGATTCAAAGGAATGAGTCTTCATAATGGCTTTCAAAAGAAATAAAATGGGAGGAAAAAAATAGATTAGATATCAATCAAAATAAGGAGGTTATGGATTAAATCATCTTTAAATGCTTATTTCACTAAATGGACATATTTGATAAATCATGTACTCGAGTATTTCAAGTATTGGATGAAATCCATCTCCTTTTTGTGTATATTGGACTCCATTGTTTTCTATATTGGATTCCATTATTACTATTATTGGAATCCATTAGTAGCAATATTAGATTCCAATATTGTCATTATTGGACTTATTCTAGTTCCAATTTCACTATTATTGGATTCGATTTATTATTATTGGATTCTAATATTGCTTTATTATTAGATTCAATTTGGATATTATTGGATTCTAATTTTGTTATTTTTAATTTTCAATGTTGGGAGTATGTAAGGTTAGTAGCTGCTAACTATTATAAGGCATGATCCCATTAGATTAATAAAAGTAAAAAATTAACAATTTTTGGTCTTTTTGGGCGGGCGCATATAATGACTATGCAACATCAAATGTTCATGCGCCCCCTTTAAAGCCTTTGGCGCATGCTTTCTTGTGTCAACAAGCATTTTGGTGCGCCTCTCTATGTTGAGTCTTCCTTGCGTGTGCCAAGGCGCATGCGCCTTCCTGTCAACATATCTTTTGTTGCGCCCCTTTTTGGTGCGCGAGGGCACATATTCCTCTGTCGACACCACTTTCGGTGCGCCATAGGCACACATATTATCGTGTTGACAAGCGTTTTGGTGCGCCAAAGGGCGCATGTTTTCTTGTGTCGACAACTCTTTTGGTGCGCCACTTAAAAAGTTGGTGGCGCATTTATTGCTTCCTCGCCTATAAATAGGCGCGTCTGCACTGTCATTATCACCAGAGCAAATCACGTGATTTTTTTATTATTTTCTCTGAGCTGTCATCGCACACCTGCCCTGTCGTTTTCGATCACTTTGTGGACCCATTTGCACATTTCTTATTATAAATATCCGGGTAAGAGGTCCTCTTTCTTTTGTGTGCTTCGTGTTTGTGGTTTTTGTTTGCTTTGCTTTGGGTATGGATTGGATTGAAAAGAATGAAATCATGAACTCCCCCCCCTGCTTTGTCTTTCCACATGATCTTCCCCCTCTTTCCAGATCTGCTGGTAGAGGAAGCTCTATCTGAAATATTAGCTTAAAACCCTTTGTTTAAAGCCATTTTCATCACCCAAAGCGACCCTAGAAGGAAGCTTAACCATATGAAACCCCTCGAGAGAGAGAATCAAAGCTTTAAAAGAAAAGCTGTATTTTCTTCTCCTTTGGCGCATTGGCACACCTGCTGACATGAAGAAACATTGCGAATTGCGCATCTGCGCCCCTGTTACATAAAAAGCAGCGCCTGCGATGGCGCACATTTTCACCTGTTGCATCATGAAAAGTTGCGCCCTCAGGTGCACTTGCCTTAGTTTGTTACAAACACTTTCCTTTGTGCCCCCTCATGGCGCACCAAACTCATTTTGTTGCATCATTAAAACCCTGCGCCCATTGGCGCACCCTGCGCATGTGTGCAACATAGAAATTATCCGCGCCAAAGTGCAAAAAGCTTAAAGCGGTGCGGCGCATCCATCATTGCAACAACATCATGTCATGCGAGACCTTTCATGCACGCGCGCCAAGTTCCCTTAAGCGCACAAAAAGCATATGTTACACAAACCTTATATGTGCCTTTGGCGCACCGAAGTTCCATGCAACATGAAAGATATATGCGCCACGGGTGCATCCTGTTCCCGTGTAACATAAAGAATCCATGCGCCCTTTATAAAATGCATACATATGGCGCGGCGCACTTTGTGCTTACAACAACAAAGAATGCACCTACGGTGTCCATGCGCCATCGCGCCCTTTGGCTGATTTTATCCCTCTGATAGCCCTTTCCTGTGTGCCTTACTATTTAGCCCTGTAACTGCAGTATTCATGCGCCCTGCGCCTGAAGCCTTTAAATTGCTAACTCTTTCTTACATCGACATTTGATGGAAAATCGGCAGTGACATGGCTTTCTTGATTGGGTTTCACTTCTTATTCTTGCGAGATCAGCAACTAAGTTCGAGAAGAACATATGTCAACATCAAGCAAGAAACCTATCAAATCTAAAGGCAAGGCCAAGCTCACGAGAAGAAGAAATGAAGTATAAGTATCGAGAGGGTCGGAGAATGCGAGTCCCAGCGAGTGTGACCTAGACATCGAGAGACTCGAGGTGGGTCATATTGATATGGAGGAATTGCAGGGCGAGAACCCGAAGGGTCACGAGAAGTCCATGGATGGACAAGGTGATGGCGGTGCCCTGCGCCTTCTTTGGTGGGATCCCGGTCGGTGCCGTAAACAATGAATTTATGATGGTGGTAGCCCGATGCTACAACAAAGACACAAGATGTGTCCATGGTGAGAAGGGCGAGGTTATAATTAACCTCACTGCCCGCCACTTTGAGATAATGCTCGGCATTCCTCATCATCGGCACTTTGTGGCCGTCAGCCAAGCAAGATTGCATCAAGGCCTGGGACGACAATGAAGATCAGTGCATGCAGCTGATGAATGAAGTTTATCTGAAGAACAAAAAAGTAGTGACTCGGTGGCCACAAGTCATTCATCGCAGTGACTTTTCAGAGGAACTCAGTGACACAATTACGTTCTGAGTAGAGTTTTGGGCTTCTGATGCCCATTATTTTCTAAGTGGATCTTTGCGGTACCTTGAGACAATGAACAAAAATGTGCCCGATCAACGCTTTGAATGGGTAAATCATAAGCGGCACAATGATCGAGCAGCTACAACAACTCAACACTGCGGGAGGTTCTATATGAACTCCTACGTGGTCTATTTGCTTGACTTGAGAAAGGGACTATCCGGCTACGATGCGGTGTGGGGTTTGGCCCCAAGTTAAAATCTATGAATACTATCAGAGTGAAGCTGGAAAATAGCATCCCCCAATTCACAAAGATCAATGATGCATTCTTCTACTTCATCATCTGCCTGTTGAGGTCGAATATGACTCACGGTCGCACGACCAAGAGCATAGTAGCAGTTACTGAGAAGTGGGGGGCCCTATTCACTCAATTCCCCACATTCACCTATCGAGGCGAGTTAATTTCTTGGGGAACCGACTAGGTTGCCAAGGTATGCGGGCCCAAATTGATCTGTTGGGGTATCGAGGCAGCTTGTTACTTATCATGAAAAGTGCCTAAAGAGAAAGAAGGGTGGAACTCCTTTCCCCCTCACAGTGGGTAGATATACGTGTCTCACTCACCCAAGGCAAAAGATATGTTTGCGGAAGCTGGAGCTGCTTGAATCGAAACATGACTTCCCAGTGAGGCCCACCTTCGACCGAGAAATTGTTTGCCTAGGGGCTAAGCTCGGCCGATCCACATCCCTCGGATCGAAGATATCTACATTGACATATATCATGAGGTTGAGCTCGGGAGGAAGGATCATTCTCGCTTGGCCTTAGTAGAAATCATCCGGTGCGGGGTGGCCATCGTCCCCAAAGGCTGCAAACTGCGAGGAGGAAGTGGATCAAGTGTATCTTGACATAGGTGGGGATGATTGGCCTTTGCGTTAATTGATAGAACTAAAGCACCTCGAGACAATTGAGGAAGAGTCGAGAAACTCTGCGTAGAACAGAGCATTGGTGCCGAATGAGCGGGCTCATCTACCTCGGGAGTCGATTTCACAACCTCTCCGTTGGGCAACGCACCTCCTCGGGCTCAAACAATAGGTAGCCAAAGGGCAAAGGAAAAGGCAAAGAGGGTGAATCCGGCTCCCCGAGAGGAAGCTCTGAAAGTCCTCCTTGCTTGCACCCAGAACAAGTTGTAACTCTGGCTTCCCAGAGAGAAGAAAGCAGAGCGGAAGATGTCCCAATAGGCCCATCCACTCGGGATGTCGCCCTGCTGCTTGCAACAATTGAGGTCCCTTGTTCCTTCTCCCTCTCCTCCTTCCCCTCCTCGAGTGACCCAGTGACCATTCCTTTGGTCGTGTCCTCTCCCCCTTCTTCTACTGTTCCTCCTGCTTCTTCGTCCATCTTCTCTTCTCTCGCGGATCTGTCCCCCTCCATTTCTTCCCTCATCTCTGAGCTCCCTTCCCTTCCTATGTCTTCCTCTCCTGCAGTATCTCTTCCTCCCGTGAGCACTTCCTCGGCCTCCCTCTCGATGCCGCCTCCAAGTGTCTCCACGTTTTTCCCTTCTACTACTGCAGCTGCCCCCTTCTCTGTTTGGTCCTTCTCCCATAAGTCGGCTTGGATCTCCCGGCACTAAGTCGGAGAAAAGGAAAGTTCCCATCGCTCGATGGACTTCTCGTGATCCGTCAAAAGGGGTAAAAAGAGAAGCCCATCACACGCTTCTCTCGAGTGCTTCGGGAGAGAGGGTAATGGAGATCGCGTACCCCGATCCTCGAAGGATAAAAGGATCTGTCTCGCCAGATTACACGATGACTCAAGTCACATGATGGGGACGTCTTCGAAAGCCTTGAGGGAGAGGCCCTATCTGCGGTTGACGCCCTCTGCAAGAAGCTTGAGAGAAGAAAAAGAAAGAAAAGGCTGCTTTGAAAGAGCAAAATAAACATCTGCTCCACGCCTTACAGAAGATGGGCAGTGCACCTCCCACAACTGCCGCCGAGACTCCTGAGCCTCTGAGCCAGGATAAAATTAATGAATATGCAAAGATCGGTGAGCAGGGCATGGCAGTTTCACTTGGAGGAGCCAAATCCTCAAGGACAGTGAAAAAGTGATCGCCAAGTTCACCGATTTGTACCTGAACATCAACAAGGTGAACAAAGAACTCCAGGCGTTAGCAGGACCCATATCAGAAGAGTTGGACCATGCTAGGCTGCAGCGTGAGACCTTTCAAAGAATGTTCAACTGTTCAGTCGAAGATCTGGTCAAGTTCGGCGTTTTCGGTCATCCCAGGGCCCTCAATAAAATCCTTTCCACTCTGGATTACCGGATGGATCAACTGGAATTCGTCCTTGAAAAGATCGATAAGGTAAAGGAAGAAGCCCTGGACGCGATGCACCAAATGGAACAAATCGTTCTCAACATGTCTCCAGGGTTACTTACTCCTTCTTTCGCCTTAAGGAAAGTTGATGAAACCATCCAGATCTTCAAGGAGATCGTTTCACAAGGGCTGGGGCGAGAGGTCACTTTTGTGCGAGAATCCATCAATAACCTGCTTGGCTGTCGGGACTTCATCGGGTTCTAATAGAAGCGAGAGAAAGAATATTCCAAACTCCCGAGAGAAGCTCATAGCGAGCGGGAGACTTGCGAGGTGATCGGCGGCGACAAGGATCCTTCCCGGGATCAGCTAGAGCCCATGATCAGCAAGTTCATGGAATACCGTGCCCAATTCCACATCTCGTCACTGAGCGGTGAGAAGCGGATACCCCCTTTCGGCCGCGGGATGCGGCGATGAATAATTCTTTCTCTTCTTCTCTCTCTCCTTGACTTTCTTTTTGTAAAATGTCTAAAGTATGTTGCTGCACAAATGATGACATCATCCATGTTGCACCATGGGATGATGTCATCCATCAAGTGTCAAAAGTCAACATGACTTTGAGATATTTTGTAGATATTTTGTATATTTTATGTAAATAGGTGGTTGGTTCCTTTTTGCCTTCCTTCTTCTCCTTCTTCTATAAATACTCAAATACTTGTTGTATTTGGTAGTGGATATCTTTTAGATGAAAAATAGAAGTGAGAAGAAAAGACTTTGAGCTTTTTGTAACAGAAGGAAATATTAATACAATATTTAGACTTTGTGCTGAATACATGTGTTATTTGCATTAGATCTTTCTTATGTCAGATCTGTGTGTTTATTCTGTTGGATCTACTTCTGTTTTATTGTCATTTATTCATCAGTATTGCTTTGTTCGTTTATGCAAGTAGGTTTGGCTCTGTTTACTACCAATCCCAAAACATAAACCCTCTGACCTTTCTGCTTTGGAATTCATTTCTTTTCTTCCTTCGGATCTGATCTTTCTTCATCCTCTCTTTCATTCCTTTCTTTTCATGATCGGAAACACCCTCTTTGGGATGAGATCCCAAACCCCGAAGGTAGAATATTGTGAGACTTACTTGCAGAGTTCTGCTTTGGTAGAATAGCAATAAACCGAGTTTCACTTTTTGACTCAAAGAGGGCTATGCCCACTGCTTTATTGACTCGTTTATCCATAAATCTGCCCAAGCGTGATTTTTGAACCAACTTAGATTTTTGGCGACTCCACTGGGGATCGAACAGATCTATCAGATCTATGATAGTGGTAGGATAGAAAATCAGGAAAAATCAGAAAAATCACTATCTGTTTGCAAACTTTAACTTTTTGTTAAAAATCCAAAATTTTGCAAAAGTGCTCTAAATTGAAAATTTTCTTCTGAGATCCATAGATCTGGCCTAGTTGGAGATCTTTAGTTCGCTGAGTTTTTATAAAAATATGTATTTTCCGTAGATACGAGTTTTTATTTGTTTACCAAAATTTTCAAACTCTTTGAAAAAGTCAAACTTTAGATCGAAAATCAGCTTACTAATCTTCACTTTATCATTTTATCCTCATTGTTATTTGTCATTAACCATGATCGGTTTTAGAAGAGGATAATTTTTAAATATTTAGAAAAGTACATCTTCTGCTGGTTTTGTCGGAAAAACTAGAAAATCAGCAAGTACTGACCAAAAAGAAATTTTAAATCTGCCTGACATCGCGAGATGGAAGGAAGGTCTGTTGGCGGGTGAGCCATTTACGCGTAGCGGGAGAGCTCGTGGAGAAGTCGATCCTACTTTGATGCTTCGAAAGGCACAATTTTAGTATAACACCGGCGCGCTTTTCATCACTAAGTTCAGCTGATCGGTCAGCCAGAAGTGCCTCACCTCCACGGAAGAACCGGTTTTCACAAGGAGCCTCCACATCCCTTTGTAGTGCCTTGCTGCTCAGTGGAACTGTGTTTCCAGCCCGTGTTCTTTTTCCAGCTGTCCAGATGGCGGTACCATGGGGAAATGCTTATGGGCCCCTGGCTTTACCACATCAGTTCACGCGCTCCCTCCCACATGGAAGCGAAAGAATTTTCCCAAATTTGATGGGAGCGGGAACCAAAGCACGGATTCACACATATCTGCATTCATCATGTCATGCAGTATCCTAGATGTAACCCATGAAGATGTGTCGGTTCACCTTTTTCTGGAAACTTTACAAGGGCCTTGTGAGAATGGTTTCAGCATTTGCGGCGGATCTATTACAGTTGGGCCACCTTGCGGGATGCTTTTGAAGACAGTACAAGCCTTCGGAAGATGCATTTGCATTGTTATCACAGATCACTCACCTGAAGAAGGAGGCCAATGAGACCATGCGTGATTTTATCGCAGGTTCAATGCATTAATCAACCGTGTCCTGTTGCCATGCTTTGACACGAGAAAATCGAAGTGTTTCTTCGTGAAGCAGCTATGAGTTCGAAAGTAAGTTTCTTACTCTACGAGAGCAAGTGGCTACCTTGATTCTCCCGAGGCGCTTTGCCATCGAATTGAAGATAATTTGATAATATCTAGCGAATTGAAAAGGGAATCCTCTAAGCCTAAATCTTGGGCCCTTCGCCCACTACTTAAATCGATCGGCTTTGAAAAGATGGCGAATGACTTGCTTGCATTAAAAAGCGATTAGCCCAAGCTTCCCAGGTTCCTCATCTAGGATATTCCACGGAGGAATTTCGTTTCCAACAATGTTCCACAAAGGCCGCGCTTACCCATATTTGCTCACGGTTGGCGCTTGAGGCTCCTCGGTTAATGCCTTAGCTGAAATTGAAGAAGAGGAACAAGATTACGAAGAACCTTCGTCTCAAGGCGAAGATGATCAAGATGTCGGTGAGCCGGTGGCGACTCTACTATCGGGTATATGGAATTTGAGGAGGAAGAATCGATGAAGAGAGAGGTACACAAGGCTATGCAAGTGGACAATCATATGTTGTTTTTACCCGCTCACATGAGGAAAAGAAGCGAGAGGTCATTTGCCCATGTGCGAGAAGGAGAAGGCCGTGTCAAACGCGCCTCCGACCATTGCTAAAAGAGGTAATCCTCTTCCTACTCAACTCCTGTTAAGTCTTTTACAAAGAATCTTTTCCCCCATTTCTCCTCCAAATCAGCCCTCTCATATTCCTATCAAGACCGGTAATCCTACCCTACCATCACGAAGTGAGGACTCATTCCTTCACCAAGCATGACCCTTGGCCGCATTTGACATCATAGACCATGCTAAAAAGACCAAGATCAAATGTAAAGTGAGTATCTTGGTCAAATCCGAACAACTTGATAAGATTGATTAAGTATATTCAAAGTCAAATTTGTCATATCTCCCGAGTTCCCCAAAGGAATCCTTTCCACTCCTCCTGCATCCGCATAAATGTTGCCTCAACATCTGCATCGAGGAAAGATAGAACCTTTCTATCTCTCCCTCTAATCAATGGCCACAAGTTAAGTAAGCTGCATAATTGATTAGGAGCTTACGATAACGTCATGCGGAAAAAGTTGCCCATGCTTTGGGCCTCACCCTTACCAAGCCTTTTGGTAGATGTTATTCCTTGGAAACAAGCGAGGTTCCTATTGATTGGTCAATCAAAGATGCGTGATTTGCATTTGCGGCATTCCCAGAGAAAAGAGTAAAGATGACCGTCCTCGTTGCCGACATTCCAGTGCCTATGGAATTTCTTTGGGAAGAAGTTTTTTTGTAGCGAGGTTGGTGGGGAGATTCATATGGGTGGTCTAAGGCTAGAATCCCCGTCGAAGGTGTAATGCGAGACTTTGGAGCGAGAATCACAAAAGAAAGTACTTGGTTACTAACTCTGAAGGACCCCAAAGCTCAAATTCTTTTGAATCATCGGGGATGGGAACTATTTCTTATCTCAAGTCGACAAAATGGTTGTTCTCGTCGAGAAGAAGATCTTAATAAGATCTGGACCTTGCGGATTTGATGGCAGCTGTGACCGGTGGAGTGGATGTGGCGCGGAGCCGTCTTAATATCTCCCGAAGGAAGAAATTATTCCTCTCTCTTTTAAGTTGCAGTTTTCAACACAAATAATCTGCTTGAGTATGAATCTCATTACTTGGCATACGAGCCAGAAGGAAGAGGATCAAAAATCTGAAAGTACAAGGTGATGCAGAGCTAGTCGTGAATCAAGTTAAAAGGATATATCAAGTGAAGAATGAGAGGCTCAGGCATTACCGTAATGCGGTGTGGGACAACATTGAAGAATTTGATGCTTTTTCAATAGAATCCATTCCAAGAGCTCAAAATGACATGGCTGATTCATTGGCCGTTTCAGCATCCCTCATGCTCCCTCACCCAGGTTTGAAAACAAACAAATACACCATTGAGGTGGTTTTCCGCCCAAGTGTGCCAGACAATTCTCAGCATTGGCAAGTATTCAATGATGACAATCAACTCATTGCCTTTCTAGAAAAGGTGGAAAATTTCAAGGAATTGCATTTTGAAGGATCCACTTCCATGTGCCGTGAATCAGTCACCGATCAAAGGATGAATCCGAAGGGAACGACGGCATATGTCAGCTCAAAGGAAATAAAATTCGAAGGGCCTGGTTTCTTTGGAGCGGTTGTTCGATAGGCATGACCATTTTGTAAAAAAAAAAAGCGAGAGATGATTTTGGCTCCTCCCGAAAGCCCGAACCGGTTAATTTAGGTTCGGTAGAACATCCATGATTTGTGAACATTGGAAAATGTTGCGCTTTGAAGAGAAGCGGAAGTTTGTCAAGCTCTTTGAAGAAATACATGGATGTATTGGCATGGTCCTATGCCGATCTAAAGTCTTTTAAGCAAAGGGCGTCAGCATGACATCCGTTGAAAGAAGATGTCAAACCCTTTCGCGAAGCGAGAGGCATTATAACCCTAAGATCTCGAGTACTATCAGGCTGAAATTGAGAAAATCTTTGGATGCGAGAATCATTTTCCTATCCATCACGGTACTTGGGTATGAACATTGTGCCGGTCTGCAAGAAAAATGGTGAAATACGCATATGCGTAGATTTTCAAAACTTGAATCGAGGCTTCCTTAAAGACAACTACCCACTTCCTATAATGGATCAAGTTCTGATCAGTAATAAGCTGGATCGGAAATGTTGTCCATGCTTGATGGTTTTGAGGCTCTGATCAGTTGAAGTCTCACTGAAGATCAATTTAAAACAACATTCACTACTCACAGGGCACGTTTGCCTCTGACGAGGATGCCTTTTGGCCTAACCAATGCTGGCGCCACTTTTCAGCGGGCCATGGACCTGGCATTCAAAGGTATGATGGGGAAGGTCATTGTGGTTTATCTAGATGACTTGATTGTGTTCTCTAAACAACGAAGTGATCATTGTGATCACCTGGAGCAAGTATTGGCGGATGCGAGAGCATGGGATTTCCCTGAACCGAAAAAGTCTATTTTTGGAGTCACGGAAGGAAAGTTGCTAGGGCATGTTGTTAGCAAAGAAGGAACGAAGATAGATGCCGAAAGAGTCAAGGCTATTCAGAGCCTTACTTTGCCTCTAAAGCAAGGCCGGCGTTCATTCTTTCTTTGGAAAGGTGAACTTTCTCGGGTGTTTTGTTCGACTTTCTTTGAAAAGACTCGTCATATATTGGACATGATGAAGGGGTCACCAACTTTCCGGTGGAGCGAGGAAGGAAAAGGTCATTTGAAGAAATAAAAGCTTAGTTGCTCACGCGCCGATCTGGTATGTCCGATTTCTCCAAAGATTTTATCATGTATAGTTATGCATCGAGCATACGTATGTCGCCATCTTGATGCGAAAAAAATTACGAGGATGTTGAATCTCGATTGCGTTCATGAGCTCTCCCCTCAAGCCTCACGAATTAAAAATGTCTCAATTGGAAAAGCATGCCTTTGCCGTTGTCAAGCGGTCAAAAACTTAGGTATTACATTTTAAATTCTCATACGGTGGTCTTTGGTCACGACACGGCGGTCAAATCAATTCTAACTCAACGGGAGTTAGGAAGAAGCTGCGAGGAAATTGGATTGCAAAGGTCAGGAGTACGACCTGGATATAAAACCAACCAAGTTGGTAGAGAGCGAGGGCCTATGTGTCGAACATGGCAAAACAAAGATTGAGAAAACCACGAGGAAAAGGATGATTGTACCCAATGAAGCAAAGCCATTGGAGAAAGCCCATTCTCTGCCTCTGGTCTATTTTGTCATGACCAGCGATGAGTGGTATTCGATATTGCTTTCTTCCTCACCTACGGTGAATGTCAGCTCACCTAACTACAAAGGAGAAGTGCACTATAAAGCTCGGAGCAGCCAAATATGTCATACGGGATGACGGTTTATCTAAGCAGCGGGATAGATGGTGTCTTCTTGCGATGTGTCGACAAGCCATAGTAGGTGAAGTTACTTGAAAGTTTTCATAATTCAGCCTGTGGAGGCCATTTCTCCTCTTAGTGATAGCACACAAGATCATCGGGCCAGTACTATTGGTGGCGCTTTTCAAGATACGACCACAGGTAGCAAAGTGTGAACCTTGCCGGCGGTTCGTCGGCAAGCCCAAGTTGGTTGCTTTTCCCCTCGGGCGGTCATTGTCAACGAACCATTGAGCGAGTGGGAATTGATTTTATTGGTGCACTCGATCCCCGATCGAGTGCGGACATAGTTATGTCCTAATGACATGGATTACTTCACAAGTGGGTGGAAGCCATACATCAAACATGCCACTTAGAGGTTGTTTTGGTTTTATCAAAGAAAATATCATTGTCGGGTTTGGCGTTCCCAACAAGATTGTTGCTTGATAATGCTTCTAACTTCTCTCTTCACGGGAAGTTATTAGTTTTTGCTATGAATATGGGATAACTTTGGCTCACGCCTCAGATTATTACCCTCAGGGAAATGGTCAGGCAAGAATCCAGTAACAAAAACTTGGTGACCATCATACGAAAGCTGGTGGATGAGAATCAACGAATGTGGCACAAGTCCTTATACGACGCTTTGTGGGCAGATCGCATTACTCCCAAGAGGTCTCTCGGTATGTCACCTTTTCAAGTGTTATATGGCATTGATCTTGAGCTTCCCATTTCTTTGAACTTCTGCTCTCTGCTTGGCATGGGGCTATTGAAGATGAAACTTTCAAAATTCTCTTGAAAAGAGGATCATGTATCTATCAGAGCTCGAAGAAAAGAGAGTAAGAGTGATTGACAAGATCACCGAACATCGAGAATCAAGTCAAGAGGCATTCGATAAAAAAGCTAAGCAAAGAAATTTCGGTGGGAGACCTCGTCATACGTGGGACAAGCGAAGAGAGCGAAAGGCATGCGGAAAGTTTGATTCCTGTGGAGAGGGCCTTTCAAGATCAAGTAGCTCAATGGAGAGAATAGTTTCTATCTCTCATATCTAGATGGAACCCGAACTCCAGCTTCCCTATAGCGGGTGAGCATCGAAAATCTTCGGGAAGTAGAGCTTGCTCTCTTCTTTGTCTGATTTGCTTTAGTTGTGTGTTTTTTTTTGTCGTGTGTTTGCTTTTGTTTGTTGTGTGTTCCCTTTTGTTCACCCTCCGGTTGCCCTTGTTTTTGACTCTGTTACCGATGGATAGGCACATGAGATCTGGGATTCTCTACCCACGAGGTTTGCTCGGGGATAGTCCCAGAGAAAGAGCATTTGTTATCCCGTAAAATTGGCAAGGGTAATTTTACAGATAACCCTACCAAAAATTTTGTTCGATCCCTCGTCGGGGATTCCTTGCGTTCGGAACGTTGCAAAATCCCTTTCCGGGAAATCTAGTTTTCGAACTTAGCCATTTTTGGTCTTTTTGGCGGGCACATATAATGACTATGCTGACATCAAATGTTCATGCCCCCTTTAAAGCCTTTGGCGCATGCTTTCTTGTGTCAACAAGTGTTTTGGTGTGCCTCTCTATGTTGAGTCTTCCTTGCGTGCGCCAAGGCGCGTGCGCCTTCCTGTCAACATATCTTTTGTTGCGCCCCTTTTTGGTGCGCAAGGGTGCACATATTCCTCTGTCGACACCACTTTCGGTGCGCCATAGGCACACATATTATCATGTTGACAAGTGTTTTGGTGTGCCAAAGGGCGCATGTTTTCTTGTGTCGATAACTCTTTTGGTGCGCCACTTAAAAAGTTGGTGGCACATTTATTACTTCCTCGCCTATAAATAGGCGTGTCTGCGCTGTCATTATCACCAACACAAATCACGTGATTTTCTCTATACCTGTCTGCGCACCAGCCCTGTCACTTTCGAATTGCTTTGTGGACCCATTTGCACATTTCTTCGTTATAAATATCCGGGTAAGAGGTCCTCTTTCTTTTGTGCTTCGTGTTTGTGGTTTTTGGCTGCTTGTGGGTATGAATTGGATTGAAAAGAATGAAATCATGAACTTGCCCCCCTGCTGTCTTTCCACATGATCTTCCCCCTCTTTCCAGATCTGCTGGTAGAGGAAGCTCTGTCCTGAAATATTAGCTTGGAACCCTTTGTTTAAAGCCATTTCTATCACCCCAAATGACCCTGCAAAGGAGGCTTAACCACATAGAAACCCCTCGGAGAAGCAAGTGCTTGAAAAGAAAAGCGTATTTTTCTTCTCCTTTAGCGCATTGGCACACCTGCTGACATGAAAAGCAGTTGCGCGATAGTAGCATCTGTCCCCTGTTACACCTGAAACGTGCCGCTTGATGGCGCACATTCCCTACCTGTTGCATCGTGAAAAGTTCGCCCTCGAGGTGCCTTTGCCTTAGTTTATTTACAAACACTTTCCTCGTGCCCCCTCATGATGCACCAAATTCATTTGTTGCATCGCTAAAACCCTGCCCTTATGGCGCACCTGCATGTGTGTGTGACATAGAAATTATCCGCGCTAAGTGAAAGCTTTTAAAAGTGCGGGCGCATCCATCATTTGCAACAACAACATGTCATGCGAGACCTTTCATGCGCCATGCCAAGTTCCCTTAAGCGCACAAAAAAGAATATGTTACACAAACCTTATATGTGCCTTTGGCGCACCGAAGTTCCATGCTGACATGAAAATTATATGCGCACGGTGCATCACTGTTCCGTGTAACATAAAGAATCCATGCGCCCTTTATAAAACGCATACATATATGGCACGAGGCGCACTTTGTGCTTACATGACAAAGAATGCATGCTGTAGTGTCCATGCGCCATGCGCCCTTTGGCGCTAATTTATCCCTGCTGCAATAGCCCTTTCCTGTGCGCCTTACTATTTAGCCCTGTAACCTGTAGCATTCATGCACCATGCACCCTGAAGCCTTAAAATTGCTAACTCTTTCTTATCGACATTTCGATGGAAAATCAAGCGGTGACATGGCTTTCTTGCATTGGGTTTCACTTCTTATTGTTGCAGATTAGCAACTAAGTTCAGAAGAACATATGTCAACATCAAGCAAGAAACCTATCAAATCTAAAGGCAAGGCCAAGCTCACAGAAGAAGAAATGAAGTATAAGTATCAGAGGGTCAGAATGCGAGTCCCAAGAAGAGTGTGACCTAGACATCAGAGACTCAGAGCTGGGTCATATTGATATGGAGGAATTCTGGGCCAGAACCCAGAGGGTCACGAGAAGTCCATGGATGGACAAGGCGATGGCGGTGCCACTGCACTTCTTTGGTGGGATCTCGGTTAGTGCCGTAAACAACAAATTTATGATGGTGGTAGCTCGATGCTACAGACAAAGACCACAAGATGTGTCCATGGTGAGAAGGGTGAGGTTATAATTAACCTCACTTGCAATGCCGCCACTTTGAAATAATGCTCGACATTCCTCATCACCGAGCACTTTGTGGTATCGGTAAAGAAAGGTGCATTAAGGCATGGGGCGACAATGAAGATTAGTGCATGCACTAATGAATGAGGTTTATCTCGAAGAAAAAAAAAGTAATGACTCGGTGGCCCCTTTGAGTCATTCATCGCCATGACTTTTTAGAGGAGCTCGGTGACACGATTACATTCTGATAGGCGAGACTCTTTGGGCTTCCACTGGCGCCCATTATTTTCACAAGTGGATCTTTGTGGTACCTTGAGACAATGAACAAAAATGTCCACTGATCAGCGCGTTGAATGGGGCGAAATCATAAGCGGCACAATATCGGAGGCAGCTACAACAACTCAACACAACGGGAGGTTACATATGAACTCCTACATGGTCTATCTTTGCTTTTGACCTGAGAAAGGGACTATCGGCTCGATGCGGTGTGGGGTTTGGCCCCAAGTTAAAATCTATGAATACTATCTAGAGCTAAGGTGGAAAATAGCATCCCCGATTCACAAAGATCATTTGATGCATTCTTCTACTTCATCATCTGCTGTTGGTCGAATATGACTCACGGTCACGACCAAGAGCATAGTAGCACCTCTTGAGAAGTGGGGGCCCTATTCACTCAATTCCCAACGTTCACCTATGCGAGGAGTTAAGGGGAATCAACTAAGCACACCCAAGATAGCTCAGAGCCCAAATTGATCTGTTGGGTGAGCGAGGTTATTACTTATCACGAAAAGTGCCAGGAGAAAGAAGAAAGAAGGGTGGAACTCCTTTCCCCCTCATAGTGGGTAGGTATACGTGTCCCTCTCACCACTGAGGCAAAAGATATGTTTGAGAGCTCCTCCTTCCCCTTGAATGAAACATGACCATTCCTTTGAGTCGTGTCCTCTCCCCCTTGTTCTCTTATCCCTCCCTTCTTCGTCCATCTTCTCTTCTCTCACGGATCTGTCCCCCTCCATTTCTTCCCTCATCTCGAGCTCCCTTCCCTTCTATGTCTTCCTCTCTTGCAGTATCTCTTCCTCCGTGGCACTTCCTCGGCCTCCCTCTCGATCTTTGCCTCCAAGTGTCTCCACGTTTTCCCTTACTACTCTGCAGCATTTGCCTCCTTCTCTGTTTGGTCCTTCTCCCATAAGTCGGCTTGGATCTCCCAGCACTGAGTCGTGAAAAAAGGAAAGTTCCCATTGCTGGCAGATGGACTTCTTCGTGATCCCGTCAAAGGGGTAAAGAAGCGAAAAGCCCATCACACGCTTCTCTCGAGTGCTTCGGGAGAGAGGGTAATGGAGATCGCATACCCCAATCCTCGAAGGATAAAAGGATGTGTCCTCGGCCAGTTACACGGTGACTCAAGTCACAGTGGGGACATCTTACGAAAGCCTTCGGGGAGAGGCCCTATCTGTAGTCGACGCCCTCTGCAAGAAGCTTCAAGAAGCAAAAGAAGAGAAAATGTTCTTGAAAGAGCAAAATAGACATCTGCTCCACGCCTACGAGAAGATGGGCGGTGCACCTCCCACAACTACCGCCGAGACTCTTGAGACTTTGAGCCAGGATAAAATTGATGAATATGCAAAGATCGGCGAGCGAGCATGGCGGTTTCCAGCTTAGAGGGCCAAATCCTCAAGGATAGTGAAAGCGTAATTGCCGAGTTCAGCGATTTGTATCGAACATCAGCACAAGGTGAACAAAGAACTCAGGTGTTAGCGGGACCCATATCGAAGAATTTGGACCATGCTTAGGGTGTAGCGTGAGACCTTTGAAGAATGTTTGTTGTTCGGTCAAAGACTTAGTCAAGTTCGGCGTTTCGGTCATCCATGGCCCTCGATAAAATCCTTTCCACTCTGGACTACCGGATGGATCAAGCTGGAATTCGTCCTTGAAAAGATCGATAAAGTAAAGGAAGAAGACCTAGATGCGATGCACCAAATGGAACAAATCGTTCTCAACATGTCTCCGGGGTTACTTACTCCTTCTTTTGCCTTAAGGAAAGTTGATGAAACCATCAGATCTTAAAGGAGATCGTTTCACAAGGGATGGGCAGAGGTCACTTTTTGAGAATCCATCAATAACTGGCTTTGGCTGTCGGGACTTCATTGGATTCCTAATAGAAGTAGAGAAAGAATATTCCAAACTCCCGAGAGAACTCATAGCGAGCGGGAGACTTGCGAGGTGATCGGCGAGAGACAAAGGATCCTTCTCGGGATCAACTAGAGCCCATGATCAGCAAGTTCATGGAATCGTGCCCGATTCCACATCTCGTCACGGCGGCAACGAAGCGAGGATACCCCCTTTCGGCCGCGGGATGACGACGATGAATAATTCTTTCTCTTCTTCTCTCTCTCCTTGACTTTCTTTTTGTAAAATGTCTAAAGTATGTTGGCGAAATGATGACATCATCCATGTTGCACCATGGGATGATGTCATCCATCAATTGTCAAAAGTCAACATGACTTTGAGATATTTTGTAGATATTTTGTATATTTTATAAATAGGTGGTTGGTTCCTTTTTGCCTTCCTTCTTCTCCTTCTTCTATAAATACTCAAATACTTGTTGTATTTGAGTAGTGGATATCTTTTAGATGAAAAATAGAAGTGAGAAGAAAAGACTTTGAGCTTTTTATATGAAGGAAACATTAATACAATATTTAGACTTTGTCTTTGAATACATGTGTTATTCACATTAGATCTTTCTTATGTCAGATCTGTGTGTTTATTCTGTTGGATCTACTTCTGTTTTATTGTCATTTATTCATTAGTATTACTTTATTCATTTATGCAAGTAGGTATGGCTCTGTTTACTACCAATCCCAAAACATAAACCTTCTGACCTTTCTGCTTTGGAATTCATTTCTTTTCTCCCTTCGGACTGATCTTTCTTCATCCTCTCTTCCATTCCTTTCTTTCCACAGTCATAAATAACCCTCTTTGGGATGAGATCCCAAACCCCGAAGGCGAGAATATTGTGAGACATGCAGATTCTGCTTTGGTAGAATAACAATAAACTAGTTTCACTTTCTTTGACTCAAAGAGGGCTATGCCTTGCCTGCTTTGCTGATTCGTCATCCATAAATCTGCCCAAGTGTGATTTTCAAACCAACATAACCGTTCACTTTGAATGGTGAGCCTCACATCGTCAAATTTGTGGGACTCACACTTTAAAAAGCTGTAAAAATATGAGACTTGCATTTAGAAAGTGCAAGGAACACATTTTCGAAATTACGAGCCTCACACTTAAAGCTTATTTATAGGCCCTACACTCTAAAATTACAATCCCCTCACTCTAAAAGTTTGAGCCTTGCACTATGAAATTGCAGAGCCTCACACTTTTAATGATTTAAATGGAGTTAAGACATTCAAGAACCATAGAGCTCGGAGCGGCCTCTAGATCCTTGCGGTCATTATAGAGAATAGAAAGTACTTAACTAGATTATATAACTTGTACCATAATAGAAAGAAGTATACAAGCATCCATACTTAGCATAAACATAAATGAAAGAGAACCTATGAGAAAGATGTATGCATTAGAATCATTGATATTCATATTCATATAACTGGTAACCTCATTACATCCATGGAGCCATTACTGAGAAATGTCGAGAGAAACAGACCATGAGTCATGCTTTTCAATTGGACTAATGTAGCTAGGCTATCAAAGAAAAATTTGCAATCCCCATACCCATTATACATTCTTTCCCAAATACCATTATCCACTAATAGAGTTCTTGTAGTATTTCTGTAGAGCTCCCCTCTTTTTGTTCTCTCTTGTTTACTCTATAGGTGCTTGTATTTATAGCCTTTTTGGGCTGCCAACTCATCCTCCAGTGCCCTCAGATCTGATGCAAGTGTTTGAATGTGGTCCTCCATGTGAGCATGCTCTCCCAGGCCTGAGCTTTCCACTTTTCACCATGATGTGCTTCTAGAAGCTTCTACATAGGCATGCTCCTTCTGGGCCAACTGTCACCAGGCTGGCACCTTATCCACTCAGCATGCGTAGTCGGGTCATGCTTTTCATGTGTTTATCCCGAATGCCCAATTTGGCTAAGTCCGAACCCTTGGTTTTTGTCCATGCGTGCACATGTCACATGCCACGAGGCTTCCTTAAACCCTTTTCTTAAACCTTGCCCCTGTGCTTTGTCCTTGCGTGCCTCTCTTCAACTAGGACCTACGTGCGCATATGCACCTTTTGTACTTAGCCAATATTCTAGGGGCCTAACATCACCCCACACTATGCATTTCTCCATCCGTGGGAACACTTCTCTAGTGAAGAAAAGAATACGAGGCTTATGCCTTGGAACAAGAATAAGGGGATGAAAGAATGGGGGAAGAAGAAAGAATGGGAGAGTGAAGGAATCACTACAACAAGCTAGGAAAATCCTTTTGCAAGTCGGCCTCCAACTTGTTCTAGGCATCGACTTCTTCTGCGCTCTCTCGGCGAGAGGTTGTCGACAGGTGCTCACCTCCCCAAAATTTAGTCCATCTCTTTGTGCTCATGGTATCAGTGATTTTCTCCAACTCCTTGCCTATATCCTCAGTGCATCCATTCTTCATGTAATACGTGGATATAGTTCCTTGACTAGGTTTTTGATTGAACCCCTTAAGGTTTAATGGCTTAGATTTCCTCTCGACCTCGGAAAGGATTTTATCCCTTTCACCCTATTTCCCTTGTTCTTCTCCTGGAACTCCTTGAGTTCTACTTCATGAGTGGTGACCAAGGTGCTGCCACTTTCTCTATCAATTGTAATTTGTCGTACATGGCCTCGGCGATCAGGAAGTAGCCCTTACATCAGCAAGAACCTTGTTGTATTCCATGATGAGTGCTATGATCTTCAACTTATCCTCTTTCTCTAGGCATGTGGCAACTTCTTTTGTAGACTCAAGGCTAGTGGTTGTCTTTCCATGGTGAGGATCCTTGTTAAATCCTCCAGGCATCCCAAGGTAGATCCATACTTCTGCGTGGGTGATGCTAGGTCGGATGCTTCAATACTATAGCCTCATTGATGGATTCCACCTTCTTGTACACATGCATACCTTAGCCTTTTCATCCTTCAATTCATGCTGCCATTGGGTGTTGATCAACTTCTCCTGGCTTAGCTCCTTTGTCATTGTAGCTAGCTCTTCCTCTTTCTTCTTTAGCTCCCCTTCCAGATCTCTGACCCTATCATTTCCCCGAAGAGTCTAGCCTCGATCTCAATGGAGACTTTGTTGAGCGCGTTGCATAGTTGTTCATCCGAGAGTTGTTGGGTATCCACCATTGGGTTGTCTTCTCTTGGTCTGGAAATGTTATTATTTCCCTGTGGCTTACCTCAAACTCTGGCTCATCAAGGTGGGACTCTATGCCCATGAGAGCATCTTCCTTGTCCATGGATATGTAGCCTCCTTGTCAAAAGATGACATTTCTACAAGCTCCTCTGCCGGAATGGTACTTTGGAACCACGTGTGGAACACTTTCTTGGGGTCATCAATATAACCCATCTCGGCCTCTCCCCCCTCTGTGCCTTCCTCTCATGCGCGTACCCTTAGGTATACTTATAGTCAAAATGGGGCCTCTAGTGCTTTGCCGTGTTCCTCTTACTGCTCTCCTTCTTCTCCTTGTTCAACACTGGCTCAGCGTTGTGTTCCAATTTTTCCTCCACCATGGTCTCAATGTTCTTGGTCTCTTCTCCTTCTGCCACCTTGGTTTTATGTATTTTACTGTAGAACTTGGAGACTCTTGCTTCTGCATGCTAGCTTCCTCACCTTTTCCCATGTCACAGGGTGCCTTCTCTACTGGCTATCCCTGCCATGTATGAAAAGGAACCCTGTTCTTCTTCTCTACCTTCCTCCTCTGAATCATGTATATTGAAGATGGGTGGTCCTCGATCCTTCCCAGGGTCCTCTTCCCCACTTACTTCTTCTCCACTCTCATCCTCTTTGCTCTCATATTTTTCTCTTATGTACTTGTCCAAACTCTCAGTCTCTTCCAGAGACGGTCTCTTCTTCTACCCTCTGCTTCTTCCTAACTAGAGATTCGGTGTAGGTGACTCCATTTCTTCCTCTCCTGATGACTCCTTGTCTGATGGATTTTCTAGCTCTGGAGTCTTCTCTTTTACTATGGGCTCTTCTTCTTTGCATGTACATACTGGTTCTGGTGCTTGTCTGGGGGAACCTATTGCTGTGTCTCCACCACACTTGGTATTTTATTTTTGGCTCTTTTTCCTCCCATTTGGGTGTGGGTCTCTTCCTACTAGTTGGATCTGAGGTATAGATACCTCATTCTCTCAGATATGTGCCCTTCTCAGACTTGGGTCTTATGCGGATGTACACGCGTGCCGTGGATCCATCTGCAATGGGAAGAGTCATGGGCCTTGTCATTTGAACTTCATGTGACATGTACCACTCCGTATGCACACTTTTGGGGTAGACCAACCCTTTGCACATTTCCTGTGGTCTGGTCAGATTACCAAGGTCAGCTTAAACTTCTTGGACTCCTGAACTGTTTACTCCCACTTGGAAGTATTGAGTTGTGAAGGAAAAGGGGAGCTTGCACCATGGGCTCCATGTCTCATCTGATAGTTTGAATCTACCCAGGTAGAAATGTTGGTACACAACAAATTCACTTCTCCCCTAGTGGCTGTTGGCAGTTGTTTGGGAATTCTCCATTCCACCCCGAACGCGTTCCTTAGGCGCGTATACCATTTTTCCAAGCGTGCCTTGTGCACAGTTGTCATGGTGTCACAAGCGTATTTTCAAACCTCTTTGTGGGTGAGGGGTCTTCAGCAGGGTACTCCCACATGAACTTGTTTGATGCATCTGGTACCCGATCTCTGAAAACATGATGGTTAATAGGACATTGCCAAAAAGGATCCTATCGCCTTCCTTTGCGTAGCTGATAATCTCATCCGCGATGAATGCAGACAAGTTGTAGATGGTGCCCTCTGAAATTTTCTGCAAACATTCAACCATGGCTTATTAACTTGGGTCCATCTCTCTGGCCATTTAACTTTGACACCAGGTGTGTGGCCATCTTCATTACCGGATCCTTAATGTCTGCATGACATCATAATACCTTGACCCCTTCTTGTATGCATAAGCGGTGATAGTTTCCTTAATCACTTCTTTTTGTCGGTCAAGTCATCCTCCAAACCATCTCCTTCATAGATGAGGCCTGTGAAATGTGAAATGAGCTGAGGGTTATGTGCATCTTGCCCTGCGAAGTGGAAGTAGTCCTCATGCACACACGTGTGACATCAGCCATTGATATAAGCGCTCAGGTTTCCGAAGTAGGGAAACTCAAAGAGTTGTAATAACCCTTGCCTTCTCCAACTTAACCTTCACATCATCATTATAAATGGGAAAACCCTCTGGTGTCCTTTTGTTTGTTGGGTGCACTAACTCAGTGCCATCTCCTTCTCGATTGTGCTTGTCGATGATTGTAGTCATTCACAGACATGTTCCTCAGATGGGACTCCCACTCCTTCCCCAACAACACTCCATCTAGGTACTGCATTTCTGCATACCACTCCTCATTTGTGTGTGTCGTCAGTTTCTTGTTGCTTACCCTTTCCCTTTCCCTTGCCCTTCTTGGGTGTGCTAACTGGTTTCTTGGGTGCCATTCTCTAGGTCTACTTCAATCACTCCATGTTACTCTGTTCTTCCGCTCTCTCCAACCTTAGATCTCGAACTTGTGAAGAAAGTTCCTTAACCCCATGCCCTAGTTCTTCAAACCCTAACTGGGATACTCCTTTCACAAGATGGTGCCTTCTCCCACTTTTCCTACACCCGTGAAATCCTTTCCTCTGGTTCACAAATCCGAACTAGTTACTCACGCTTCAATTTCTCAAATGTTTCTTCACATGGATCATTTTTTTGGAAGCCCTAGTTTGCAAAGGTGCAAAAAGTGCTTCTTTCTCTTTATATGCAAAGTGAATAATGAAGTGCCCGACCCCTTTATTTATAGTTTTTCCTTTTTAAGCATTAAGTGCTCCTTCACCTACCACCATACTTTTAACATTTAATGTGGATTTTTCAAACAAATCCCGACTTCAGTGCTTTCCCTCATGCCCAAACCTGCGGACAATCCTCCAACCTTAGGCATGCAACCAATCCAACATGATAGGAGACTCTTGCGTGCGTAACTAGTGCCGAAGGCACTTCTTCTATCTGATTTTTTCTCTCACCTACCTTGTGTTGCTTATGCACTTTTCCCTTCTTTGTACGTGGGATCTGAAAGTAGCTTTTATCTTGGCACCAACCATCCTTTTTCCATCTTTTCTTTCCAAGCACCTCTTTCAATAGGGCCATTCAATTGGGTTTTCAACACAAACTTCCTTGGCATTTTAACCATGCTCTCCTTCACATTACTCCACCCCACACTAAAATGATGTGTGGTCCTCTGTGCACTCAAAAATTCTCAAAAGTAGTAATAAGGTTACTAGGTGCCCAAGGTGCAAAACAAAAAAAACAACAACGTGAAAGGAAAAACAAGAAAAGAAATGCATAAAGGAAAATTCTAAACTAAGCTGGAAAAACTACCTTATTTACAAACACCAAGAAGACTTATTTATAGTAGGGCTTGCCTACTCCCATTGAAGTGTCAGGAAATTTCGTTCCATGCTTGTATATGCAGCGCGCTTGCCCTGAATCAAGGATGTATGAGATTGTGTAGGGACCTAACCAATGGACTTTCAACTTCCCAGGATGGCGCAGAAACTTAGAATCATATAGTAAGACCATCTGCCCAACCTCAAACTTCTTGTTTCTGATGTGGCGATCATGCCATGCTTTTTCTTTGCTTTCTCTGTTGTTTGACTCCACCTGGTGAGTGATCATCTCTCATCAACTTCATTAACTCATCAATTCTCTCTTCAGTGCTTGCTCATCAGCTAACCCTCCTGCGCGTGCTATTCATAGAGAAGGTAACATGAATTCAATTGGTAGAATGGCTTCCATGCCCAAACACCAATTGAAATGGTGTGGCTTTGTTCAACCTTTTATAAGTTGTCTGTAAGCCCATAATATGGTTGATACCTTGTCATCCCAATCTTGTCTTCCGACATCACAAATTTTGGTCAGGGTATGACTCAGTATTTTGTTAAATGCTTTTGTGGTCCCATTTTCTTGTGGGTGATAAGGGGTAGTCTTGTGATGAGCTACCATGAATTCTGCTAATAGGATCCTCATGGTCTCATTTAAGAAATGTGTACCCCTATCGCTGGTTAAACTTAAAGGGCATCCATACCTTGTGATAATGTTCTCCCACAAAAATCTTGCCGTTGTGGCTGTTGTGTAATCTTTAGTTGGAGCTGACCTCTGCCCACCTTGTCAAATAGTCTATGCAAGTGATGACATAGCGTGACCCAGTCCTATGTGCCACTGGTGTAATAGGGCCTACAAAGTCTATTGCCCACTTCTCAAAGGTTCATGCACTAGGTATAGGGTGCAAAGGCATTTCATCTCTCTTTCTGGCTTGCCGATGCACTGTGACAATGGTCACACATGCTTCTGATAGTCTTTCTGATCCTTGTATAGGGTTTCCCACCACAATCCTACCATTAATATCTTATGCGTGGTGGCGTCACTGCATAATGCCCCCACCACACTTCCTCTCGTGTGCTTCCTCCATGATGGTGAGGTGCTCATGCTCTAATACACACATGCAAAAACTTCATCACGTCCCAACTTGTATAAGTCTCCATTGATCAACATGTAGGGGTGCGTGCGTGTATATGTGAGCTACTTCTTCTCTAATGCCTTCATTCCTTTCGGTGCCACACCTTCCTTTAAAAATACTGCAATCTCCTCCAAATCTGAGGGCGTGCTGCATAACCTAAATAGTTGTGCATTGGCATTGTCTCCTCAATACTCTGTGTCCTCCCTGAATCAATTCTTGATAGATGATCAGGCCCATAATTACTCTTCCCAGGTTTCACTACTACCGTGAACTCAAACTCTTGAAATAACAATACCCACCGACATATGCCCTTGTAGAATGGGCTTGTTCACCAAATACTTTAATGCCATGTGGTGGTGTAAAATACAAAGGGTGTTGCCAGCAGTAGATCTACCTGAATTTGAAAAGCACGTAGATCATTGACAATGCTTCGTGCTCAGTCGTGGTGTAATTCTACTCTGCTGGTGTCAACTTCTTGCTTGCAAAACATAGAGGGTGATCAACAATTCCTTCACTGGCTGCTGTCAAGAAACTACTTTGCTCAATGGTGGTTCTGAGGCATCTACATGGACATGGAAGGGCTTGTCCCAAGAGGAAAATGTAATATAGGTGTGGTGACAAGCCTATCCTTTTAATGTGTCAAATGCACCTTCTTGCTGCCTCTCCCAATGGAAGGCACTTTTATATACGAGAAATTCTTCTAGAGGCGTGGCTATCTTGGCATACCCCTTGATGAATTTTTTGTAATAACCCGTATGCCCAAGAAATCCATGCATGCTATGCTTTGGCTAGTAGGTTCCCCCAATCCCACAATAACTGCAACCTTGGTAGGATCCACTAGTAAGCCCTCCTTGCATATGATGTGCCCTAATAAAGTCCCAAAGGGTGTAGAAAATACACACTTCTTAATGTTGAGGATATCCTCACTACTACACCTCTCAAACATTAACCTCAAATTGTCACAATGGTCTTTTACTAGCCCATACACTTTGTCAATCATCCAAATAGACCTGAAGAAACTTATGGATGAAGTCTGGAATGCTTGCACCACTATGCATGAAAAAATAGTAGGCACATTCTTCAAACCAAAGGGCATGATTGTGTATGCAAAACTTCCCCACTCAGTGGTGAAAGTTGTCTTCTCCTGGTCTTCCTTTGCAATCGGACTTGGTGGTACCCGAAAATCCATCCAGTAAAGGAATAGATTTTGCCCAGTGACTCCTTCCAAAATCTCTTCAGTGAAGGGGGTTGGAAAAGGATCGATGACACAAACTACGTTCAGCTCCCTATAATCCATGCAGATCCTAATCACCCATCCTTCTTGATGTTGATTACCATCGGACTTATCCATTCTGATTCTTCCACTGCTTTAATGATCCCAGAAGCTATCATTTTGTCTATCTCCTCCTTAACCTTTACACGTAAATTGGGATTCATTGGTAGGGTCTCTTCTGACCGGGCAGTGCACACCATCCTTAACTTTATCCTCATCTCCCCCAAGGAATGGTGGATGCCTTTGAGCTCATGGTACCCTGCGTGGGAATAAATCCTCAAATTCATGCAATAGATCTATGACCTTAGAGACTTCCTTCTCCAACTAGTAATCTCAATGATAGCCTCCTTAGGTTCCTCTTCTGAGCCGATGTTAACCTTCTTTGTCTTTAAGGGCTCATGGTAGGTGTGCGTGAGTATCAACATTGTCCACTACCTCGTGCGTCCCTACAAGAATGGCTAACATCCAAGCTTTTCTACTTCCTCCCCATCAATCACATACACCAACTTCCCTTTCTCCTTTTCCAAACATGTGCGCTCAAGTTGTAACTCTTTTGTTTCTTCTACTTCTTCTTCAAAGTGTGCCTCCAAACCTGGTTCACCTAGTAGTTCCAACAACCTATCTTCTTACCATGGCACTATCCCCCATGGTAAGGTGCTTAACAACTTGTAATGCCTTATCAACTGATGGCTTGGTACTTGATATTCAAATGTTTGAATGAGGTCAGTTGTTAGCTCTTGCCAATTTCCTATTTGGTGGCGTGTCTCAAAATGTATGTACCATGTATGCATGTGTAACCTGTAGTGTAGAATACAACTTGTGTACCCAAAGGGATGGTGGAAAAAGCTTTTGTGCCTTCTCTCAGATCCTCTCACACTCCTGGATATGGAAAGAGGTGGGCTCCTTACCATGGTAGTCCTTGATGATGGTGGGCATGTTACTTCTAGAAAAATGAGAGAGAAATTCTCACCTCGTGCCATTCCAAAAGGCTCTCTGATGTGTAGCCCACCACCATGTGTGCCGTTGTGCCGAGTAGGACATAACTTAGCATCCCTCTCCATTCCTTCTCCTCCTTCCACTGAGCTTCCATCTCCTATAAAAAGATCTTAGGGAAGGCCCCTCCTGAATACTTAGGTAATTTTTTTCCTCCTAGGTGTCGGACCATGCGCACCTTTGTTACTTTTGTTACCGATCCTCTCAACTACCATCCGATCAATTCATAAGTCCCATGTGCCCAATTATCACATGCTAGGCTGGTGGTGTCACTTACTGACTGAGCATCCTCAAACTGGATAACTCCGTCGGTAGGATGGATTATCTCTGGGTCCCTGATTGAGCACATATATCCTATCTAGAACTTCTTCTCCCAGAGGTTTAGTATAGGGCGTCGACTTCCCATCAGCCGGGGTATAATGACCCACTCCTCCTTATTTTCAAAGCTGATGTACCCTTTGTTGAACCGAAGGTCCGCATTGTTCTTGTAACACCATGGGCACCCAAGTAGTGCTGGAAAATTATCTGCCTCGGTGAGCGCCAAGACTTCGAAGTCCCTAGTAAACTTAGCTCCTGGATAGTGATAGTTGCATCCTTTAAGACACCGATGGGCATTGCCTTAGTCTTGTTTTCCATATACAACACATTGAAGATGGTTGTAATGTAGGTCTTCCCATCTGATGCCATGCATCAGAGTTAGAACATTGACCTCGCATGCTTTGTGTCGATGAGGATATTACTAAGGAGCCATCCATCTCAATTGCATTCAATGTGATCTCCTTGTCATAGTCAAGGCTTGTGGGGAAGGTTTCGTGCAAGACCTACCTCTCGTGCTCTCCTCGGTGTGTGGTACCTTCTCTCTCAACCATGATCCTAGCAAGGGAATAATATTCTCTTGCCTTAGCATTTTACATACTTCCTTGACCTCATCCAGGTCATCCCTTGGTGCCTCGACTCTCCTTCCTTGTTCCTCCCTCTGGACTACTCCTTTAGACACTGGATCTCCCCTTGTAAACTTGAATGACATCCATGGTGTCTTGATATACCTCCTTTTGATGCACGGGGTCTAGGTACTTTCCATGAACTACTTCCTCCCTTGAAACCAGGTTCTTCTGCCTTGGTATCTCTTTTGTGCGTGTGTGGCTTCTGCTCTTGTTGTTACCAAAATTGGCTCCAAACCTACATCCGTGTTACCCATGGCATCCACTGTGTGTCTTCCTTTTTAATGTTGACCATTGCAGTGCCCTTGTCTTTTCGGTGTTGCTTGATTCATGTGCTCAAACAACTCAGGCACTCCTCATACTTGTGCTTCTTTCCACACCATGAGCACTGCAATAGTCAGGCACTCTCATTTGTAATGCTCTGTAGACCCACAATTGAAACAGGTTCCACACGGGAACTCAGTCCTTCCTCCCCCATGGTTACCATGACCATGAAATCCTCCTCGAAAACCCCTTCCATGTGCCTCCATCTGTGCGCTCCTCATAATGGTGATCATCACCCTTGGAACTACTTGGAAATGTTGGTCTAGCGCACCCCATGATCAATGGCCTCATGGATCTGATCAATGAGCCTACAGTCCTTAGTATCATGGGTTGTAGAGGTGTAGATCTTATAGTAGCAAGACACATTCTTTTGGATTGCGTCATTGTAATAAGGGGCATCTACTTGCATCATGGTCCCCATGAAAAATTTCATAATCTATTGTCATGGCAGTGCGTACCATCCTCTGGGGAAATTATCCTTGACATGCCCCTCTACTTCACAATCTATGCACCATAAACCACTGTGAGTCTCATGGGCTGAGTTTGCAGACAATTTTCAGCTTCTTAGCCATAGCAACAATTTGAGCCTCAGGAATGGGCTAACACCAGTATCAATACTACCATGAGCCTCGGGTGCGTAGAGTAAGCTTCAATGCTTCACGCGGGTCTGTGAAAGTTTTATGAGATAAAGCCCTTCTAAAAGGTGTGATCAATCCTCCAAAAACCATTGAGCATGTTGTGAAGGGTGAATATCATATGATAATTTAGACAAGAGAGTTTTAAAGTGTGCATCATACTCTCACACACTCTCTGCCATTCCTTGTTGAATCTCCTTCAAAGTGTTGATGCTCTTCTATTCAAACTTAGGGATGTGGAATTCTACCAAGAATGCATTCTTTAAAGTAGTATAATCCACCACTGTTTGATGAGGGTCATATTTCCTATACCAGTATGTGTGTGCCCTTGACGTGGTTGTAAACTGACTAGCCTTCCACTCTGGGGTTGTGATACCCTTTGTGCCATAGTAGTTCACACTTGTGAACATGTTCCTGCAACATCCTCAATACCTCTGTAATCTGGAAAGTGTAATGACATCTCAAAGAAGACTTGAGGGGGTGGTTGGGGCCCTTGTCCTCTGAGCTAGAGCCTTGGTTCCCTCTACGGTGTTTCCTCCTCTTGGATCCACGAGGTCCACGGGTCATGTGCCTCCTGAGCCACTAGATCCACTAGAACCACTAGGTCCACCAGGTCCTGTGCCCCCTGACCCACCAGGTCCTGTAGTAGTCATGCCAAGTGTCCCCATGGTTTCCATTTGAACTATGCATGCCGATGAGTGCTGTGATAGTGCCCCACTACCACTATTGTACCCCTGTGCCACTCCAGGAAGATGAGACCGAAGGCTTGTATATTGGCTCCTTGTCAAAGACTCCTCTCGAATATTGGAATATGTGTAGCCATAGAAGTGGGAACTAAAAAATTGTACCTCCTAGGTGTAGATCTGTCACTTCCACTGATATCAACTAGGTCAATGATACTCCTTCCTAGTTCTGGAAAACCAAGTGCCAGGGTTTGGTCATTGGGTGGGTTCAGATACGTGCCAATGACTCTTCTTTCTCCATGTGATGAACTCTCACTAGAAGTTGAAGGGGTCTCTCTTACGTGCTTGCCAAGATGGGGTAGCACAGACTGCTCAGGTTCCACGTCCTCGCGTGAACCTCGACTCCTTCCCGCAACATCTACCTCCATAGATCCATCACACTTGTAGCCTCGCATCATCTAGCAATCTCCCTTTCACATGCACTTCACTATACTTGAGCCATCTCTCCTCCCTTTCCTTCTCTGTCGTAATATCTTGCCATCTTCCTCCACCCTAGCTCCCTTGCCCAGTGCTCAGAATGGTCTAGCTGGCCATTGGAAATGCCTCTAAACCCAAAGTAACAACCAGGATCTTCATTTCTAGAGGGATAACATGTAGAAATGATCCTCTAGGCTCCCATAGAAACTCAAACTCAGCAACCTCCAGACAAGAATATGTGGAAATGGTGTACTCAGAGTGTAGCTAGCTAGTACTCCTTTCCACCAATGATCCACAACATGGGTCCACATCAGATCTGCATCCTGTCAGCCTTTGGTAATCTTCTTGGGTCCACACATGTGATCCATAATGCCAACTTGATCTAGATGCATACGGTTGAGAGCCATTCATACAACTCTCATTGGGAAACAATAGAAAAATGTTTCATATAAATCATGGTAGAGGTTCTCTTCTACCCATTTACGTGCATCAAACTCAGGTCCAGTGTTGAATCTCTGAGAAAATTCATCCTCCGTGCTCTTGAACCATGATTCAACACTTTCCAAAGTTAACCATTTTCTGTCATTACTCACTACACAGATCATGTTGTATGTTATTTCCCACTACAACTTCAAAAAGAGGTCCTGAAGCAATGGAACCAAGATGTAGTCATTTTTACCCTTATCACAAAGAAAGGTACCCCATGCATGTGCATTGGCCTATCACCCGAGTGGATGTTGGGCACTCCGAGGGCATGCGTGGGTGCGAGTCTCTCTTTTATGTGAGTTTAGTGGGAAATATCATCATCTATGATTTGTGCTTAAGAGATTTAAATGGAGTTAAGACATTCAAGAACCATAGAGCTCAGAATGGCCTCTAGATCCTTGTAGTCATTATGACAGAAAGTACTTAACAAATTATATAACTTGTACCATAACAGAAAGAAGTATACAAGCATCCATACTTAGCATAAACATAAATGAAAGAGAACCTATGAGAAAGACGTATGCATTAGAATCATTGATATTCATATTCATATAATTGGTAACCTCATTACATCCATGGAGCCATTACAGAATGTCACAGAGAAACAGACCATGAGTCATGCATTTTAATTGGACTAATGTAGCTAGGCTATCAAAAGAAAAATTGCAATCCCCATACCCATTATACATTCTTTCCCAAATACCATTATCCACTAACAGAGTTCTTGCAGTATTTCTATGAGCTCCACCCTCTTTTTGTTCTCTCTTGTTTACTCTGTAGGTGCTTGTATTTATAGCCTTTCTGGGCTGCCAACTCATCCTCCAGTGCCCTCAGATCGATGCCAAGTGTCTGAATGTGGTCCTCCATGTGAGCATGCTCTCCCAGGCCTGAGCTTTCCACTTTTCACCATAAGAAACATTGTCTTACACCTTCGGAGATAAATTGAACCGATATTTATAGTTTACATCGATTAAAGACTCATTATACCACAATTGTATTCTTTGCAGAGTCGAGAAAGGCTAACAGCATCTTTTTCCACTATTAGTCCATGTGGACCATGAGCTACATTTGCATCACACCCCTTAATGTGGTATAACACTTTTCTACTATTTTATTTTCACAAGTCTACCTCTTGTATCCCATTCTCTTAGCCTTGTAAAGGTGTTGGACATTTCCATGCTTGAGGACTTTGATTGGAATATCATTTTCAAATATTTTGAAATCCAAATCAATGATGCATGTTTTAGAGAACACAGTAAATATGAAAATATTTTTTAGGTTCAAACTAGAGGTATATATGCTACTCCATGTCTCATTTCTCTTCATTGAGCATATAGGTTTGGAGAATGAATGACTACATGCCTCTACAAACTCAAAGTATATCCATCGTATCTCGAGGTTTTGTGACAATCGTTGTAGCTCGAGAATAACACAATTGATCAATCATCATCTTTACATTGAAATATTATGTGTACCATTTTAAAATTTATTCTGAAATTCATACATGCTCTGATTGTAAATCTTATATGAGGAGTGGTCACCTTTTGTGGACAATTTTATTTGCACAAAACATGAATACATTTTACGCCTCTTGAGCAGTACTATCTCTTTGGATATGAGTGAGTGTTGAGTAAATTAGCATTAGAGTGCTATCTTAAAGTAGGGGAGAGTAGTATTTATGAGTAGGAAACTGATAGAAGAGTCTACTAATACTAGTATCGGAAGTGGATTGATTTAGGTATGATGAAAAAAATCATATTGGGCAGAGTGGAAAGAATAAAATTCCCAAAACCCAACTTTTCCTTGAAATTTGGGCACACTTTTATCTATTTTAAGAGTTTAGAGTGGTCACAGTTATTATGGAAAAAATATGAATTTGTAATAGAGTAAAACTAGTCATTTGTTTACTTGAAAATCGGCTCATCTAGTTGAGAAAAATAAAACCCTAAGATAGAGAGGACTCAAGTGAGGATGATTTTTTCGTCACATTGCACAAAACGTCCAAGTCTCATTCTAGTCAAAAAGTGTTTTGTGAAATCACCTCACTAAATC